>CM060915.1:431944686-432544686 GCA_030737875.1 Allium sativum | reverse complement strand
CCACATTGTCAGATCCGTTAATCACTAGTTGAGTTTGCACAAATATTCTGGATATTATGCTAAGGGATAAATCCGTTGCAACCATATATATTTATACAGACCAACCCATTTGATCATTGGAAATACTCTGTCAGACATTCGTCCATTTACGTTCGTTCTGGGATTGAACGAAACCGAAGGCACTATTTCTATTTAATAGAAAGAGTCCTTGCATTTTACTCCGTCTTCAATATATTCAGCATACTTGGTTCGCAACGCTAATGCCGATACGGAGTGGTTCTTCGGATAATAATCCAACCGGTCTCTCCATATTGACAACGATGGTCAAAACTTCGATAGTCTGTGATTTAACTATCGAATAAAAACAAGTGTTCATCCAACATATCAAACGAATCACTGGGCTCTTTAATTAATATTTCATTAATTAAATCTCTTCTCCATTTCCTTATCAATATTTGTTAACCAAATATTTTCAATAACCATATTGGCCCTTTACGCTATTTGGAAAGCATTTCCCAATATCAACTTCTTTTATTTTCTATATATTAGAAAATATCTCTATTTGCAATTGGAAACAATTCCAATCACTTATCTCTATCCCGACTATTTTAATTATACTCAGGAAATATTTACTTTTTATATTTCCAAAATTCCATCACTTGGGTTTAAAATGAATGTTGTGTAAAACATCGTTACAACAACCCAAAATATTTTATTCAACTAACTCTTTTTCAAACACTTCTCTTCGAGACTGGATCTTGCTATTTATCCATTGAAAATGAAATCAACCAAGTTGGGGTAATATTACCTCTCAGACCTTAACTGAAAACATCCTCAACTTCAAAACGGCCAAACCACTTACCTCGAATAAACACACTATACAATCCAATTATTCATTTTTAAAACATGTATAAAGTTCGCTTTCTATTTCTAATTTATAGATTTCCCTTTTTGTTTACAATATTCGATTTTTATATTCACTTACCTATCGAATTCTATACGTCGATACAATGATTTCTAACTATCAAAATATCTTAAAAATATTCTAACTCCTTAAATTTCCGGAAAATTTCGCCATAACCTCCCCTGTATCGGGAGCATCGGGAAATTTCAAATAGCTTCCCGGTATCTTCCTCAATCAAAAGAAAAAAAAGGAAAAGCCAAGTGGCTTGCCGATACGGCGCATAAAATCTCATATATGAATTAAACATGTACCTTTTTGTTGGGCACACAAATTAAAATCTTCATATACTTCATCATGTACCTGTCTAACACATGTTCACCTGTTTTCAATTCAATTCAACACTATCTAATCGTTTGAATTCAGTTCCGCCATTTATTCTTTAAATCGACCATTTTGCCTATTTTACTCCTTTGTTTGAACATAGCATTTTCAAACAAAATATTTAACTTGCTCATAACCAAATTGCGTTTCAATTTCAATTCTAGTTTCCTTTTTGATTTCGAATATAAATTTTCAAATCGAATTTACTTATTCTAACCCCAATATCCCTTCGAAAACTCATTAACTAATTTCTATTCGAATTAGTTAATTCTATTCAATAATCAAAAATCTGATTTCTGTTTCAAAAATCAATTCATTACTCCACCTGAGTTCACATATATTTTATAACTCAAATCTGAAATTTTCTAAATAGAAATTCGGATTTTATTTGCTTAAAATCCTTTTATAAAATGAAATAAACCGTTATGGTTTTTAAATAGTTCTGGCGCTGTTTTTCTGAAAATTTGATTTTGACATAACTCAAAATCTATACGACGAAATTCATATTTTTCTCTTCCACTAGAAAACTATTATCAAATCAGTCCTGACGTTTCTTGTTTCAAAGAATTCCGACTTCGATTGAGTTCTGTATATTCAATTGAAGTTCGAATCGCCAATTTACGAACTACCGCTCCGCGGCGAGTTCGTTGTATATATATATATACACACTTTTAAAACTTTGTTTTAAAATAAATTCAACTCTATTTTTGATATATATTTTTAATATATATCAAATCTATTTTCCTTTTCAATTCCAAATAATATTTTCGATTTTCTATATTCAATTACTATTTTCATTTTTATTTGAATTTTAAATATCCAAACTCCAATTTAAATTTCTATTTGAATTCTAAATTTAAAATTCATTTCAACTCTATTTGAATTCTATATTCAAATGCCATTCGCATTTCTATATTCAAAATTTCTATATATTCAAATCTCTTATTCAAATTCTATTTAAATTCTCTTAGTCAAATTCCATTTGGATTCTCTTATTCCAAATTCTATATTCAAATTTCATATGAACTTTCTTTATTCAAATCTATTCGACTTCCTTTGAATTCAAATTCTATTTCAATTCCTTTGACCTCAAATCTATTTCAATTCCTTTGAATTCAAATCCCATATTTAAATTCCTTTGAATTCAAATCTTATATTTAAATTCCTTTTTGAATTTCTATAGTCAAATTCTCTTTCAATTATATTTGAATTCAAATTTCATTGCAATTTTATTTTTGAAATTCTATTTTCAAAGTCTATTTCAAATTCTCTTTTGAAAATTCTATTTTGAAAATCTATTTCAAATTTCTATTTGGGAATTCTATTTCAAATTCTCTATATTCAAACTCCATCTGAAAGTTCTATATTCAAATCCACTTTGGATTTTCTATTTGAATTCTATATTCAAAATCTATATTCAAATGTTACTTCAAATTCCCTTATTTAAATTCTATTCGAATCCTCTTATTCAAACTCTATATTTAAATTCCATTTGAATCATATTTTCAAATCTCTATAGTTAACTTCATTGAATTCTATTTTCAAGTCTCTATAGTTAATTCCATTTGAATTTTCTTTATTCAATTTCTTTAAACAAGTCTCGAATTCAATTCCTTTTTGAAATCAATATCTCTATTTTCCTTTTGAAGATAGATTTCCCATTCAAATTTCACACTTGTATTTTTATTTCTGAATTATCAAATGATAATTCTTTTCACTTCATTTATAACTTCGTTATAAAAGAACTATTTATAAACTTCATTTATAAAGAAACTACTTGTTTTATTTTTCAAAAACAAGTTTATATTTTTATTTCCATTTAAAATTCAAATTCTATTTAAAAATAGAATTTTTCCTTTTTAAATCTCAAATATCCTTTCACGATATTTTAAATAAATTAACACTTGGCCCAGTGATATTTAAAAAAAATCAAATCACCCAATTTTCAATCATTTTATTTTTAACACATCATATATGAATATATGAAATCAGCAAACAACAAACAGATAATATATTTTTGAGGAATCCAGTTGGATCCCTCCAACCTGTTTTCCTGCATCCACAGATGTTAGCACATAAATAATACCGATTCTGCTTCGTGGCAGAATATCGCGGTATAGAAGGTCATCCACTAATCATAGCATGGGGCGTATAGGGTAATCATCCGCTATGGTACCGCGGGCATCCGCTAATGAGACTGCGGGAATCCAACCAATCCATCAACCCAATATATATATAATAGCCTAAATAACTAATATATATAAAACAAGCAGAAAAATCCAAATAAGCAACAACAATTATTTTTATGAAGTAAAGGTAATTATAATAAAAGGTGAGTGAGATTTACTCACCGTGATTTTAATTTGCCGATTATCCATTTTATTCCATATCGTCGCATCTACGGATCGACTTCAATGAATTATTTCCACTAAATCAGTCTCGCACCTTCGACAATTTAATTTTACCTAACATTAAACTATATTAATTTAAATAAACTACTAATAGACATAAATTAATTAATAACTAATATGTAATCTAAATTTTGTAAAAATGAATATACCTATTATTTTGCACACTACTCGATCAACTCGAAGCGAACCAGTCATCGCCATTTGATTCTGCTGCAACACCATTGTGTTGTCATACATCCATCAGCCACTACATTTCAATTATTCATTTAGGCATTTACTCGAATATTTCATAGGCAACTCCCATGAACCATTTCTTGCCACTGTCGTGCTTTAAAATACCATCAGTCCTTGCTACAAACAACTCCTCCACTGTTCACTGCCACACAGTTTGTGCCCCACTCCAGAATTCGAACCTTGCTACTCATCCACCAATTCTCCAATTACCCATTCAACAGTAGTTCGACCTTTAAAAAAATATACAGAAATCATAATCTTCCCCAGATTTTCCATCTCCTTCCTCGAACTCACAGTCGGACCCCCTCTAATCACCGTCGCTAGCCCCAAATCACCCCTTCGTTTCCAATCGCACTAACTTTTCAAGGTCGGAAACCCTTCTCTGCAACTCAAAGAATCAACGAAGATAATCCCTATCTCCTTCCATCGCAAATGCTCCTCCAACTTGCCGTTGCGCTCTAAGATCCGTCACGGTTTCGAATAGCGAGGAATGGAAATCGCGATTTCCCCTTTCTGTTTTTTTTTTTAATTAAACGATGGAATCATATTTCGAATGACTAAAGAAAAGAGAAAAGAACGGAGCTAATTGGGCTTGAGTGGATTTCTGAGGGATAGGGAAATAAACGAAGGTCTATGGTTCATTTATAGGCGCGACGGTGGGAGACAAGGAGTACAAGGCCATTAAGATCTCTGTTTGCTTGATTTTGAAGGTGAGAGACAATTTAATCAGCTCGATGAAGATGTCTCCATAGTTAAATATTTTGGTCGGGTTTTCGTACACAATATAGGGTTGTTTTAGGTATAGGTCGGCTGTGATTAGATTAGTTAGGATTTTTCTAAAATATAATGTTCAGAATATCTCGTGGCCCTTAATTTGTAATCCCAAGCCACTATACATTCGTAACGACCAACGTTCTCAGATTATAACGTTATTCTGAACTCAACGGAACCCATTCTGAATTTTAATTCGACTTGTATATAAGAGATACAATTTAAATTAAATTTGATTTAAAATATAAATCAATTCCAAACAATTAAATTCGTCGATAACAAAATATCATTATCATTCTAATTCAATATAAAATTTATATAAATCGGCTAAATTGTTTTCAATACAATTTTAACTCTAAATTTAATTGTTACTGTTTCATATTACGATAATTATCAAAATAAATCGTATTTCGATTATTTAATCGATAATCCAATATAATTTATTTTTTATATTATCAACACAATATTTAAAACGATATTAAATATTTAAAACTAATCGTTCAAAACCCGGGTCGTTACATTCTTCCCCCCTTAAAATAATTTCGTCCTCGAAATTGCTAAGGTAGGAAAAAGGGTACAAATCTATTACTTTTCAACATCTCACTTATGTTGAAACTCAACTTCTCATATTTCATCAAATTAACTCCAACCAAAACTTTTGGTCTTCACACATTTGATTCGAATGATCTACGATCAATCCATTTATATCCAATCTATATCCCATTAAACCTATTCAAATTGATTCCAGTTAATTGATTCACTTCAATCCATTAAACTAGTTTAAGTTAAATTTCAATTCCAGAATTCAAATCCCAGGGTTTTCATTTCAAATCCTTTTGAAATCACTAAAACATGTACATATATTTATAAATCTTTCAAATTCAAAATATTTGAATTTTTCAATTAAACTTGTTTTCTTTCAAACAAATTCCCATCAAAAATTTCTAAGGTAGCGATCCATCACATAGAAACTCGGAAATGAACACTAATGATGTTGCAATCATCATCAGAATTATTTCCCAGCCACTGAAGTGAGTTCAGTGCTTTATTATATCAAAATTCATTTAAATGATTTTCTTTCAAATCCTTCTAAAACAAAGCTATATTATTTTAATATACTTTGAAAAATATTTTTCAACTTCCCAGGATTAAAATTCCAAATTCTGGTTTGAATTAAATTCTAATTCATCTCATTTGTATATTTAATTCCTATACAAATTCTATTTTGGTTATAAATAACCATTCCAATTTTATAATCTCGTTTGATTATAATCCTAACAATTAACACATCCATATAATATAATAATTTCAGAAAATTATTCTTTCCATATCAAAATAGAATTTTGGGTAAAATTATTTCATCTACCCACCTTAAAACATTATTATGTTGAATTTCTCTGTTCAAGTGTTCAGAAATTCCTATCGACTTCGTGGCGTCCCACGATTCGATCAGAATCCATAAACCACCTAACAGACTACCCAACACAATATAAAACAATTTTTATATCAACTAACAAATACGCTCTCTCGTATATATATACATTCAACTCATTCTAGGGTACTACTGACCCTATCTCTAATGAGCACATGCCACACAAGCCTAGGTGTTCGCTCAACCTAGGCTCTGATACCAACTGTAACGACCCGCAAATCCGAGCTATCTGAGTTGACTAAATACAACACACGTCCAACCCAAATAACACAGAAATACGAACCATTAATAGAAAGAAGTTAGAGGGTGAGAATAGATGAGATAGAAACTTAGAATAGAAGAAAAACGAAGATCACAAACTCACAGCGGAACGAATAAAATATATTATATAACATAACTTTGAAATACAAATCAGTAACTGTATATATACATACCATTATCAGAGCACAATAGTTATTCCTGGAACAGTTATAAACCCCTGTTTCAAGATACAAACAAGGTTCACAGCGGAATATATGATAGTCTATAGCTAACCGGTGAAGCCTCCTGCTTCCATCTCCTTCAAATAAATCTGTGAAATCCCGACTACTTGACTGCCCGTACAAATTTGGGCACCCAAGAGTTTAGGGAAACAAAACAAAATAAACTCTGGGTCAGTCATGGGACTGGTGTGAGTAAAATCCAACCACTTGTTTAACTTTAAAAATCCTTTCAAAAGAAAAGGTAATAGTAAGACCAGCCCACACATAAACACGGACGGTTTTTACCTTACTATAACCCAAAACACTTTGATATCAAATCCAATGATATTATAATAATGTCTACATCAAGTAAATAACCAAATAGTAGAACGCTTGCTTCTCACGCTCCACATATATAGTATAAAATCAAAAACCGCATGGCGCTTATTGGAGATTGGATTTCCCACATGACAAGGTATGGAACCACCTTCCGCTAGTGTATCTCTAGAGAGGAATACACTGGGTTCAACAAGAACATCTTGTAACCCGGCCCACACATGACCGACCACTCATTTCGCTTGAGTGTATCGAATGTATATCACCAACGGTTGGGATCAGCAACCGCCTCCCGACTGGGACAGCATCGAATAGAATAAGAAATTAAATGAACCTCTAGATAGGTGATTATACATCCTAATGGGTGCGACCCACATAGCCATGCTGCCTGCCCGATTTTTGTCCTTTCCCGGTTGTTGTGGCCTGAGGCTACGAATACTTACCATTCATTGATAGCACAATCACTTTGAATGCCACATTGTCAGATCCGTTAATCACTAGTTGAGTTTGCACAAATATTCTGGATATTATGCTAAGGGATAAATCCATTGCAACCATATATATTTATACAGACCAACCCATTTGATCATTGGAAATACTCTGTCAGACATTCGTCCATTTACGTTCGTTCTGGGATTGAACGAAACCGAAGGCACTATTTCTATTTAATAGAAAGAGTCTTGCATTTTACTCCGTCTTCAATATATTCAGCATACTTGGTTCGCAACGCTAATGCCGATACGGAGTGGTTCTTCGGATAATAATCCAACCGGTCTCTCCATATTGACAACGATGGTCAAAACTTCGATAGTCTGTGATTTAACTATCGAATAAAAACAAGTGTTCATCCAACATATCAAACAAATCACTGGGCTCTTTAATTAATATTTCATTAATTAAATCTCTTCTCCATTTCCTTATCAATATTTGTTAACCAAATATTTTCAATAACCATATTGGCCCTTTACGCTATTTGGAAAGCATTTCCCAATATCAACTTCTTTTATTTTCTATATATTAGAAAATATCTCTATTTGCAATTGGAAACAATTCCAATCACTTATCTCTATCCCGACTATTTTAATTATACTCAGGAAATATTTACTTTTTATATTTCCAAAATTCCATCACTTGGGTTTAAAACGAATGTTGTGTAAAACATCGTTACAACAACCCAAAATATTTTATTCAACTAACTCTTTTTCAAACACTTCTCTTCGAGACTGGATCTTGCTATTTATCCATTGAAAATGAAATCAACCAAGTTGGGGTAATATTACCTCTCAGACCTTAACTGAAAACATCCTCAACTTCAAAACGGCCAAACCACTTACCTCGAATAAACACACTATACAATCCAATTATTCATTTTTAAAACATGTATAAAGTTCGCTTTCTATTTCTAATTTATAGATTTCCCTTTTTGTTTACAATATTCGATTTTTATATTCACTTACCTATCGAATTCTATACGTCGATACAATGATTTCTAACTATCAAAATATCTTAAAAATATTCTAACTCCTTAAATTTCCGGAAAATTTCGCCATAACCTCCCCTGTATCGGGAGCATCGGGAAATTTCAAATAGCTTCCCGGTATCTTCCTCAATCAAAAGAAAAAAAAGGAAAAGCCAAGTGGCTTGCCGATACGGCGCATAAAATCTCATATATGAATTAAACATGTACCTTTTTGTTGGGCACACAAATTAAAATCTTCATATACTTCATCATGTACCTGTCTAACACATGTTCACCTGTTTTCAATTCAATTCAACACTATCTAATCGTTTGAATTCAGTTCCGCCATTTATTCTTTAAATCGACCATTTTGCCTATTTTACTCCTTTGTTTGAACATAGCATTTTCAAACAAAATATTTAACTTGCTCATAACCAAATTGCGTTTCAATTTCAATTCTAGTTTCCTTTTTGATTTCGAATATAAATTTTCAAATCGAATTTACTTATTCTAACCCCAATATCCCTTCGAAAACTCATTAACTAATTTCTATTCGAATTAGTTAATTCTATTCAATAATCAAAAATCTGATTTCTGTTTCAAAAATCAATTCATTACTCCACCTGAGTTCACATATATTTTATAACTCAAATCTGAAATTTTCTAAATAGAAATTCGGATTTTATTTGCTTAAAATCCTTTTATAAAATGAAATAAACCGTTATGGTTTTTAAATAGTTCTGGCGCTGTTTTTCTGAAAATTTGATTTTGACATAACTCAAAATCTATACGACGAAATTCATATTTTTCTCTTCCACTAGAAAACTATTATCAAATCAGTCCTGACGTTTCTTGTTTCAAAGAATTCCGACTTCGATTGAGTTCTGTATATTCAATTGAAGTTCGAATCGCCAATTTACGAACTACCGCTCCGCGGCGAGTTCGTTGTATATATATATATACACACTTTTAAAACTTTGTTTTAAAATAAATTCAACTCTATTTTTGATATATATTTTTAATATATATCAAATCTATTTTCCTTTTCAATTCCAAATAATATTTTCGATTTTCTATATTCAATTAGTATTTTCATTTTTATTTGAATTTTAAATATCCAAACTCCAGTTTAAATTTCTATTTGAATTCTAAATTTAAAATTCATTTCAACTCTATTTGAATTCTATATTCAAATGCCATTCGCATTTCTATATTCAAAATTTCTATATATTCAAATCTCTTATTCAAATTCTATTTAAATTCTCTTAGTCAAATTCCATTTGGATTCTCTTATTCCAAATTCTATATTCAAATTTCATATGAACTTTCTTTATTCAAATCTATTTGACTTCCTTTGAATTCAAATTCTATTTCAATTCCTTTGACCTCAAATCTATTTCAATTCCTTTGAATTCAAATCCCATATTTAAATTCCTTTGAATTCAAATCCTATATTTAAATTCCTTTTTGAATTTCTATAGTCAAATTCTCTTTCAATTATATTTGAATTCAAATTTCATTGCAATTTTATTTTTGAAATTCTATTTTCAAAGTCTATTTCAAATTCTCTTTTGAAAATTCTATTTTGAAAATCTATTTCAAATTTCTATTTGGGAATTCTATTTCAAATTCTCTATATTCAAACTCCATTTGAAAGTTCTATATTCAAATCCACTTTGGATTTTCTATTTGAATTCTATATTCAAAATCTATATTCAAATGTTACTTCAAATTCCCTTATTTAAATTCTATTCGAATCCTCTTATTCAAACTCTATATTTAAATTCCATTTGAATCATATTTTCAAATCTCTATAGTTAACTTCATTGAATTCTATTTTCAAGTCTCTATAGTTAATTCCATTTGAATTTTCTTTATTCAATTTCTTTAAACAAGTCTCGACTTCAATTCCTTTTTGAAATCAATATCTCTATTTTCCTTTTGAAGATAGATTTCCCATTCAAATTTCACACTTGTATTTTTATTTCTGAATTATCAAATGATAATTCTTTTCACTTCATTTATAACTTCGTTATAAAAGAACTATTTATAAACTTCGTTTATAAAGAAACTACTTGTTTTATTTTTCAAAAACAAGTTTATATTTTTATTTCCATTTAAAATTCAAATTCTATTTAAAAATAGAATTTTTCCTTTTTAAATCTAAAATATCCTTCCACGATATTTTAAATAAATTAACACTTGGCCCAGTGATATTTAAAAAAAATCAAATCACCCAATTTTCAATCATTTTATTTTTAACACATCATATATGAATATATGAAATCAACAAACAACAAACAGATAATATATTTTTGAGGAATCCAGTTGGATCCCTCCAACCTGTTTTCCTGCATCCACAGATGTTAGCACATAAATAATACCGATTCTGCTTCGTGGCAGAATATCGCGGTATAGAAGGTCATCCACTAATCATAGCGTGGGGCGTATAGGGTAATCATCCGCTATGGTACCGCGGGCATCCGCTAATGAGACTGCGGGAATCCAACCAATCCATCAACCCAATATATATATAATAGCCTAAATAACTAATATATATAAAACAAGCAGAAAAATCCAAATAAGCAACAACAATTATTTTTATGAAGTAAAGGTAATTATAATAAAAGGTGAGTGAGATTTACTCACCGTGATTTTAATTTGCCGATTATCCATTTTAATCCATATCGTCGCATCTACGGATCGACTTCATTGAATTATTTCCACTAAATCAGTCTCGCACCTTCGACAATTTAATTTTACCTAAAATTAAACTATATTAATTTAAATAAACTACTAATAGACATAAATTAATTAATAACTAATATGTAATCTAAATTTTGTAAAAATGAATATACCTATTATTTTGCACACTACTCGATCAACTCGAAGCGAACCCGTCATCGCCATTTGATTCTGCTGCAACACCATTGTGTTGTCATACATCCATCAGCCACTACATTTCAATTATTCATTTAGGCATTTACTCGAATATTTCATAGGCAACTCCCATGAACCATTTCTTGCCACTGTCGTGCTTTAAAATACCATCAGTCCTTGCTACAAACAACTCCTCCACTGTTCACTGCCACACAGTTTGTGCCCCACTCCAGAATTCGAACCTTGCTACTCAACCACCAATTCTCCAATTACCCATTCAACAGTAGTTCAACCTTTAAAAAAAATATACAGAAATCATAATCTTCCCCAGATTTTCCATCTCCTTCCTCGAACTCACAGTCGGACCCCCTCTAATCACCGTCGCTAGCCCCAAATCACCCCTTCGTTTCCAATCGCACTAACTTTTCAAGGTCGGAAACCCTTCTCTGCAACTCAAAGAATCAACGAAGATAATCCCTATCTCCTTCCATCGCAAATGCTCCTCAAACTTGCCGTTGCGCTCTAAGATCCGTCACGGTTTCGAATAGCGAGGAATGGAAATCGCGATTTCCCCTTTCTATTTTTTTTTTTTAATTAAACGATGGAATCATATTTCGAATGACTAAAGAAAAGAGAAAAGAACGGAGCTAATTGGGCTTGAGTGGATTTCTGAGGGATAGGGAAATAAACGAAGGTCTATGGTTCATTTATAGGCGCGACGGTGGGAGACAAGGAGTACAAGGCCATTAAGATCTCTGTTTGCTTGATTTTGAAGGTGAGAGACAATTTAATCAGCTCGATGAAGATGTCTCCATAGTTAAATATTTTGGTCGGGTTTTCGTACACAATATAGGGTTGTTTTAGGTATAGGTCGGCTGTGATTAGATTAGTTAGGATTTTTCTAAAATATAATGTTCAGAATATCTCGTGGCCCTTAATTTGTAATCCCAAGCCACTATACATTCGTAACGACCAACGTTCTCAGATTATAACGTTATTCTGAACTCAACGGAACCCATTCTGAATTTTAATTCGACTTGTATATAAGAGATACAATTTAAATTAAATTTGATTTAAAATATAAATCAATTCCAAACAATTAAATTCGTCGATAACAAAATATCATTATCATTCTAATTCAATATAAAATTTATATAAATCGGCTAAATTGTTTTCAATACAATTTTAACTCTAAATTTAATTGTTACTGTTTCATATTACGATAATTATCAAAATAAATCGTATTTCGATTATTTAATCGATAATCCAATATAATTTATTTTTTATATTATCAACACAATATTTAAAACGATATTAAATATTTAAAACTAATCGTTCAAAACCCGGGTCGTTACATTCTTCCCCCCTTAAAATAATTTCATCCTCGAAATTGCTAAGGTAGGAAAAAGGGTACAAATCTATTACTTTTCAACATCTCACTTATGTTGAAACTCAACTTCTCATATTTCATCAAATTAACTCCAACCAAAACTTTTGGTCTTCACACATTTGATTCGAATGATCTACGATCAATCCATTTATATCCAATCTATATCCCATTAAACCTATTCAAATTGATTCCAGTTAATTGATTCACTTCAATCCATTAAACTAGTTTAAGTTAAATTTCAATTCCAGAATTCAAATCCCAGGGTTTTCATTTCAAATCCTTTTGAAATCACTAAAACATGTACATATATTTATAAATCTTTCAAATTCAAAATATTTGAATTTTTCAATTAAACTTGTTTTCTTTCAAACAAATTCCCATCAAAAATTTCTAAGGTAGCGATCCATCACATAGAAACTCGGAAATGAACACTAATGATGTTGCAATCATCATCAGAATTATTTCCCAGCCACTGAAGTGAGTTCAGTGCTTTATTATTTCAAAATTCATTTAAATGATTTTCTTTCAAATCCTTCTAAAACAAAGCTATATTATTTTAATATACTTTGAAAAATATTTTTCAACTTCCCAGGATTAAAATTCCAAATTCTGGTTTGAATTAAATTCTAATTCATCTCATTTGTATATTTAATTCCTATACAAATTCTATTTTGGTTATAAATAACCATTCCAATTTTATAATCTCGTTTGATTATAATCCTAACAATTAACACATCCATATAATATAATAATTTCAGAAAATTATTCTTTCCATATCAAAATAGAATTTTGGGTAAAATTATTTCATCTACCCACCTTAAAACATTATTATGTTGAATTTCTCTGTTCAAGTGTTCAGAAATTCCTATCGACTTCGTGGCGTCCCACGATTCGATCAGAATCCATAAACCACCTAACAGACTACCCAACACAATATAAAACAATTTTTATATCAACTAACAAATACGCTCTCTCGTATATATATACATTCAACTCATTCTAGGGTACTACTGACCCTATCTCTAATGAGCACATGCCACACAAGCCTAGGTGTTCGCTCAACCTAGGCTCTGATACCAACTGTAACGACCCGCAAATCCGAGCTATCTGAGTTGACTAAATACAACACACGTCCAACCCAAATAACACAGAAATACGAACCATTAATAGAAAGAAGTTAGAGGGTGAGAATAGATGAGATAGAAACTTAGAATAGAAGAAAAACGAAGATCACAAACTCACAGCGGAACGAATAAAATATATTATATAACATAACTTTGAAATACAAATCAGTAACTGTATATATACATACCATTATCAGAGCACAATAGTTATTCCTGGAACAGTTATAAACCCCTGTTTCCAGATACAAACAAGGTTCACAGCGGAATATATGATAGTCTATAGCTAACCGGTGAAGCCTCCTGCTTCCATCTCCTTCAAATAAATCTGTGAAATCCCGACTACTTGACTGCCCGTACAAATTTGGGCACCCAAGAGTTTAGGGAAACAAAACAAAATAAACTCTGGGTCAGTCATGGGACTGGTGTGAGTAAACTCCAACCACTTGTTTAACTTTAAAAATCCTTTCAAAAGAAAAGGTAATAGTAAGACCAGCCCACACATAAACACAGACGGTTTTTACCTTACTATAACCCAAAACACTTTGATATCAAATCCAATGATATTATAATAATGTCTACATCAAGTAAATAACCAAATAGCAGAACGCTTGCATCTCACGCTCCACATATATAGTATAAAATCAAAAACCGCATGGCGCTTATTGGAGATTGGATTTCCCACATGACAAGGTATGGAACCACCTTCCGCTAGTGTATCTCTAGAGAGGAATACACTGGGTTCAACAAGAACATCTTGTAACCCGGCCCACACATGACCGACCACTCATTTCGCTTGAGTGTATCGAATGTATATCCCCAACGGTTGGGATCAGCAACCGCCTCCCGACTGGGACAGCATCGAATAGAATAAGAAATTAAATGAACCTCTAGATAGGTGATTATACATCCTAATGGGTGCGACCCACATAGCCATGCTGCCTGCCCGATTTTTGTCCTTTCCCGGTTGTTGTGGCCTGAGGCTACGAATACTTACCATTCATTGATAGCACAATCACTTTGAATGCCACATTGTCAGATCCGTTAATCACTAGTTGAGTTTGCACAAATATTCTGGATATTATGCTAAGGGATAAATCCGTTGCAACCATATATATTTATACAGACCAACCCATTTGATCATTGGAAATACTCTGTCAGACATTCGTCCATTTACGTTCGTTCTGGGATTGAACGAAACCGAAGGCACTATTTCTATTTAATAGAAAGAGTCCTTGCATTTTACTCCGTCTTCAATATATTCAGCATACTTGGTTCGCAACGCTAATGCCGATACGGAGTGGTTCTTCGGATAATAATCCAACCGGTCTCTCCATATTGACAACGATGGTCAAAACTTCGATAGTCTGTGATTTAACTATCGAATAAAAACAAGTGTTCATCCAACATATCAAACAAATCACTGGGCTCTTTAATTAATATTTCATTAATTAAATCTCTTCTCCATTTCCTTATCAATATTTGTTAACCAAATATTTTCAATAACCATATTGGCCCTTTACGCTATTTGGAAAGCATTTCCCAATATCAACTTCTTTTATTTTCTATATATTAGAAAATATCTCTATTTGCAATTGGAAACAATTCCAATCACTTATCTCTATCCCGACTATTTTAATTATACTCAGGAAATATTTACTTTTTATATTTCCAAAATTCCATCACTTGGGTTTAAAACGAATGTTGTGTAAAACATCGTTACAACAACCCAAAATATTTTATTCAACTAACTCTTTTTCAAACACTTCTCTTCGAGACTGGATCTTGCTATTTATCCATTGAAAATGAAATCAATCAAGTTGGGGTAATATTACCTCTCAGACCTTAACTGAAAACATCCTCAACTTCAAAACGGCCAAACCACTTACCTCGAATAAACACACTATACAATCCAATTATTCATTTTTAAAACATGTATAAAGTTCGCTTTCTATTTCTAATTTATAGATTTCCCTTTTTGTTTACAATATTCGATTTTTATATTCACTTACCTATCGAATTCTATACGTCGATACAATGATTTCTAACTATCAAAATATCTTAAAAATATTCTAACTCCTTAAATTTCCGGAAAATTTCGCCATAACCTCCCCTGTATCGGGAGCATCGGGAAATTTCAAATAGCTTCCCGGTATCTTCCTCAATCAAAAGAAAAAAAAGGAAAAGCCAAGTGGCTTGCCGATACGGCGCATAAAATCTCATATATGAATTAAACATGTACCTTTTTGTTGGGCACACAAATTAAAATCTTCATATACTTCATCATGTACCTGTCTAACACATGTTCACCTGTTTTCAATTCAATTCAACACTATCTAATCGTTTGAATTCAGTTCCGCCATTTATTCTTTAAATCGACCATTTTGCCTATTTTACTCCTTTGTTTGAACATAGCATTTTCAAACAAAATATTTAACTTGCTCATAACCAAATTGCGTTTCAATTTCAATTCTAGTTTCCTTTTTGATTTCGAATATAAATTTTCAAATCGAATTTACTTATTCTAACCCCAATATCCCTTCGAAAACTCATTAACTAATTTCTATTCGAATTAGTTAATTCTATTCAATAATCAAAAATCTGATTTCTGTTTCAAAAATCAATTCATTACTCCACTTGAGTTCACATATATTTTATAACTCAAATCTGAAATTTTCTAAATAGAAATTCGGATTTTATTTGCTTAAAATCCTTTTATAAAATGAAATAAACCGTTATGGTTTTTAAATAGTTCTGGCGCTGTTTTTCTGAAAATTTGATTTTGACATAACTCAAAATCTATACGACGAAATTCATATTTTTCTCTTCCACTAGAAAACTATTATCAAATCAGTCCTGACGTTTCTTGTTTCAAAGAATTCCGACTTCGATTGAGTTCTGTATATTCAATTGAAGTTCGAATCGCCAATTTACGAACTACCGCTCCGCGGCGAGTTCGTTGTATATATATATATATACACACTTTTAAAACTTTGTTTTAAAATAAATTCAACTCTATTTTTGATATATATTTTTAATATATATCAAATCTATTTTCCTTTTCAATTCCAAATAATATTTTCGATTTTCTATATTCAATTACTATTTTCATTTTTATTTGAATTTTAAATATCCAAACTCCAATTTAAATTTCTATTTGAATTCTAAATTTAAAATTCATTTCAACTCTATTTGAATTCTATATTCAAATGCCATTCGCATTTCTATATTCAAAATTTCTATATATTCAAATCTCTTATTCAAATTCTATTTAAATTCTCTTAGTCAAATTCCATTTGGATTCTCTTATTCCAAATTCTATATTCAAATTTCATATGAACTTTCTTTATTCAAATCTATTTGACTTCCTTTGAATTCAAATTCTATTTCAATTCCTTTGACCTCAAATCTATTTCAATTCCTTTGAATTCAAATCCCATATTTAAATTCCTTTGAATTCAAATCCTATATTTAAATTCCTTTTTGAATTTCTATAGTCAAATTCTCTTTCAATTATATTTGAATTCAAATTTCATTGCAATTTTATTTTTGAAATTCTATTTTCAAAGTCTATTTCAAATTCTCTTTTGAAAATTCTATTTTGAAAATCTATTTCAAATTTCTATTTGGGAATTCTATTTCAAATTCTCTATATTCAAACTCCATTTGAAAGTTCTATATTCAAATCCACTTTGGATTTTCTATTTGAATTCTATATTCAAAATCTATATTCAAATGTTACTTCAAATTCCCTTATTTAAATTCTATTCGAATCCTCTTATTCAAACTCTATATTTAAATTCCATTTGAATCATATTTTCAAATCTCTATAGTTAACTTCATTGAATTCTATTTTCAAGTCTCTATAGTTAATTCCATTTGAATTTTCTTTATTCAATTTCTTTAAAAAAGTCTCGACTTCAATTCCTTTTTGAAATCAATATCTCTATTTTCCTTTTGAAGATAGATTTCCCATTCAAATTTCACACTTGTATTTTTATTACTGAATTATCAAATGATAATTCTTTTCACTTCATTTATAACTTCGTTATAAAAGAACTATTTATAAACTTCATTTATAAAGAAACTACTTGTTTTATTTTTCAAAAACAAGTTTATATTTTTATTTCCATTTAAAATTCAAATTCTATTTAAAAATAGAATTTTTCCTTTTTAAATCTCAAATATCCTTCCACGATATTTTAAATAAATTAACACTTGGCCCAGTGATATTTTAAAAAAAATCAAATCACCCAATTTTCAATCATTTTATTTTTAACACATCATATATGAATATATGAAATCAGCAAACAACAAACAGATAATATATTTTTGAGAAATCCAGTTGGATCCCTCCAACCTGTTTTCCTGCATCCACAGATGTTAGCACATAAATAATACCGATTCTGCTTCGTGGCAGAATATCGCGGTATAGAAGGTCATCCACTAATCATAGCGTGGGGCGTATAGGGTAATCATCCGCTATGGTACCGCGGGCATCCGCTAATGAGACTGCGGGAATCCAACCAATCCATCAACCCAATATATATATAATAGCCTAAATAACTAATATATATAAAACAAGCAGAAAAATCCAAATAAGCAACAACAATTATTTTTATGAAGTAAAGGTAATTATAATAAAAGGTGAGTGAGATTTACTCACCGTGATTTTAATTTGCCGATTATCCATTTTATTCCATATCGTCGCATCAACGGATCGACTTCAATGAATTATTTCCACTAAATCAGTCTCGCACCTTAGACAATTTAATTTTACCTAACATTAAACTATATTAATTTAAATAAACTACTAATAGACATAAATTAATTAATAACTAATATGTAATCTAAATTTTGTAAAAATGAATATACCTATTATTTTGCACACTACTCGATCAACTCGAAGCGAACCCGTCATCGCCATTTGATTCTGCTGCAACACCATTGGGTTGTCATACATCCATCAGCCACTACATTTCAATTATTCATTTAGGCATTTACTCGAATATTTCATAGGCAACTCCCATGAACCATTTCTTGCCACTGTCGTGCTTTAAAATACCATCAGTCCTTGCTACAAACAACTCCTCCACTGTTCACTGCCACATAGTTTGTGCCCCACTCCGGAATTCGAACCTTGCTACTCAACCACCAATTCTCTAATTACCCATTCAACAGTAGTTCGACCTTTAAAAAAAATATACAGAAATCATAATCTTCCCCAGATTTTCCATCTCCTTCCTCGAACTCATAGTCGGACCCCCTCTAATCACCGTCGCTAGCCCCAAATCACCCCTTCGTTTCCAATCGCACTAACTTTTCAAGGTCGGAAACCCTTCTCTGCAACTCAAAGAATCAACGAAGATAATCCCTATCTCCTTCCATCGCAAATGCTCCTCCAACTTGCCGTTGCGCTCTAAGATCCGTCACGGTTTCGAATAGCGAGGAATGGAAATCGCGATTTCCCCTTTCTGTTAGTTTTTTTTTTAATTAAACGATGGAATCATATTTCGAATGACTAAAGAAAAGAGAAAAGAACGGAGCTAATTGGGCTTGAGTGGATTTCTGAGGGATAGGGAAATAAACGAAGGTCTATGGTTCATTTATAGGCGCGACGGTGGGAGACAAGGAGTACAAGGCCATTAAGATCTCTGTTTGCTTGATTTTGAAGGTGAGAGACAATTTAATCAGCTCGATGAAGATGTCTCCATAGTTAAATATTTTGGTCGGGTTTTCGTACACAATATAGGGTTGTTTTAGGTATAGGTCGGCCGTGATTAGATTAGTTAGGATTTTTCTAAAATATAATGTTCAGAATATCTCGTGGCCCTTAATTTGTAATCCCAAGCCACTATACATTCGTAACGACCAACGTTCTCAGATTATAACGTTATTCTGAACTCAACGGAACCCATTCTGAATTTTAATTCGACTTGTATATAAGAGATACAATTTAAATTAACAATTTAAATTAAATTTGATTTAAAATATAAATCAATTCCAAACAATTAAATTCGTCGATAACAAAATATCATTATCATTCTAATTCAATATAAAATTTATATAAATCGGCTAAATTGTTTTCAATACAATTTTAACTCTAAATTTAATTGTTACTGTTTCATATTACGATAATTATCAAAATAAATCGTATTTCGATTATTTAATCGATAATCCAATATAATTTTTTTTTTATATTATCAACACAATATTTAAAACGATATTAAATATTTAAAACTAATCGTTCAAAAACCCGGGTCGTTACAGAAACGTAGTGTTCAGGAATTTTAATCCACATCGGTGGACGAGTTCAGAAATTTTTCTCAATACCGTTAATATTCCGAATTCCGGAATAACATCCGTCATCCCCTTTCTAAAACGATTTCCAATTCATTTTTCAATTCGTACTTGAATTTAAACTTCTAAATTATCTAATGATAATTTATCTCACTTAATTTATAAACGTCGTTTATAAATTTAACTTCCTTGTTTTATAATTTAAAACAAGTTTCCATTTCAAATCCATTTGAAACCCAGTTCCTATTCAGGGATATTTTATTGACTATAACTTATATATATACATTGAATCTATTTTCATATTTAGAATTTAAACTTCTATTTCATATAATCCTAATATTTTTTCTGAAAATATTTATTTAAATAAATTTGATCTAATTGAATTCAAATCATAAATCCAAACGAATTTATTTTAATTCAATTTACATTCTGAATATCAGAATAGATTTATCGTTTCTCTTTGAAACTAATTTCAATTTCCCTTTTTAATTCACATCTGAATTTATACTTACCAAATTATCCAAATGATAATTTTTTTCATTTTCGTTATAAACACCATTTATAATTCACTTAATTTCCCCGTATTATTTAATTTATAAACATCGTTTATAAATTCACTTCAATTCCCACATTATTTAATTTATAAACATTATTTATAAATTTCTTTACTTGTTTTAATTATTCAAAACAAGTTAATATTTCTCAGTCTATTTGAAATTCAAATTCTGTTTTTGAAAAAAAATAGATTTTTCCTTTTAAATCTCAAAATCCCTTTTTCATGATATTTTTATAAATCAACATTCAAACCCGGTGATATTTAAACATTCAAAAACACCCAATTATCAACTTCATGTTTTCTAACACATCATATATGATAATATATATGAAACAAACAAATAATAATATTTTGTGGAATCCAATGGGATTTCTCCAACCTGTTTTTCCTACATCCACAGACGTTTGCCAACATAAATAATACTCATCCGGCTTCAAGGCAGGAAATTGCGGTATAGGAGGTCATCCACTGTCATATTGAGGGCGCATATGGTTATCCGCTAATGATACTGCGGGCATCCGCTAATGTACTGGGGGAAATATCCGGCCACCAATATATATATATATATATATATAGCCACAAACACCAAGCCTAAATAACTAATATATATATAATAGCCACAATAATATTTAAATGCATCCAAACGACCAACAAGCAGCATATAAAAATTATTTAAAACAAAAATTTGTTTATAATAAAATTATAAACGAATCCAGAGAGTGAGTTTACTCACCTTGATTTTTCCTTTGTTGAAGATCCATTTAACCGCCACATTGTTGTGCCTACAGATCTATTTGATTCATCTCGAATAAATTTATACCAATGATTATTTATTTATCGATTAAACTATTATTTAATTAATTAAACTATTTAAAACAAATAACTAATTTATCCTATGTATTTTAAATTTATGAAATAATGTAAACCTTGTCGTCATGTAATCTCAGCCAATTCACGAAGTCAACTTGACGAATATTGATCCATTTCCACTCTAGTTTTGTTATCAAAATAATTGCACCCTTCTACAACATTATTCTTGCCTAAAAATCCATCAGCTCTCCAGTGTGACCAACTCCTCCAGTTTTAGGTATCCACGCCATCACCCTTCTCAAAACTGTAAATCTGAACATCCCAAATCAACACAGTCACGAACTCCCCCAAACAACCTGCCACGACAATCTCCATCTTCCCATATCCCTATTGACCAACTCGCACTACCCAAAATGGGTCATCCTAACTTGCTCGAGCACTGCTACAGGTCATGCGTGACCTAAAGAATATCGAGCTCCTTCAATTTCCTGTCGACGGCTGCTATTTTCCCCCTCACAACATTATACCGTCCAATAATACGAAACTCATTCAACGAAACCTCCAGTTGTCTTAAACCTAGATCCACGCTGAAGGCTTCATCGAGCTCAACAAATCCCCGCCACATGACATACGGCCCTCACCCAAAGTCCATCGGAAACCTCGCCTCCTCTTATTGTTGTTGTCGCAACCATTCTGCACCCCTAGCTATCGAATTTGCCAAATTCCAACTTTACAAAATCAGTCTTGCCATCTCAATTTGAATGCGATTTGAATGGAATTAGAGGTTGTGGAAATTCAAGGACGGGATTTGATTTTGATTAGAATACGGAAATGTTTCCCTTTTTATTTATAAGCACGATTTGATTTAGAACCAAAGAAAAGAGGGTGATGGCTTTCGTTTGCTAAAGAAAGAAATAGATGGGGAGGATGCACAATTTTATAGATGTCGTAACCTAGGAAGTAAGGAATTGGGTCTGCATAATGTACAATATAGGTGACAGGTTAGGTACGAAATAATTAATTTGATTTGATTTTATTATTAATATGGTGTGATATAAACAGATTTTTAGTTTATTTAAAAGGATATCGATTTGATTTGAGCTTATCCACAAAAATGTATCAGGGTTAAAAACTTGAACTCTGGAACCGCTATTTGAACGTAACAACCGACGTTTTAACGTTATAACACTATTCTGAACTCAGTGGAATAGAATATAAAATTTAATTTGAACGTATTTATAAAATAATTATATTAAATCGATATAATGTATTTTAAATTCAAAAACAAACAACTCTTCGATAATATATTATTATTATCGTTTATAGTCAAATACAATTTATATTGATCATCTGAATTGTTTTGATTCAGTTTTTAACTTTGAATTCAATTATATTTCGTATTTCTTTAATTCGATGTATTCTTGAAATTAAATCGTACTCGATTGTTAAATCGATAACTCAATATAAATATCTGTTTATACTACCAACTCACATTTAATATAATAAAAATAATATTAAACATTTAAAATAAATTGCCTAAAAATCTAGGTCATTACACAATCCATCATTATTTACATCCTGCCTGTTAGAATTTGATATAAAGAGGAGAGAAATTTAACAGTGAACAAAAGAAACTACATTGTTGATAACTTTATTTACTTGAACGAAAAATACAGAAAATGCAATTGCTTAAATAGACTAAAAACTACTTATTTCTTGAGATACAAAATAGGAAACATGCTAGTTTATAGCCACTAATACTTAGACTTATTCTTAAACATGTGTTACATGTAACACCCTCCCTTAAACTAGATGTGCTAACATCTAGTTTACATAGCAATAAATTGTGGTTTCTTATCTTCTTTCTAACTGAGCATGCTCAACTGTTCAACTCTCTCTCATGGTCTCTCTTCGGGACTTATTGGGCCTCTCCTCTCGGGCCATCCCATAATTGTCATCTCCTAAAACAAGTGAGAACCGCAGCTCTTCTTCCATACTTGTTGGATGTCATGAAACTACATCTGCTTCACTTGCAGACTACCTACTTCAAGACATACCTATTTTCCGCATAGGTACTGAACAGTTTCCACACTTTTATATCGCTCATACCCATTCTGTCATAGATCACACGCATCATCGTCTTTTCGTATCACCGTCATCACTTGGATTCACTGCTCAAACACTCATAATTAGGGTCGGTTTAGGCCCAGTGCAAACCGTGCCTACGCACCAGGCATCAAAGATACAGGGGCATCAAAATTCTCTCGCACAAAGCAAATTAAAAAAAACAAAAAACTACGAAGAAACTAAACAATTACTGAGATCCTGCTTCGTAATCGGTGGAGGTTACCAACATGGTCGGTTTAGGCCCAGTGCAAACTGTGCCCATGCACAGGGCATCAAAGATACAGGCACCAAAATTCTCTTGCATAAAGAAAATTAAAAAACAAAAAATTGCGAAGAAATAAAAACAATTATTGAGATGCCGTTTCATAATCGGTGAAGGTTACCAAGCAAGGTCGCGATTGTGGATTTCGAGCAAGGGACATTAACTATATAAAGGAAATGGTTTATGGTAATCATGGATCTCAACTCAGTGAGGTATTTCGTGTGACTATGGGCGGATGACGACAGATGATTGTTAGGCAGACCAAATCCATGATGGTTGGGGTCAAATCGACATGTTGTAGTTACATTAGATTCCAGATGGAGGAATTCATTGTGGATCTGGGTTTGTTGTAGATTCGGATCAACTGGACTAAATCTAGAGGAGAAGCTTTGTCAGATTCGAGTGGGTATGGCGGTAGAGTGTTTTGAGTTTGTAGTGAAGGCATGGATGTATGCCTAGGCAGGCTTATGTAGTTCTGATGATGGTAAGGGAAAGATGATAAAGAAGAGAATAAGGAGAGAGAAAGCAAGTAATTTACTGCTAAGATATGATAAACAGTGGGAATAACTTTTTTTCTGAAAACCCAGGATAACCCGGCGAACCAATAAACTCCTGAGAAGGGTACAGTAAAGTCGTCCGCTAATCCAAGCCCCCATACCCCTGGGTAAATTTATGTAGGATAGGGAAGCATATGTTAGGAATCGAACCCGTGACCTTTTACCAGGAAGTTAGGCCTCCTTTCCACTATGTCGCACGCGCGGATAAGTGGGAATAACTTTCAAGTGTGTGAAATCTTAAATGACATGGTTTAATAGGAATAAAACATTTGTAGAATCTGAAGTAGATTTTTAATTTATTGCTACAATTTATCAATTTTTTATACTTAAGTTTCTGATGTTGTCTAACAAAATTGAATATCACTTACTTTTGAATTAGATTTGTTATTCTGAAAAGGTTATTAACCAAAATTGTTAATTTGTTATACTTATTTTTTGGATTAATTTTTTAATCGAATTGTATTATCAGTTTCCTATTAGGATTATAAAGAGGAAAATGGGTCAAGTTATAAACGAATAGGGATTTTGATAATTTTGTATTATTAAATTTACAATGAGAAGTTACTATTTGGAGTGAAAAATAATGCCAATTTAAGTTAGAAACGATTGTTTTTATGCAGCAGAATTATAATTCAATTCAACTTGTAGTAGAATACTATTACCAAATCTTATGATTTAATAATTGTGTTAATATAAATTTTGTTTTTCGTGAAGCATACCTTCGATTATGAAAACTAAGATTTAATTACAATTTTGGAAACTACAAAATGAATAGGAATTATATTTAATACAATTAATAAATTTTATGCGATAAGTGGTATCATTTGAAAATTCGCACTAGGCATTATAAACTCCAGGACCGGCTCTGCATATACCACAACCTGCATCAAACTTTCTTGTTCTTCCATCACCATAGAACACTACATTTTCCTACATCTCGGGAATACAACCAAAAAAACACCGCCTCGCTTCACCTAACCCATCTTCGCACAACCCAAGCCACCATCTGAAATTATCCCATTTCCTACACACGTGAACCATCACTTTGCTTCACCACTGCATGCTACTCACAAACCTCCTTCCACATCTTCCCCTGTCATTCACTCCTTCCATCATTAGTCAAGTATACTCTTCCCTACTCAATCAATTCTACTATAAAAGTAACCATTTTTCTCTTTCACCTACAGCATCCCACCTGCACAAACTTCTAGCATCAAACAATACATCACAACAACCTTCACTTGAAAAAAAAAATCCTTTGCAAAATAATGTTGTCTTCATTCCCAATAACTGCCACAATAAAATACGTTTCCTAAATCTCGAATCCCTAATTTTAGCTATGATATAAAAGGTTGAAAAGAAATCCATCGTGGAGAAACCTACAGATGAAAAATCTAAAGCTGAAAAGTAGTCTGTTGTTGCTGAGAAGACTCTTGCTGGCAAGATACTGTAGTCATACAGCGGGAGCTCTTTTTTTTAAGAGTCACTTGTGTTGTGCTCTTACAGTACGAGTATGTTGGTCCAAATCAGAGGGCTTATTTGATTTTTGGATGTAGAATTAGAGAAAGGAAGGGGTATATGAGGGTTCTTTTGTGCGGAACTAGCGGTTGCGGGAAATCTATGTTGTCAGCTTTACGGGGAAGGCTATGATATCTACAGATTCCATCCGACACATGCTGAGGAGTTCTACCAATAAAAAAGAAAGCCCTCTTCTTAGGGCTTCAACATATCATGCAGGAGAATGTTTTGACCTTGTTGCTGTTGCAGAAGCAAAAGTTAAAATGAAGTCAAAAAAAAACATGCTTGGCCAATTGCCAAATTCTCTAATGAAGATCAAAGCGAACAAGATCAAGTGATTGGCTTACTATGTTTTAAAAAAAGAAGTGAAAAGGGGTTTGGATATGCAGTGAGTGTACTGGCATGAAGTAGTTTCTTGTGGGTAGTAGGAAATGAAGTAGATGGCGGATTTGTGATGCTGGTTATGTAGTGCTTTTGCTATCAGTTTGAAGTATGAAGGAGGTTGGGATCTATGTTCTGTGATATGGTAGATGTGATAGATTTGGGTAAAGCTAATGGTTGGTGTTTATGTTGATGGAAGAATGAGTTTGAGGAAGTGTGGAAGAGGAGGCTAAGCAATGAACGAGACACTGAAACGTAGATTGCAGCTATGGAGATGAGTAGTTTGGTTGTGAACTGAAGGGGGAAGATGCAATTTCAGAAATAGTTTGAGGGTGTTGAAGTAGTTAAATAAAGGAGATGGAATTGGTGCTTAAGTGGGTGAAGTGGAAGTAGGTGAATTGGTTGTTTGAACTTTGCTGAAATGAATTAGTTGGCTGAGTGGTAGTAAGCGACTGAGTAGATGAATGTTATGTGGAGGAGTATGAAGAGGCGCATATAGTGATGAGTAGTTGTGGTGAGGGGTATCTATATGCAATGATGATGGGAGTTGGATCATGGAAGGTGTGAGGAAGTGATTTATTTCAGGTGAAGGTTGATGTGATGTATTGTTTGATGCTAGAAGTTTGTGCAGGTGGGATGATGTAGGTGAATGAAAAAAATGGTTATTTTTGTAGTAGATTTGGTTGAGTAGGGCAGAGTATATGTAACAACCCGGAAAATCAAAACCAATTTAAAATTTTTATTTTGGCAATTTTAATGAATTTTGAATATTTAAAATGATTTATTTTGAATAATAACGAAGAGAAATTTATTTTGAATAGAATTAGAACGTATATATTTATTTGAATCGATGTTAGAATATAAATATTTATTTTTAATTATAAAATAAATTGCAAATGGCGCGGTAGTTCGAAAATTCGATTTCAAATTTCAAATGAATGTACAGGATTCAAAATAAACCAGATTTTAGCGAAACCAAAAATATTTGAATCTATTTGAGAATATCTTTCCAACGAATCCGAAACACTGAAATTTCATAGCGGGAATAAAAAGTTATGCCCAGTCGAAAATTCAGAATAGTTGCTATGGAATTTTAGCACTTAAAAAATGTAAATTCTGCAAACGACCTCCGTTTTTGATGAAACCACTTTTTTTGGATCCGGGATGTCAAATTATTGCTTGATTCCAAAATTCATAATTTTTGGAATTAATATGTGAGCGTGGAGAAGTAAAACGTGTTTTGATAATTTCAGTCAATTTGGATCGACCAGAAAATAACCATTTTTCAGACGGTCTCCAAATTCGACGAAATTAGCTTTGTTAGGACTGTATCGTCAAGACATAGCCAGATTTATTTTTGTGGAATTTTTAGAGTAAATTCAATATATAGATTTATGTTTTGATTTTGACGGAAACTGATCGAAACAGTCGAATCGACTTACCGGACATATCCCATTGTGTTCGGAATGGGGGTAATTAGTTAGGGGCGACAGTCGTTGGGTCTCGTTTGGAGATTGAATTTAAAGGTTGGCTTTTTGGGGAAAAAAATTAAAATATAATATGAATTTCCTATATTACCTTTCCACCTTTCTCTTTCATCAGCATCGTCAATTTAAGAAAAAAAGGAAAAAAACAAACGAAGAGGGGGAGAGGGGAGGAACCGCTGCCGCGGCTGCCACCAGGGCCACCTTGCCACGGCGCCGCCACCCCAGAAGACAATCGCCCCTTCACTCGTTCTTCTCCGATCATCCAGGATCCCCAACCCCCAACCACCGAAACCCTAGCCCTCAAGTTAGGAACCCGCCGCCACCGTGGGGCCTGCCTCCGACCACCGCCGACCAGGGCGCCCTCCCCTACCCCTGCGCCGCTCCAACAACCCTCCTTCGTTCAATAAAAAGTAAGTTTGTTTACTTTTTATTTTTTATGTTATGCTATTGTTTAAAAAATCAGTTTTACAAGAGAAATGATATTTAAAAAATCTGATTTACATGTATATGACTTTGTTTAAAAAATTAGATTTTTTTATACATTATAGATAATAAAAATATGATTTTTATATTATAGAGATAATAAAAGTATGAATTTTATTTATATAGTAGCGATATAAAAATGTGATTTTTATCATATATGTAGCAAAGTAAAAATACGATTTTTATTGTCGTTTGAAATGGTTAAATAAAAATATGATTTTTATTCTGAAAAGAGAATTATAAAAATATAATTTTTATATGAGTAGCGTTATAAAAAAACAGAGATTTTTAAATATATGAACATTATATTAAAAATGTGATTTTTAATATGAACAGCGTAGAGAATACTGCGTTGGAATTTCGGGCAAATCCAAACGGTTCAGAAATTCAGAATAGAATGGCGGAGTGGAACCCAAGGTGAGAACTCCTCACTATAATTTTCTTTATACAGTTATTTATTTTACAACTGCATATATGAACTGCTCCCCGTCGTCCACAGACCATGGACGACTTATTTGTTTGATTGTATTGTGTTGTTGTGATGGATTGTGATTTGGAATGGAATGTAATATATTCATGGTTAAATAAATATATTATAGTTAAAATAAAATATAATTTTTAACATGTATATGAATGAAATAAATATTCATTTACAAATCGGACGATTTGTTTATGTACGCACATTTGACTGATATTGATTGGGAGGATATATTTTACACATCGCCCAACCGCACAAATAAAATTCATTATTTGTTAATTGAAACCCCACACGGGTATTGGGATGATATTGGACATATACTAATCCCAGTATTTAATTATATGTCAATCGATTTGTTGACAAGCTGTGTAAGCGTTGAATATTTATATTTAATGCTTATGCAGTGTAGAATGCACTCTTTATGATGTTTGACTGTGTTTGATTGTTGTTGTGTACATGTGTTGTATGAAATCCATATAAATCAAATTATATGGTAATTGACTATGTCTGGTTCCAGTTCAGAAAGAATGAATATGAAACACCCCACCTCCGTTAGGGTCACTCTCAAAGGGAATGCCCTAATTTTGGTGGAGGTTTATAAGTACAAGTCACAGATATACAAGACAGATATAAGAACACATATTTGTAAACAGCGGAAGAACAACAAACTTTTATTTCATAAAGTCAAATACGTGTTACAACAACATCCTTTCCAAAAACATAACATAACACTTTCATAATCTGTCTTGAGTACATTATTTAAAGAAGCATAAATAAAACGTAGATAAACTGCAAAAGCCCCATAGTGGATTGTCCAAAGCCATAGTTCAAAACAGGAAAGTCCAAGCAATACATTTCTCTACTTCAAGCTGGATGTCAAGGCTGATCAAGCTGCTGTGTTCCCTCCCTGAGGACCTGGGGGGGGGAACGGAAGAAAGAAGACGAAAGAAAAATAGAGTCAGACATAAAGCCTGAGTAAGTCTAGTACTATTTTGTCTATGAATAAAGAACTGGGTATGATAAGTATAAACAAGAAATGGGCATGCACTATAAACTTGGTTAAGTTGTCTAGGGTCGAATATACTATCGTACCCCATGTTAATCTCTGAACCCATATAAACTAGTTTCCAACTGGCACCCCATAATCAAGGTGATGTGATCCATTCAATGATGATCGGCTCCTACTCGCATAGTTACATGTGTCTTACGGCCCCCGATGTCGTAGTTACCTATGCTGGTCCCACCATGGGGTGTATCAAGTCCCATAGTGGCAACCCGACACAACCTTAGAGTGCACCGGTATGCTACTGGTGTCCAGTGCCTTATTTTTCTGCGCCGGAGTGTGTGCACGCCCGCACTCCGTTAGAACCTACACTGCTACACCACCGCCGTCGATTTTTGACCTCTTACAATCAGCCCAGTAATCGTGCCCCACCCTGCCTAGTTTCAGGGTATCATGATACACCGTGTAGGGTTACTGCTGAAAAGGGTCCCCCGTTACTAGGTTTTCTATCTCTAGCCAACATGCTAAGTTGGTTAAGTGTTTTCTAACCTAACCCCACCAGTCCGTTTAGTTTAGCATGTTCCATTTTGATTAAGTCTTAGTCCACTTAATCCTAACAATCCTGATTCAGCCTTAATTGTCTTATTAAGGCCCTAACCTCTCACATTAGACAGGTATTGCTGTGGCTGCCTGTTGCCGGTTGGTTCCGGGCAGTCTTACGCCACAACTCAGTCTAACCTCGGGTCCTTATTGGGCTCCATGTTTAACCTCCCACATTGGATAGGTATTGTTGTGACTACTGGACAGCCGGGCGGTTCCGGGCAGGTTTACATCACAACTCAATCCAACCTCGGGTTAAACACATCGTATTTTCTACATTTACATATTTTGTCTTTCTTCTTTGTTTATATGTAAATATTTGCGGCCCATTATTAAGTTAATGGTGTAAAGGTTACACCAATCATGGGCCCAACCCATACTTGAATTTGGGCCCTTCTACTTTAGTTTTCATTCATTAGTAATTTTAACCCAACGTTATTTTCCCCCGTTTTACACGTCCGTTTATATATATTAGGCTTAGCCTTTTAAAGCCCAATTTAGCCATGCGAAAGGGGAGGCTTATGGCGTAATTACATACACAAAGAGGGGGAAGGTGAGCGCATGAACTTGCATATGACGTTGGAAATACATACTAGAAACTGGTGTACTTGCATAGTGGTAACATAGGTGACATGAATCAAAGCATGTGAACTTGCATAGGTTTAACTGCAACATGAACCTATATCCTTATTTATGCATAATGTCAAACATAAGCATGGCATAAATAAGCATGGCATAATATCAAACATAAGCATGGCATAGGTATAGTTAAATTTGTTCATGGCATAAATATAAACAAGTCATGTTCATAAGGTTTCTACATGTTTACAAAGAGGATACCTTGTTACTAACACAAAAGCATAGTTCAACTTAATTAAATTTAATCACATAACGATGGTATACTTATGCATAAATATTCCTAATCATGGTGTTTGCTTTTAACTTGCAAAAAAAAAGGATTTTTGAGTCTAACCTAGCCATGTCTCACATATGTCATCATATAATTTTTGTTACAAAATAGAACTAACATGGTTTTCAATGATGTAAAATATTAATTGTGGCCTAGTCATATTCATAAGTTTGCAAATAGGTTTCTAGTACAAAACATGGCTTGATACATAGATCATGGTGCCAAACTTGTCAATATAATTTCATATGAATTATGATAATCCCAACCTTATTCCAATTACTTCACAAAAATGATGTTTTGCATAAAAAATACACATTATGATGGCATAGTAACAAAATCCCAAACTTGCATGATTTTCAATTCAACAACTACATACATGTAGCTTCAACATAAATTACATATTTTGCGAATATCCAAACGTCATACTTGCATAAAACTACCGCATGTAGTTTTTCATGATGAATAACATAATCCAAACGTCATACTTGCATAAAACTACCGCATGTAGTTTTTCATAATGAATAACATAATCCAAACGTCATACTTGCATCTACCGCATGTAGTTTTTCATAATGAATAACATAATTCAACGCACAAATATGAATTATTTTATCGTCACAAATCAAGTATACATATCAACACAATTATTTGTTCATACCAAAGTAATACTCTACTTACAATGGTTGCGGCAAATTCTCTAATTAAGAGATATGATTCCTTTGTTGAATTGATTAGCTTTAGGTTGCTTGAATTGCTTTAGGCTTTAGAACTTTCTCCCTAATCCTCTCTCTCTAGATGGCGGCTACTCTTAGTCGTTCCTCAGCAACATGGCGGCTATGTTCTTAATTTGAATGAATAGATTAGGGTTTAGTCTAGGGTTGTTTATATAGAGGTTAGGAATTGATTAGGACCATTGATGTTGCTAGGTTAGATCGTAGCCATTCATTCGATAGAGAGACCAATTAAAACTTGCCACCTAGCCCTAATGACAAAGCAACCCACAGAAATTCGACCAAACACAGACCAGGCCAGCCAGGAGGGACTGGGTTCGATTTTCAAAAATTAAACTTTAAATTGAGCTGTTTTAGTCTATTTGAATTTTATCTATTGTATACATATATTTTTGCATATATATATATATATATTCCCATATATATACATATATTTTCTTTATTTCCTTATATGTACGTTCTTATCCTTTCAAAATTTGAATTTGTATACGTACATGTATTTGCATGCTCAGTTGGCCCTCTCTAAAACAGAGATAAAAATTATGTCGCCGCCGGGGTTCGAACCCCCGACCTCCATGCTACAAATCCAATGCCTTAACCAACTGAGCTACAGAGGCTTTTGTTAATAAGTCTTAGAATAATAATAATTATTGTCCTCACCTTACTTCTCTTTTTCATGTTTTGCTGTAATATTTAAATTAAAGATATCTTCTTCATACGTTATCCGTTTTGCGCAAACTCGGACTCTATCTCAAGCAGAATTCCGAGACGAACGCAATGGTGATGTCCGTTTCCCTTAATTCTTTGATTTAAAATTAATTATACTTTAATTTATGAATTTCACAGTTATAGAATACACGGGGTGTTACATTCTCCCCCACTTAAAAGGATTTCGTCCCCGAAATCTTCAAGTTAGGAGGAATGTATATCCTTACATCCAATCATCCATCTACTCATCCATCAAACACGAGCATCCATTGTCCTTAAAAGACTTCTAATGCTTCATGATCATATGCGAGGTGTGTGTGTACATGTACTTATCTAATGCAAAATCAGGCGGTCTACTGATTCAGTTGACCTCCTTAATGCGAATTATGTAAGTGCCATGAATCCATTATGTATGCAAATTTTCCCTATTCTTGATTCTACATGAGTGCACAATCATTCAATACAAATGCAGCATCCACATGACAACACATTAAAGTTCAACCATATACGAATGCAAACATATATGCATATGCAATATGAAGTGACTGAGCCGATCTAAAACCTAGATTATGTGTGTATATGCAACCACGAGCAACCACTAGCAATCACTTGCAACCACTTGCAACCATCATACATAACATGTTTCAATTACATGTTTTCATCCAAAAGGGTTTCTACCTAAAAGATACGGTCGAGGAAATATACCTAAAAAGATAGATAAAAGCGCAACTTAAGGAAAAAGAAAGATCAAGGATGTACCCTTGAACAGAAAAGGGTAGGCAGTGCGGATTCTAGCTTCAGTTTCCCAAGTCGCGTCTCCCTCGGCGTCGCTCCACTGGACTTTGACGAGCTTGACTTTGCGGTTGCGTAGCTTCTTCACTTCCGTTCCTAAGATGCGGGTTGGAACTTTTCTTATGGTTGCTTCGCGTTCCACTTCGGCTTCTTCTAGGATATCTGGCTTTACCACTTTAGCAGACTCATGTAGACATTTTCGAAGATATGAAACATGAAAAACGTTGTGAACTCCGGCCAATTTTTCGGGTAGCTCTAATCTATAGGTCATTTTCCAAATTTTCTCAATGATAGGAAATGGTCCTACCTAAAGGTATAGTCGAATGATAGAAGAAAGTGAAAACTCTGTGCCCATTAGGCAATGTCAAAACTGGAAATCTATGCCACATATATATTGATTAGGAGAAGAACTCTCTAAGCATCAGCCCCGAAGACCGAAATCAACATCAGACTGACACCCAAAGAATTACTCAACCCAACCACCATATATGATTCTAGGAAACTAAGCATGATGGACTCCTTTTAGGTTACAAGGGAGTCCCTTCCTAAGACCAATTTATATCTTATAAAACCCAAAAAGTTTGGTCAATCCAACGAACACCCTCAAGCCCCAACATGTGTTACTAACAGATGAGTCATACTCCCTATGGGGTTTGCAACAGAAATTGGATTGAGAATGGGACCGAGAGGATATACACAAAAGATAGCATGCAAGTAAGCTCTACAGGAAGAGAGGGATCAAGGACATACTCTTAAGAAGAGATATGATGCACGAATCTAGTCTTCAATCTTCTAAGTCGCATTTCCTTGAGCTTAACTCCATTATGCTTTATCTGCCTTTAACTTCTCAATTTCGTAGTTTCTTAATTCTTGTTTCCAAAATATGAGTTGGAACCTATGTCACTGTTTCCACTCGTTCCTCTTTCACTTATTCTCCTTCTAGTATACTTGGCTCAAGCATAACTGCGTACTCATGGTTCCATGCAAGCTCGCAATCCAAATCCCAATTGAACCCTAGATTCTTCTTAGTCAATTTCGTGAGTGGAGTTGAGATTTTCGCAAAATTCCTTATAAACTTTCGATAGAAACCTGCTAGTCCTAGAAAGCTTCAGACCTCAGTTGCATTCCTTGGTGTCTTCCAATCCTGTACCGCCACTACTTTAGCAGGGTCCACTGCTAACCCTTGTTTGGATACTATGTGCCCAAGGAACCTCACCTCTTCTCTCCAAAAGTGGCATTTGGAGAATTTGGCTTTTAGTTGATGGACTCGCAAAGTTTCCTTGATTGCCCTTAAGTGCTGAGCATGTTCCTCTTCACTCTTTGAGAAGATAAGGATATCATCTACGAAGACCACTACGAATTTGTTGAGGAAATCTCTAAATACCCTACTCATCAGGTCCACGAAGTAAGCAGGTGCATTTGTCAAGCCGAAAGGCATGACAAGCCATTCAAAGAAGCCGTCTGGGGTTCTGAACGCCGTTTTATTGATGCTATCTTCAGCCACCCTTAGCTGATGAAAACCGGTTGCTAAATCGAGTTGGGAGAAAACGGACGCTCCTACAAGCTGATCAAATAAATCGTCAATTCTAGGGAGAGGGTGCCTATTCTTTCTCGTTAGCTTGTTGAGCTCCCTATAGTCAACACATAGACAGAGTGAACCATCCGCCTTTGTAGCGAACACCACTGGAGCGCCCCCATTCTGAAATGCTCCTCCTAATGAACCCCTTCTCTAGAAGCTCTTTAATCTTTTTACTGAGCTCTTTCCTTTCTCGTGGAGCCATGTGTCTAACGGGCAACGCAACGGGCTTTGCATTATCTACAAGATATATGCGGAAGTCTATCTCCCGCTTCGGAGGCAAGCCCTTCACCTCTTAGAAGACATCCGGATATTCCCGGACCACTCTAACTGATTGCAAATTTTCAACAGAGGCATCTAGCGATTCAAGATAACTAAGCATAACCGCATACGAGGGATTACAAGAAATTTCCAAAGTATTACCGAGCTGGGTTAGGAGCCTGACAACCCTTTTCTCACAATCAAGGATGGCCCCATTACTGGATAGCCAATCCATGCCCAAAATCAAACCATATCCCGAAAAGCCCAAAACAAAGGCACTACATTGAAATTCTACACTTAGAATGGAAATTTTCAATCCCAAACAGATCATAGACAAATGAGCTGGGCCCCCAATTGGGTTTGAAACAATTAAGGGGTCCTCTACCATACTAGTTTTTAGGTGCAGAGATTCTACTAAAGCAGACGAGATAAAGGAGTGTGATGCGCCAGAATCAAATAAGGTGCGAACGGGGTGATCATAAAGATAAACTACACTTTCTACAGAAGTATTTGTACCTCGCTGTTGCCAAGGTGGCGCTTCTAGCACATGAACCTGTGCCCTCTGCCCCTGCCCTCGTTTCTTTGGGCAGTCCTTAGCCATGTGGCCTGTCTCACCGCAAGAAAAGCACCCACCATTCATCTTGGCCTTCTTTTTCCGGCAATCTTTCACTAAGTGCCCCACTTTGCCACAGAATTTACACTCCCTCTTCTCTCGGGACTTGTTGTCTTTCCCGCCCTTCTCAAAGCCTGTCTTCTCAGGGCAGTCTTTGCTGATGTGTCCAGTCTCCCCACAATGAAAACATTCCCCTTTCTTTCTTTTCCTTTTTCTACAATCCTTGGCTATGTGCCCTTCCGTACCACAAAAATTACATTTCCTTTTTTTCTCGTTTCTTATTATTACTGTTACGATCCTTTCTTGTTTGACTATTATTCGTCTTCCTACTCTGGGACTCTTCCGCTTGCTGGTTCACGTGGAGGAGGAGGAGTGAAAGCGTCAGCAGCTGGGAAGTAAGGTCCCCAGACATGCTGAAACAGAAGGGATAGATTCAAAACGAAGGATAAGAGATAGTACCTATGGCTTTGGGGAGGGACTTTGCCTTTTAAAATAAAATAATATTTTATCTTTTAAAAATGCTTCTTTAAATTTCCTTTTTGAAAATAAATTTTCAAAACTTTTTATCTTATCTGGTAAACCTATGCTCTGATACCAAGTGAAACACCCCACCTCCGTTAGGGTCACTCTCAAAGGGAATGCCCTAATTTTGGTGGAGGTTTATAAGTACAAGTCACAGATATACAAGACAGATATAAGAACACATATTTGTAAACAGCGGAAGAACAACAAACTTTTATTTCATAAAGTCAAATACGTGTTACAACAACATCCTTTCCAAAAACATAACATAACACTTTCATAATCTGTCTTGAGTACATTATTTAAAGAAGCATAAATAAAACGTAGATAAACTGCAAAAGCCCCATAGTGGATTGTCCAAAGCCATAGTTCAAAACAGGAAAGTCCAAGCAATACATTTCTCTACTTCAAGCTGGATGTCAAGGCTGATCAAGCTGCTGTGTTCCCTCCCTGAGGACCTGGGGGGGGAACGGAAGAAAGAAGACGAAAGAAAAATAGAGTCAGACATAAAGCCTGAGTAAGTCTAGTACTATTTTGTCTATGAATAAAGAACTGGGTATGATAAGTATAAACAAGAAATGGGCATGCACTATAAACTTGGTTAAGTTGTCTAGGGTCGAATATACTATCGTACCCCATGTTAATCTCTGAACCCATATAAACTAGTTTCCAACTGGCACCCCATAATCAAGGTGATGTGATCCATTCAATGATGATCGGCTCCTACTCGCATAGTTACATGTGTCTTACGGCCCCCGATGTCGTAGTTACCTATGCTGGTCCCACCATGGGGTGTATCAAGTCCCATAGTGGCAACCCGACACAACCTTAGAGTGCACCGGTATGCTACTGGTGTCCAGTGCCTTATTTTTCTGCGCCGGAGTGTGTGCACGCCCGCACTCCGTTAGAACCTACACTGCTACACCACCGCCGTCGATTTTTGACCTCTTACAATCAGCCCAGTAATCGTGCCCCACCCTGCCTAGTTTCAGGGTATCATGATACACCGTGTAGGGTTACTGCTGAAAAGGGTCCCCCGTTACTAGGTTTTCTATCTCTAGCCAACATGCTAAGTTGGTTAAGTGTTTTCTAACCTAACCCCACCAGTCCGTTTAGTTTAGCATGTTCCATTTTGATTAAGTCTTAGTCCACTTAATCCTAACAATCCTGATTCAGCCTTAATTGTCTTATTAAGGCCCTAACCTCTCACATTAGACAGGTATTGCTGTGGCTGCCTGTTGCCGGTTGGTTCCGGGCAGTCTTACGCCACAACTCAGTCTAACCTCGGGTCCTTATTGGGCTCCATGTTTAACCTCCCACATTGGATAGGTATTGTTGTGACTACTGAACAGCCGGGCGGTTCCGGGCAGGTTTACATCACAACTCAATCCAACCTCGGGTTAAACACATCGTATTTTCTACATTTACATATTTTGTCTTTCTTCTTTGTTTATATGTAAATATTTGCGGCCCATTATTAAGTTAATGGTGTAAAGGTTACACCAATCATGGGCCCAACCCATACTTGAATTTGGGCCCTTCTACTTTAGTTTTCATTCATTAGTAATTTTAACCCAACGTTATTTTCCCCCGTTTTACACGTCCGTTTATATATATTAGGCTTAGCCTTTTAAAGCCCAATTTAGCCATGCGAAAGGGGAGGCTTATGGCGTAATTACATACACAAAGAGGGGGAAGGTGAGCGCATGAACTTGCATATGACATTGGAAATACATACTAGAAACTGGTGTACTTGCATAGTGGTAACATAGGTGACATGAATCAAAGCATGTGAACTTGCATAGGTTTAACTGCAACATGAACCTATATCCTTATTTATGCATAATGTCAAACATAAGCATGGCATAAATAAGCATGGCATAATATCAAACATAAGCATGGCATAGGTATAGTTAAATTTGTTCATGGCATAAATATAAACAAGTCATGTTCATAAGGTTTCTACATGTTTACAAAGAGGATACCTTGTTACTAACACAAAAGCATAGTTCAACTTAATTAAATTTAATCACATAACGATGGTATACTTATGCATAAATATTCCTAATCATGGTGTTTGCTTTTAACTTGCAAAAAAAAGGATTTTTGAGTCTAACCTAGCCATGTCTCACATATGTCATCATATAATTTTTGTTACAAAATAGAACTAACATGGTTTTCAATGATGTAAAATATTAATCGTGGCCTAGTCATATTCATAAGTTTGCAAATAGGTTTCTAGTACAAAACATGGCTTGATACATAGATCATGGTGCCAAACTTGTCAATATAATTTCATATGAATTATGATAATCCCAACCTTATTCCAATTACTTCACAAAAATGATGTTTTGCATAAAAAATACACATTATGATGGCATAGTAACAAAATCCCAAACTTGCATGATTTTCAATTCAACAACTACATACATGTAGCTTCAACATAAATTACATATTTTGCGAATATCCAAACGTCATACTTGCATAAAACTACCGCATGTAGTTTTTCATGATGAATAACATAATCCAAACGTCATACTTGCATAAAACTACCGCATGTAGTTTTTCATAATGAATAACATAATCCAAACGTCATACTTGCATCTACCGCATGTAGTTTTTCATAATGAATAACATAATTCAACGCACAAATATGAATTATTTTATCGCCACAAATCAAGTATACATATCAACACAATTATTTGTTCATACCAAAGTAATACTCTACTTACAATGGTTGCGGCAAATTCTCTAATTAAGAGATATGATTCCTTTGTTGAATTGATTAGCTTTAGGTTGCTTGAATTGCTTTAGGCTTTAGAACTTTCTCCCTAATCCTCTCTCTCTAGATGGCGGCTACTCTTAGTCGTTCCTCAGCAACATGGCGGCTATGTTCTTAATTTGAATGAATAGATTAGGGTTTAGTCTAGGGTTGTTTATATAGAGGTTAGGAATTGATTAGGACCATTGATGTTGCTAGGTTAGATCGTAGCCATTCATTCGATAGAGAGACCAATTAAAACTTGCCACCTAGCCCTAATGACAAAGCAACCCACAGAAATTCGACCAAACACAGACCAGGCCAGCCAGGAGGGACTGGGTTCGATTTTCAAAAATTAAACTTTAAATTGAGCTGTTTTAGTCTGTTTGAATTTTATCTATTGTATACATATATTTTTGCATATATATATATATATATATATATATTCTCATATATATACATATATTTTCTTTATTTCCTTATATGTACGTTCTTATCCTTTCAAAATTTGAATTTGTATACGTACATGTATTTGCATGCTCAGTTGGCCCTCTCTAAAACAGAGATAAAAATTATGTCGCCGCCGGGGTTCGAACCCCCGACCTCCATGCTACAAATCCAATGCCTTAACCAACTGAGCTACAGAGGCTTTTGTTAATAAGTCTTAGAATAATAATAATTATTGTCCTCTCCTTACTTCTCTTTTTCATGTTTTGCTGTAATATTTAAATTAAAGATATCTTCTTCATACGTTATCCGTTTTGCGCAAACTCGGACTCTATCTCAAGCAGAATTCCGAGACGAACGCAATGTTGAAGTCCGTTTCCCTTAATTCTTTGATTTAAAATTAATTATACTTTAATTTATGAATTTCACAGTTATAGAATACACGGGGTGTTACAGAATATTTTAAAATAACGATTATTTTAAAATAACGAAATTTTAAAATAATATTTAGCAAAGGATCAAAATATGATTTTGATGTCCGGTTTGGGATGGACATGAAAATATTTAAATATATAAAGCCGTGTTGATTAGATTAACGCCATTTCGATGTGAACGATTTTATATCGATTTTATTCATTTTTATAATGAATATTGGAAAGGATTTGATTTCAAAAATTATTGTTTCGAAAATATTATCATTTATATATTAATGATATGGAATATTCAATTTTGATTTGAAATTGAATATTAAATTGAAATCGTTTTGAAAACAAATTTAAAACGATTTATAAAATACGTTTTAAATGGAAATCAACGAAATATATATTATATATATAATATAATGACTTGAAGAGAACGCGTCGCGCCGCGGCAGTTCACGAATTTCGACCATTAAATTCGAATGGACATTACGGGAGATCCGACCATCGGATTCTACTAAAATCAGAACCGTTGGGTTCGTATCGAAAAAAGCTTTCTAACGAATATTAGAGATTTGAAATATAACGATTGGATTTGGAATTATATCCAAATAAAATTTGGAAAAGGTCGCTGTAAGTGCAGTTCGATGGTCGTTTATAGAAATCGACTCTACAGGCCTTTATAAAATTATCAAAAATATCAATAATCAGTGTAAAATCATAAGAAATGATTTGGAAAGAATTGGGGCGAAAAATTCCCTATTTGAAAAGATAAAGGTATATTTTTATCGAAATGAACTAGTTATGAACTAGAATTATAATCCAATATTTTTAAATAAATAAATTGGACTTGAAATGGTTTTAAAGATAACCAGATTTCAAATATATGAATTGGAATGGATTTGAATTGAAATTATCTTCGAAATACTTCGATGTTGGATTTCGTGATTATACAGATATTGTTATGGAGATTTGAAAGATATATTTATATCGTTATTTCCAATACGATATTTGTTGGTTGTAGAATTTGATATTGAATATAATCCTTTATATTTTCTATTCAGAGTCTTGTATTTAATATCAAATTGGATTTTGGGTTTATCTTGAATGGTGTCTTCAGTGACACTGTTCTTGAACCCCCTGTGAAGAGAATAAATCTTTTTAATTAAGATTGTAAGATTTTTCCAGTTATACTTAATAATCGGAAGAAAATGGAATGTGAATTGGATTTATCATGAACTGTGTTTTTTAACAACATTCGTTCTTTAATCCGATTTACACTAAAATGTGATTTGGAATTTATAAATCTTTTGTTAAGATTTAAAGGAGATTTTCCAAAGTAAAGTTTTCCAATTTAACATATTATATTGGAATTGAATGGAATTCGATTTGGTAATAATCGAAGTGAACTTGTGTAGAGGAAGACTGTTAATATATATGGAATTTAAAAGGCTTGGCCGTTATTCCATTTATATTATCGGTTGGGTATGGAAGTTCATATCGATTATATATATTGATCGGTATTCCGTGAAGATTCCATTGTTAGTGGAATGATATTTTGGGTTTATCGTGAGCTGTGTTTTAAAAGACATTAGTTCTTTAACCCAGTTAAAGATAAGATTAATTTCTTAATTTTGAACAATCATTAAGAAATGATTTTTGGAAATTAAAACTGAATTAGTGTTTTAATGAATCTTTAAATAGATTGAAAGGTGAATTTGATAACTAAAATTACCAAATTCAAGAAATGACCGAGAATGGAGTATCACCAGTTTTGCTTTAGGCGATATTTAAATCTTTAATTAGATTTGAACGCGAAATGGTAATTAATTTTACCGACAACAGCGTGGTTTTAGATATGAAGTACTACAAGTTTTACTTCAGGGGATGAATAGGTTGGGATTGGGAAATTAAACAAATGATTACTTCGGTAACGTGCGCTAATCCCGACTAGTTTGGATAAACCATAATTTGGTTTGAATTGATATCCAAAGGAAGATTAAAGAATAAATTTAAAGAATTTATCTTTGATAAATTTAATGGGAACCTTTCCCAAAGTATAAGAATATTTGAATAAAGGAATATTCTGGATTGGAATGAGGCGTATGTGGTGTTTTTATAGCACTTGTTTATTATATGCGCGAGTTATTCAGAAAGACAGGGTTTATCCCATTATGAATAATTGATTCGATGATGTGTCGAGGATGAAGATGGTAGTTGTAACACCCCATGTCCATTAATGTCACTCTCAAAGAGAATGCATTAACTTCCAGGGAGTATTATTAGTGCATTGAACAGAATATAACAAGACAGATGCATATATTGGTACTTGAAAATTTTAAAACAACTTTTATTACAGCGGAGAAATAGTTTGATTACGACAATTTTTCATAAACCAACGGTAAAACCAAGTGCACTTAGTAACCGTCTTGACAAATTGTTTTCTGAGTACATAAAGTAATAAGCATAACCCCAATTATAAGTAGCCATAAAAGAGATGAACTGAACTTTACTTTCAGCAATCCAAGCACTTCCAAAAGAGTGAGAAAGAGATCCAAATCAAGCTCCGCTAGTACTAGTCCCACTCTAAGAACGGGGGGGAAGGAAGAAAAGAGGCGAAAACAAAGGGGTCAGACATGAAGTCTGGCGAGTACCATAACTTTAACGATACAATTATTAAAATAATTAGGATAAGGCATAAACTGGTAAAACAAGGAATGACAGTGAAACAAGTGGGTAAACAAACAAGAGGAATATTCTGGCGTTAATCTCATTCCTAATCACTATAGGATAATTACTATACTGCACCAATGTTAATTACACCGCACCATTACTAGTCACCCTAAAAGTTGATCCCGCCCACTGAATAAAATAATAATAATGGTAGTTTCGTGTACCCCTAGTTGTCTTCATAGGTGTCGCCTGCCCCTTTCTCCACTAGTTGTACCCACTACCCTCCCCGGTCAAATTACAATGTTTATTCATAATATGGTAGTTACACTCCTAGCTGTCTTCATAGGTGCTGCCTGCTCCTATCTCCGCTAGTCGTACCCACTACCTTCCTCATTCGATCAGCTCCCTAACTCATAGATACTCGTGCTGGTCCCACGGTGGGGTGTATCACTCCCCAAAGTGGCAACCCAATACCACTAACGATGCACGGCTTATTTCTACACGATGCAATAACGTCTTACCTACCAGCCCGGGCCCACACACGCACATGACCCCGTTGGACTTGCGTTGCCACCGTTAACCCGTTTTGACCTCTTATAATGAAACCCAGTAAGTGTGTCCCGTACTCGATCTAACTCGAGCTCACAAAGATACTAAATGGATTACTGGTTTGAAAAGGGTCCCCCATGCTTGACACAAGCTTTCCACCTATGCTTGGTCCCCGCTAGAATGTACCACTTAACCCCTTTTTATTCATGTCTTCTTACATGTTTTCAATTTGGTTAAGTGTTTCTAATCGTATTTCACATGTCACCCATGTTACCCACTTAACAAATCAACATGTGTTATTAGTTAAGCTTGTCTTAACCCTATTCGCTTATCAGATCAATATATTATTAGTTAAGCTGGTCTTAACCTCATCCACTTATATCTTATTGGTTAAGTTGGTATTAACCCTATCCACTTATCGGATCAATGTGTATTATTGGTTAAGTTTGTCTTAACCCTATCAGATCAATATATATTATTGGTTAAGTTTGTCTTAACCCTATCCACTTATCAGATTAATATATATATATATATATATATATATATATTATTGGTTAAGTTTGCCTTAACCCTACCAACTTATCAAATTATTGGTTAAGTTGGTCTTAACCCTATCCACTTAACATGTTTTACTTAATTTATGACTAAGTACATCTTAGTTCACAGATACATTGGTTAAGAGAATAACTCCCTAAGTATCAACCCCGAAGACCGAAATCAACATCATATTGGTACTCAGAGAATCACTCACTCGACCAAATCTTCTGTTTGTCATTCATATTCATCTTTGATCAGCATTAATTAATTATTAATGCACATGCCTCTCACATTAAGTCGATTGCTTGTGGCCGCTGATATGCTGGGCGGTTTCGGGCAGACTTCCACCCCAAGCTAGACTTAACCTCGTGTCTAAGCATCATTTAATTTATGACTTTGATCTCCCACATTAGACTACCGTTTGTGGTTGCTGGATTTGCCAAGCGGTTTCGGGCAGTCTTACACCACAAAAGAGTCTAACCTCGTGTCTTAGGCCTTTATTACTCATTTAATTTATGCCTTTGACCTCTCACATTAGACTACCGTTTGTGGTTGCTGGATTTACCGCGCAGGTCCGGGCAGTCTTACACCACAAACGAGTCTAACTTCGTGTCTTAGGCATTTATTATTACACATTATTATTCAACCCAATATCCCTATTTCAAATTGTCAATAACTTCCAAATTAATCTATGTCCATAATTGTCACCTAAATTATGTCCATACTTTTTAGGTATATAAATTATACCAATTAATGTCTCACTTTAATTATATGCCTTTAGAGCCATTTTATGCCAATTCACAATTTTGCAAAATTAATATTTTCCCATTGTCCCCATCCTTTTCATTCGTTTTAATGCGATACATGTTAGACTCGAAAATAGTCTAACTTATAAAAAGAAAAGCAACATCACAACTTGCATAACACATAAAATAGATCTAAGAATCATAACATAAGTTTGCATAGCAAATAACTTGCATAGGCAACATAAATTTGCATAAACTATCATGGATCTAAATATAGATCTAAACTTGTAATCATAAACTTGCATATATAGATATGGTTTTCCTATAATCTACATATGAATTTCATACAAACTTACATTCAAACTAGCATATGATTCACATACAAAACTAGCATAGGAAATGGTCATAAATTTACATAAGTATGTTACTGCCATGGATCTAAATATAGATCTAATAAAAATGTGAACTTGTGCATAAATATGGTTTTTCACATAAACCCATGGATCTTAAATATAGGTCTAATATAAAAATGTGAACTTGCATATAGATTCCTACAAACTTGCATATGGATCTAAACATGTAAATTAATGTCACATGTTTTGCATATAAACTAGCATATGTATATACTTGATTCACATATGTTTTAACATCCCAAACTTGCATACATATGTTTTAACATCCCAAACTTGCATAAGATTCATATACAAATTAGCATATGTAAACTTGCATAAAATGAATCAAGTTAAATGTGTATAATTGTACATACAAATAGATCTGCCAACATACAATAACAAAACTGTCATATGGTCACAAACAGACAATAACATCACATGATTCAACAGACATGTTCTCATAATCCAATTACAACCCATCATAATTAATTTATTAATTATATTGTGAAAGAAATAGTACTCACAAACAAAAGAACAGTCTTGTTTTTCTGGGATCTATATTCTGAAACTGAATTGCTCTCCTTTGATGTAGACTAATTGTTATTCTAATTTTGATTAGATTTGATTTTGATTCTTGCTTCTACCTTGCTTTTGAATTGAAAGAGAACGGTGGCCACTCTAGGTTCATCATTTATAGCATAGCGGCTCTTGGTATGAATTAGTGTGATTTTAGTTTGAGAGTTAGGTTGCTTATATAGAATTTTAATTAATTTAGAGCCGTCAGATTAACCCTAGAAGCAATCAAGACCATCCAGTCAAGATAGAATAACACCTCAGCGCTAATGACTCAGCAATGACTCACTATTTGGATCAGAACACACCAGAAATCTGTGCAGGTTTTTAGCCCGTCATGGGCGCACTTGGCAGGTGCGCCAGTGTATTTTTTTACTGGCGCACTTCACAAGTGCGCCAGTGCATTCTGGTCTGTTTCCGGTTTTTCTGCCTAACTTCGTTCGTCCATATCTCATTCATACGGTGTCCGTTTTACGCAAACTCGGACTCTATCTCAAGCAGAATTCCAAGACGAACGAAATGGTATAACCTGTTTCCCTTAATTCTCACATTTGAAATTAAGTATTCTTTAATTCGTTAATTTTAATATCCACAGAAAATTCAGGGTGTTACAATGGTTGAAGACTGGAGGTCTTCACATCAGTTGGATGATTACAGATGTCTTGATTGGGCTGTACACCAAAGACAAGGTAATAAGTGGTTATCGTCCAGACATACTTGGAGATCGACCGGATATGCAAGAGCCTCTCTCCGGTATTGGACATACGGGATGGGGAATAAGGTGCCTCCGGTTTCGTTCAGTCCCAGAACGAACTTATAAATGAATATGTGTTTGACATCGGATTTCATTATCTGTGACTGATAGACATCGGGTTGCATAGCATGAATTGCCTATGTGGCATGCTGAGATGCAAATGATCAAGGCTTCTGTTGAAAAGTAGAGTCTTGTGGTTATTGATCAAAGCACGGCTTTAATATAGCATAGCTTTTTGTAGTGTTAATTCGCGAACCTCGCACCCCGGTGTGAACAAGAAATGGGAGAGGACCTTAGGGAGGGCATTCGTTTCCTTCTAGCTAGGAGTGGTGTCCGCGTTTTGCAAGCCCTGATGTTTTACTTATGTGGATGATGGATAGCGAGGCGTGTAACACCCCACCTCCGTTAAGGACACTCACAAAGGGAATGCCTTAACTTTGGTGGAGCATTTTAGTAAACAGAACAGAAAATTTCAAGACAGATAAACAATACTTGAAAAATTATAACTTTATTACAGCGGAAAACAGAAATCAGTATGGTTACATCTTTACCAAAAACTCAAGTACATAAATATCAGTCTTGTTCAAAAAGTCATCAGAGTACAAAACTTTAAAATCACAATCCCCACAGAAGATGCCATAAGAAGTTAAGCCATACTTTACGCACTTCAAGCAGAAGAAATCCGGATCAAGCTAAAGTATTCCCTCCTTAGAAAACTTGGGGGGAAACGGAAGAAAACGGGGCGAAAACAAGCAAGGTCAGACATAAAGTCTAGCAAGTTCAGTGACTTTCAGCATATGAACAGATAATAATAATTATGACATGAAAATAAGCTGGATAAGAGATAACAGTAACAGGAGCAGCAGATGTACTTAGGTTAAACAGAAGAAACAGAATGATGTAAGCTATTACTTTTTACTTCTCTGCACTAATACTAGTATAACAGGATTAGGTGTCACCCCATCGTCTAAACTGAAACAGAAACGGGAACAGAATAATTTCCACATAAGAGAATGCTAGTAATGGGCCTTTCCCACCCCAACAGAAACGGACAGAAATAGAATGCTAATAATGGGCCTTTACCACCCGAACAGAAGGTACAGAAACAGAAACAGATTAATCCCTACGGAAACAGAATGTAGAATTAGGTGTACAGTAGTAAATGGGCCTTTACCACCCGAACAGACGGTACCACGCAGAAACAGACAGGTGTTACCACCCAACAGAAACAGACGGTACCAACAGAAACAGACAGAACTAAGTGTACCCTAAAACCCTACCCCAAGCGATCGGCTCCCAAATACATAAATACCTTGTGCCAGCCCCACAAAAGGGTGTATCACCCCCCAAAGTGGCAACCTTTAAATGACACAGACCTATTTACAGATGTCACAGCGTCTTACATCCTCAGAGGCAGACCGGGATCCATGCACGCACATGACCCGGTTGGAACGCACCATCAACACCCCTCGCCATTATCAGAATGAACCGCTTATAATTAGTTCAGTAAGCGTGCCCGGACCCTACCTACTGTTGGGTCGAAGTTTTGATACCAGAAAGGGTTACTGACTAATATGGTTCCCAAACAACAGATGACACAAGTAATTTCCCTCCTAACCTTGTGTCCCCAGACTAACAGATTTCAGATTAACTTGTTTACAAGTTCAGACATACATAGTTCAGGTCAACTAGTTCACAGATCAGACAAGTTTTCAGACTAACGGATCAGATGTATAGTTTTTAACAGACTTACAGATTGTCTAACTTTGTATTGGGCCTACAGATTCACGAAACAGGTTTATTAATTCATCAGTCCAGTTGGTTTAACCCTATTTACCCAAAACATTTTAGACATCATACTTATCCCAGATTTGCATTAATTAAATATTAATGCACAGACCTCTCACACTAGGTCGGTAGCCTGTGGCCGCTGGATATGCCGGGCGGTTCCGGGCAGACTACTGCCACTAGCCAGACCTAACCTCGTGTCTAAGCATATTTTAGTTATGCCTACGACCTCTCACATTAGACTGACAGTTTGCGGTCGCTGGTTAAGCCGGTTGGTTCCGGGTAGGCTTCTACCGCAAACAGAGCCTAACCTCGTGTCACAACCAATTCATTCCAATACAGATTTTCAGATATCAGACTAATTCTGTTTATTTAATAGATTAAACTTCTTCATAGGATACAATAGATTAATCAAATTTCCATGTTTTACTAAATCTTAGGTCGAGCCTACGGATTTCCATACCCAGATTACCATTATCTAGTTTTCAACAGATCAGACAATTCAACAGATAGCTGATCTAGCAGTTTAAGCGATTCAACAGATAACAGATTCAGCAGTTTAGGCAATTCAACAGATTTAGCAGATAACGGATTAGGCAATTTAACGGATTTAGTAGATAACAGATTTAGCAGATTGTATATATCTAAAACTCTATTTACATATCTTGCCTTAGCCTCAACTTACATGCCCAAATCAAGGTCATAATTCATAATACAATATATCCTCCAAATTTTAGTCTTAATATTCCCATTTACAGTTCATGTCAAAACTAGATTTTTTTTTTTTTGAAAACTGTCAAAACTAGATTTAATATTCTAGTTCACCATTTATGTCCAAGACTAATATACAAGTTAATCATTCACTATTATAGCCAATCCAGATTATGCCAACATATTTATTATGCCAAATTAACTTAATTAAGCTACGACCAATTCCCGCATAACACGTTTCCACAAGTTCTCTAAGTACTCATAAAATGTCCCTAGCAAAGGGAATAGGGGATAAGCACAAGAAAGAATAGGCATGCAATAATGAACCAAATACAATGATAATGGCCCCACTAGGCTCGATGTACATAACAGTGAATGAGAATAAACTAGCAAAGTTACATACTAAATATGAGATCCAACATCATTAAGGGAATAGGCATAAGAAACTAACTACAATAGTTATAGGCAACTAACCACAATAGTCATGGGCGACTAATCACAATAGTTTCTTATCCAATGTCATAGGCAATAGTCTCATAGGCTTGAATCATAGTCATAAGCAATAGTATCATAGGCATGAATCATAGTCATAGGCAATAGTCTCATAGTCATGAATCATAGTCATAGGCAATAGTCTCATAGTCATGAATCATAGTTATAGGCAATAGTCTCTGTTGTAAATAACGGTGTTGTACACACAATTATATGATTTTTGTTTGATGATAACAACCAAATATATATTATCAGATATGTGTCTGTAATTGTACTGTTTCATATATCACACAACATACATGAATATAATATTTCTATCTAAATAAAATACAACTACACAGAAATTTAAATATTCATAGTATTTTATTTGAATAGAATATTTTATCTCAATATCAAACAGTACAATTATTATACTCCACTATTTGTACATCTCACTGATATTCAATACAGTACAATCAATTTCATTATATACAAAGCTCCTCACACATCACTCAATACACTTTGTCACTCAATTTTTTTTTACTCATATACAGATATACATGTCTATTTGTTTTACTGTCTTTTGTCTTCAAGCTTTTGTCTTCACTTCACTATCAGTCAGTCACCATGTTCATACCTGTCACATATAGAAACACACACACATAGTATCCAGAACAGAAATAATTTCTAAATTCTAAGCAGATATAATTTTTATTTGAAAAATTTATTTGCCTTAGAATTCGGTGTGTTTCTCATTATTTTTCTGACTCAATCTGATTCATTGGTGTCTAGGCAGACAGTTTGTATATGTACAGGGACAGGAAATTTTCTGAATGGCTGCATATACACACGTGTATATAAATATACACGTGTGCACTGCCACGCCAATTCAGTGTGCAACTGAGGAGTAGCCACGTGGACCATCTCAACTCAGTGCACACATGAAAACAACTCAATGAAAAGTCAACAAAAGCAGTTTCAAAGTGGTCGAGCCAGTGTCACAAACTTGACAGAACAAGGTGAAAAATGCAAATGAATATGGAGCAACAAAACCAGCATGTGTACAGAATTTCAAGTGCACAAATCAGTAAAAATGCAACTGCAATGTTCATGGATGATACAAGCATGTATGGTGTGGTGAATGCAACATCAAAAGCAAGCACAAGTGGACAAGGCAATTTTAGAGAGTCAAAAGTGTCGAGACAGTTTTAAAATGCAAAACAGGTTGAAGTAATGTTTTTCAGAAATCATAGAATACATGAATGGTATAACTCAGCATGGTGACAAGCATGGAGCATGTACAAGAAATAAAGTATCAATGGCCAGAACAGCAAACATGTGAATACACTAAAGCAACAATATGGGGCAGCATGTTTAACATGCACTGGCTATGTTCATATGGAATGCAAAATGGACTCAGCATCAAGTTAAAGTAGTTCAGCCATGATGAAGTGCATACATAGATTATTAAAGATGTTGGATAGCCAACATGTATGACAGCAATGATAAGTGTATCTGCATACTTCTAATCATGTCCAAGAATGGTGCAAACAAGTTAGGTACATGAATGAAACTTTTAAAGCACTTCAGGAAAATCTCAATTTTTAGGAATGGAGCAATAATGGAATCAATGAAACTGCATATCAAAGAAACAACTCAAGTGGATGCAGCATTAAAAACATTGCGCACAAGCAATTGTGCAAGTATGGGTGAACAAGGAAACTACATATGGATAGCAAGTATGGTAGCAAGTGTCAAGCAGCATAATCAAGGTCAAGCATATATAGTGGCAAGTATGGAACAACATAGTTCAAGATAAGTGCAAATGGTTCAAGTCAAACAGCAAGCCTCAGGTAAAATGCTCACAACAAAAACATGGCCGAGCACATGCAAGCAAGTCAAAGCAGGCAACAAGTGATGGTGCACCAAGAATTCAATGACACAAGCAATGACAGTACACAGTTCAAGTCTCAGCAAATTCAAGGCATGTCGAGGGTGTGTGAAAGCAGCATCATACAAATATGATCGGGCATGTGTACAAGTTTGACAGAGCTCAAAAAAAAAAAAAGGTTCAGCAAGCACTCAACAAACAATCAGCATGAAACTGCATGGGTCAATGCACATGATCAATAGTCTGGCAAGGAAAGTTTTTTTTTTGAAATTACAATTTCATTTTCAGAAATGTTTTCTTTTGGCAGGAGATCAAATCGTTTTAGTTTTAAGGCAAAACTGGCAAGTTCAAGTGAATATGCACAGAAATCTCAAGGCTCTTAAAATCCTTAAGGCAACAGAAGGAAATAAATGATTTGAGGATTTACGGCAACTTTTCGAAACCTTTTTTTTCTCTTCAATCCAGAAATTCGAATTATATCTTTCCAGTTTTGTTTATTCATTCAGAGATTTCATTCAAGGCAACAAACTATTTCGAAAGGGACAAACAAATTTTCCAGAATTAAATGAAGGTCAAATTTTCATGTCCAGAAAATCATTTCAGTGAGCAACGTTTTTTTTGGCAAGTGTTGATTTGGAAACAATTCAAGGAATTCACAAATTAATCAGTGCAAATATACTACGCAAGGGAAAATCACAAGGAGGCAACAAATTTCAGAAAATCTCGCAAATCAAAAGAGGAAACACACAAATCATCTCAAGCCGAGTCATTCACGTGAAATCAGAGGTTATTAGGGTTTTATTTTACCCTATATTACACGCACTTCATCACTGGAAAATTGACAGAGCATCGAATACACACAACAACAATTTCAAGCTTAAAATATAAATTCAGAGAAACTCACGAGTTTTTCTGAGGAATTCGATCTCGTTCCCAAATTGTTGAACAAGAGAGCAGCAACAATCGAAGCCAGACTGAAGAACAACATCGATTTATCAACAGGTCGAATTGATTTGGAACGAAGCAGAAAACCCTAACAATTTCTAATCGCCGCTGCCATTCTTTTTGTTTCTCAAAAGAAGCTATCGGGTTTAACAAATACAAAAGTGGAGTGGCCAAATAAAATTACTCAGGGCTTTAGTGTTTTTAATTGAAAAGGGGGATGACCTCTTTGTTTTAATTCCTTAAGGGTTTAAAATCCCTTTTGTTTTTGTTTTTGTTTTTAATTTGTGTTGTAAAAATGAAACGAACAGGTGTCTAGATCAGTAGAGTCTAGATAAAATAGTCAGGGTGTTTACTGTCAGTTTCAGAGTCTGTAAAATTCTGAGATACGAATTACGGGGTTGTAATTCGGGGAATCTGATCGAGGGGACATCGTTCAGTCTAGGGTTTTGAGCGTAGGGTTAGGACAGGAGCAGGCGCTGCGAGTGTACATGGTCTTGTATGCGGGATCTGTTTATAATACCTAGTAGAAACCTTAGGAATGCAGCAGTAGGCAGGGTTTTGCCGAAGCTGGGTATATCTGTGTGTGATTTATTTTCTGCACTTTTATTTCTCCTGCATTCTGTAATCTGTTTATTATTTTAATATCCTGTCAGTTATTCAATTCAGTTTAAAAACTGTGATAAACCCTATTCACCCCCCCCCCCCACCAGGTTAATCTAGATCCAACAAGTGGTATCAGAGCAGGGATTCTGTTTAAACTCTAGAGTAATGGTGATTCCTAGTTGTCAGTTGATAGAGAGTCAGTCCAGTTCATTTCCAACTATTTTCGATGGAACAGATTTTTTAAACTGGAAATCCAAAATGGAATTTTATTTAAAGTCTGTTAATATTAAATGTTGGAATGTTGTTATCCATGGATTTGATAGTGTAGATATTACTTTCAATACTCGTACTATGAAAATTATATTTGATTATCTTAGTACTGAATAGTTTAATCTTATCTGCTATTGTTTATCTGCACAGGAAATCTGGGATACTCTCAATACGAAGTATGGAAAATCTGACAACAGCTCAAAACCCCAGAATGTCAACTCAGATTCAGAATTCTGTTTAACAGAATTTACAAATGAAAATTCAGAAGGATCAGATGATAGAGAATCAACGGATGCTGAAGTTGAAAATTTCTCATACGAAGATTTGGTTTATATGTGTGTTGATTTAACTAAATCTGTTGATAAACTCAAATCTAAAAACAAATCTCTAAAATCTAGGAATTCTGAGTTGACCAGCAAAATTGATGATTTGGAATCACAGCTTGAATATTTTAAAAATTCTTCAAATTCATATTGCAAAAATTGTTTAAAATTGAAAACCGATCTTGTTCATCTCAATAAAAATATTCAAAAGATTGAAAAGGAAATTCTGATCTTAAAAGAAAACAAGATTGAGTTATCAAATTTGAACAATCTTCTACAAAAAGAATTTGAAGTTTTTAAGACTGATATAAGTTCAAAATTTGAGATTGCTGAAAATGAAAATTTGGTGAGAAGTGATTTGATTTTGATAGAACTTGAAAATGAGATTGAAAAATCCAAGATTTTTGAGTCTGAAAAACAAAAACGGTTTGAACTTGAAATTTTCGAATCCCAAGCCAAAATTAAATTGCTTGAAAATGAGAATTTGGTTTTGAAACAATCCAACGCTGAACAGAAGATCGCTATAAATAATTGCTCAAATTTACTAAAAGAAAATAGCGATCTAAAATCCAAAGTTCAACGATTAGAATCAACTTTGGATAAATTTTCTAGTGGGGAAAAATCGTTGAATATGCTGTTACAAAACCAAGTTTCCATTAGAAATAAATCTGGTCTTGGCTTTGAGAAAAATAATGTTTTTGGAAAACAAAATCCAATTGATTTGAAAAATCCTTTAGACTGCTTTGGAAAGAATCGATATGGAAATTCAAACACTGATAATCGCAAAGGATTTTTTGGATCATAAACATGATGAGAATTTGTTTTATAATAATCTATTTGAACAATCCTGGATCCCAAAAAGGAATAAAACAAAATTTGTTAAATTCAAACAGATCTGGGCTCCAAAAGGTACAAAGGTGAATTCATATGGGTTGTTGTATAAACAAGTTTGGGTACCAAAATATGTGAATAAAACTGTGAGTGGTTTTACAAACTTTGTTAGACCACTCGATCCCCTAAACCATTAGGTACCTGAGGAGGCTGAGGAGCAGCTGTGTAGAAAGAGAAACTGAATTCAAACTGCTTCATATCATGGAATCATTCACAGCTCCTTATACAAGTATGTTGAGTTAGAGATTCTGATTTACACTGGATTCTGGTATGATCTCTAAACTCAACTCTGTAAATATTTTTCTGTGTTGATTCTTTTTCTTTTATTTATTTCTTCTCCCTTCCATCTCTTTCTTCTGTCTATTCTAATTTGATTAATCACTGCCATATTTTTTGTGCTTCTTGAATTGCAGTTTTCATGATATTCTTGAAATTTTTTTTGTGTGTATAGAACTCTAATGTTTTTAATTATTTCCAGATCTTGTACTTAATCTTGTAAATATCTGCAATTGTTTTGAAGTATATTTTTATTTCTGAATTCCTAACGGTGTTGACGTATTCTTGTTATATCTTGAACACTGTTAATCTGAATTCTAAATTGTTTTGAAGATCTGAAAATTATATGGAAATTCACACACCTTTGCTGTTCTAAGTTCATTCTAATTCATTTTAGAAAAGCTCAAGATATTATACTTATTACAGCACACTGTTATTTACCAGTTGTGACAATTCCAGTAATTTTCAGATTGGCTTGAATATCTTTTTGAAATGTCTTGTCTTAGTGATACATCTTAAAATTCATTTTAATTCATGATTAATACAGTTGAAATTAGTTTGTTTGAAATCATCTGAAATTCCTGATATTTTGAATATCACATACCTCCTAAATTTGAAATTATCAATCTTGTGCGACTGATTCATTATATCCCAGAATTTGGCATTGATTCAAGTGATTTCAAATAAATTATTTATTTATGGATCATGAATATCTCTTAATTATTTGATGTAAATGATCTGAAATTATTCTTAGAAATCTTGTGAAAAATTCCTTTGAAAATCTGGTCTCACTCTTATTTCATGATTATCTGATTTAATTATTTGTTGGTTTAAAATCATTTGAAACCATTGATTTATTGAATCTCACACATATCTCAAATCAAAAATTTATAATCTGGTGTGATTGATTCATTAAATTCTAATATTTTCATATGATTCTAAGTAAACAGTATTTTAATCATTAGATCATAAATCATCATATATGGCCATCATCTTGACAAGTATGATTTGAAACTATGTTCTGTGTTGCTTTGATACTATTTTGAAAAATGGTTGTTCTGGAATCACATGCCTGCTGCTCTGATACATGTGCATAATCTATTATCTCGTCTGTTTGGGCTTGGTACTTAACAATTCTTTGGTCTATGACATTCTTGTTCAGTATCATGTTAAAATTCCTTGTAAATAGAGACACCAAGTGGTATCAGGAGTGCCTTATATTTGTCTCACCCATCTGTACTTAGATTCAAATCTTCACCATGTATAAATCCACACACTCCTTTTGTCTTGTACACATTTTTCCTTAGTGTCGTGTATAGATCAGCATATTTCTCTTGTATTTGATTTTCAATTTTAGAATTATTTATTAATTATTCATTCAGAAATTGAAATCAATATCCAAATTGAACTGTATTTATAATTCATCAAAATTATTATCAGATTTTGAAATTGTGATGAATTGTGACTGCAGTATATTTCACAACAATGGGAGATTTTATTTGGATTTTCATGATGGTTGAATATTTATTATAATATCTTTGAACTGGCAATTATTTCACGACCATCCTCATTATCTATCATCATTCTGCCATCCATGATATTTTTTTATAAATATGGAGAGTTTAATATTTTTTTAAATCATCTTGAATAAACAGTGAAAATATTTGTGATGAAATTGTGGTTATGTTATTTTTCAGAATTAGTGTCAATTGAGAATTTTCAATGATCCCAGTACAGTTGGTCATATTTCATAATATAATTAATTTAAAAATTTATTTCACAGTCCATCTCTGTACTTACCACATTTCTATCATCCATATTGGTTTTATATATCGAGGAGTTTTTCTTTTTGAAGCTGAAAATGATAAAAAATATAATTAATATATAAGAGTGTTTCTAATCTCATTTAAAAATCCAAGCTCTGGTTATGCATGGTTATGGGACATCTTATAATTTAAGCTGCGACTGATCCCATTTAAAAATCCAAGCCCTGGTTATGCGTGGTCAGTGTGCTCTTAAAAAAAAAATATTTGAAATTCTCCTCTGAGTATAAAAACCAGCCTATCAATCCATCTTCCAATCTGTGAAATGTGTTAATATCTTATGACGTATTATGATTTGTTGATTGATAGGTATTGGGATTTGAGGTTATTCGATCTTGTCACTTAAATTGAATTATTAATTATAGTCCAAATTCCATCTCTGTTTTTGAACCTCATTTTTTTTTGAAAAATAATTGGAATACATTTTTTTACTCTCCCCATTTTATATAAAATTCATCGTAAATTCATCATTCTCTACAATGTGAAATATGCCACCTGTTCTTAGAATATTATGATTTTTGTTTGATTGATTGAAATTTATGATGATCGTTCTTCCTCTTATGCTGAATTATATTTTTAGTCAATTTTCATCTAAATTTTAATTTCTGTATCCTTTTGATGATAACAAAAGGGGGAGAATGGGTTGAGATTTTGATTTATGAGTGAATATTTTATAAATATTTTTAATTTTGAATTTTTTTTATTATTCATACATTTCACTCATGCACAAAAATGGGTTGAGATTTTGATTTATGAGTGAATATTTTATAAATATTTTGAATTTTGAATTTTTTTTATTATTCATACATTTCACTCATGCACAGTTATAGGGGGAGTTTCTGTTGAAGGGGGAACATTCAAATTGGGGGAGTAATTTATATCTCATTTTTTTTCAAACACATTTATGCTCAAAATCTTATATTTGTTTGTCATCATCAAAAGGGGGAGATTGTTGTATATAACGGTGTTGTATACACAATTATATGATTTTTGTTTGATGATAACAACCAAATATATATTATCAGATATGTGTCTGTAATTGTACTGTTTCATATATCACACAACATACATGAATATAATATTTCTATCTAAATAAAATACAACTACACAGAAATTTAAATATTCATAGTATTTTATTTGAATAGAATATTTTATCTCAATATCAAACAGTACAATTCTTATACTCCACTATTTGTACATCTCACAGATATTCTTTACAGTACAATCAATTTCATTATATACAAAGCTCCTCACACATCACTCAATACACTTTGTCACTCAATTTTTTTTTACTCATATACAGATATACATGTCTATTTGTTTTACTGTCTTCTGTCTTCAAGCTTCTGTCTTCACTTCACTGTCAGTCAGTCACCATCTTCATACCTGTCACATATGGAAACACACACACACAGTATCCAGAACAGGAATAATTTCTAAATTCTAAGCAGATATAATTTTTATTTGAAAATTTTATTTGCCTCAGAATTCGGTGTGTTTCTCATCATTTTTCTGACTCAATCTGATTCATCTGTGTCTAGGCAGACAGTTTGTATATGTACAGTGACAGGAAATTTTCTGAATGGCTGCATATACACACGTGTATATATATACACGTGTGCACTGCCACGCCAATTCAGTGTGCAACTGAGGAGTAGCCACGTGGACCATCTCGACTCAGTGCACACATGAAAACAACTCAATGAAAAGTCAACAAAAGCAGTTTCAAAGTGGTCAAGCCAGTGTCACAAACTTGACAGAACAAGGTGAAAAATGCAAATGAATATGGAGCAACAAAACCAGCATGTGTACAGAATTTCAAGTGCACAAATCAGTAAAAATGCAACTGCAATGTTCATGGATGATACAAGCATGTATGGTGTGGTGAATGCAACATCAAAAGCAAGCACAAGTGGACAAGGCAATTTCAGAGAGTCAAAAGTGTCGAGGCAGTTTTAAAATGCAAAAAAGGTTGAAGTAATGTTTTTCAGAAATCAGAGTATACATGAATGGTATAACTCAGCATGGTGACAAGCATGGAGCATGTACAAGAAATAAAGTATCAATGGCCAGAACAGCAAACATGTGAATACACTAAAGCAACAATATGGGGCAGCATGTTTAACATGCACTGGCTATGTTCATATGGAATGCAAAATGGACTCAGCATCAAGTTAAAGTAGTTCAGCCATGATGAAGTGCATACATAGATTATTAAAGATGTTGGATAGACAACATGTATGACAGCAATGATAAGTGTATCTGCATACTTCTAATCATGTCCAAGAATGGTGCAAACAAGTTAGGTACATGAATGAAACTTTTAAAGCACTTCAGGAAAATCTCAATTTTTAGGAATGGAGCAATCAGGGAATCAATGAAACTGCATATCAAAGAAACAACTCAAGTGGATGCAGCATTAAAAACATTGTGCACAAGCAATTGTGCAAGTATGGGTGAACAAGGAAACTACATATGGATAGCAAGTATGGTAGCAAGTGTCAAGCAGCATAATCAAGGTCAAGCATATATAGTGGCAAGTATGGACCAGCATAGTTCAAGACAAGTGCAAATGGTTCAAGTCAAACAGCAAGCCTCAGGTAAAATGCTCACAACAAAAACATGGCCGAGCACATGCAAGCAAGTCAAAGCAGGCAACAAGTGATGGTGCACCAAGAATTCAATGACACAAGCAATGACAGTACACAGTTCAAGTCTCAGCAAATTCAAGGCATGTCGAGGGTGTGTGAAAGCAGCATCATACAAATATGATCGGGCATGTGTACAAGTTTGACAGAGCTCAAAAAAAAAAATATGGTTCAGCAAGCACTCAACAAACAATCAGCATGAAACTGCATGGGTCAATGCACATGATCAATAGTCTGGCAAGGAAAGTTTTTTTTTTTGAAATTACAATTTCATTTTCAGGAATGTTTTCTTTTGGCAGGAGATCAAATCGTTTTAGTTTTACGGCAAAACTGGCAAGTTCAAGTGAATATGCACAGAAATCTCAAGGCTCTTAAAATCCTTAAGGCAACAGAAGGAAATAAATGATTTGAGGATTTACGGCAACTTTTCAAAACCTTTTTTTTCTCTTCAATCCAGAAATTCGAATTATATCTTTCCAGTTTTGTTTATTCATTCAGAGATTTCATTCAAGGCAACAAACTATTTCGAAAGGGACAAACAAATTTTCCAGAATTAAATGAAGGTCAAATTTTCATGTCCAGAAAATCATTTCAGTGAGCAACGTTTTTTTTGGCAAGTGTTGATTTGGAAACAATTCAAGGAATTCACAAATTAATCAGTGCAAATATACTACGCAAGGGAAAATCACAAGGAGGCAACAAATTTCAGAAAATCTCGCAAATCAAAAGAGGAAACACACAAATCATCTCAAGCCGAGTCATTCACGTGAAATCAGAGGTTATTAGGGTTTTATTTTACCCTATATTACACGCACTTCATCACTGGCAAATTGACAGAGCATCAAATACACACAACAACAATTTCAAGCTTAAAATATAAATTCAGAGAAACTCACGAGTTTTTCAGAGGAATTCGATCTCGTTCCCAAATTGTTGAACAAGAGAGCAGCAACAATCGAAGCCAGACTGAAGAACAACATCGATTTATCAACAAGTCGAATTGATTTGGGACGAAGCAGAAAACCCTAGAAATTTCTAATCACCGCCGCCATTCTTTTTGTTTCTCAAAAGAAGCTATCGGGTTTAACAAATACAAAAGTGGACCGGCCAAAAAAAATTACTCAGGGCTTTAGTGTTTTTAATTGAAAAGGGGGATGACCTCTTTGTTTTAATTCCTTAAGGGTTTAAAATCCCTTTTGTTTTTGTTTTTAATTTGTGTTGTAAAAATCAAACGAACAGGTGTCTAGATCTGTAAAGTCTAGGTATAACAGTCAGGGTGTTGACTGTCAGTTTCAGAGTCTGTAAAATTCTGAGATACGAATTACGGGGTTGTAATTCGGGGAATCTGATCGAGGGGACATCGTTCAGTCTAGGGTTTTGAGCGTAGGGTTAGGACAGGAGTAGGCGCTGCGAGTGTACATGGTCTTGTATGCGGGATCTGTTTATAATACCTAGTAGAAACCTTAGGAATGCAGCAGTAGGCAGGGTTTTGCCGAAGCTGGGTATATCTGTGTGTGATTTATTTTCTGCACTTTTATTTCTCCTGCATTCTGTGATCTGTTTATTATTTTAATATCCTGTCAGTTATTCAATTCAGTTTAAAAACTGTGATAAACCCTATTCACCCCCCTCTAGGGTTAATCTAGATCCAACAGTCTCATAGGCAACAGTTTCATGTCCAATAATGCATTATTCATTATTTGTCCCAAAATTTAGCGTTCGTGCGTTAATCTCTTATGAGATTCGGCGCAGGCTCGTAGTAGCCTGGCTATAGAACAGAAAGAAGAAAGAGATACAGAATAAGATAGATCTAAATAGAACAGAACAGACATAACCTCATATTCAGATTTACAATTCATGTCACAATCATAATTAACGTTTATATCGGAAAATAACTGTACTTGCCTTTCGTGGTTTTAAGAAAGGATAATAAACTATTGTTGATGAAGAAATGCTGAATTACTCCTCTTTAATTGTTGTTGTAGCTCCAAATTTGATTTGAGGTTTGATTTAGCTTTTAATTCTATTCAGACTGGAAGAGGATGCATCAGTCCAAGTTTTGATTCCAGTAGAGTAGCGACGCCATTTTTATTTTTAACTAGAACAGAGGCAGAGTATAGACAGAATGAAATTGTGTAGAGAAAATGAGGCTAGGGGGCTGTTTATACAGGATTACGCGGACGAATCTAGACAGAAAACGAGACTGGATACATCAGAATGAACCAGGTTCTAAAACCTGGGTTTCGAGAGCAGGTCGACCCCCAGGTCGACACTATGGTCGACCTGGCCCCAAGGAGGTCGACACTATGGTCAACCCCCAGGTCGACCTGGTCCATGGGCAGGAAATTTCCCGCCCAGCCTGTTCTGGGATTTTGAATTTGAATTCGAATTCGAATTTTCGAGCTGTTTTCAATTCTGAAAATCTCTGAAACTTCGGAGGGTCATATCTCCCTCATACGGACTCCGTTTCTCGAAAACTCGGACTCGTTTCCAAGTAGAATTTCGAGACGAACGCAATGGAGCAACCCGTTTCCCTTGATTCTTATATTAAAAATTAATTATTCTATTATTTGTTACTTATACGTTTACAGAAAATACGGGGTGTTACAAGGCGCCTCGTTTATATCGGTCTCTGCGGAGCCGATGGATGATATGGTCTTTATACAGACCAGATTTACGCCCCATAGGGCGGGAAAACGTAGTGTTTAGGCATTTTTATCCACATCGAGTGGACCGACCCTGACGATCCAAGGGTCGATGCACTCTGACCCTAAGGCTCGGGCTAGAGAGATTCGAAGAGGTAAGGACAATCCCTTGCCTTGGTTCAGAGACGGAAATCCAATTTTCTATACATGACATTTCGATTCTGATTGTAGAGCCTAGTATGGCGACATACTGGGATGGGGCACTATGTCGTCTATGATTGAAACATTTATATTTGAGGTTGTTTTCATACAATTTACACTATAATAGTATCAAAATGATTTGTTTTAAACGTAACAAGCGTGTTTGGCTACTATAAGGTAAAACTCTATCCTCCAGCTTGCGTTGCATTGTGTGATGGAACCTGAGTCTTATAATAGCTTCATTGTTCTTTATTTAGCATTGCGTTGTTGTTTTTATGCACTGGTATTCTTGGGAGGAAACCCATTCCATGTTAAATGGCGTGGTCCCTTGATTTACCTTACTTTAAAACCAAGATAATAACTGTTTTAGTTCTCACACCAGTCACATGACTGATCTAGAGTTTATTGTTTTAACCTAAACTCTGGGTGCCCCTATTTTCCACACGAGCAACTAGTAGTTTTGGTTTTGCAGATTTATATTCACAAGATCCTAGTTTACAACTGGAATGATATTCGGAAAGGTCTGTATCCGTATATTCCTTTCAGTTGTGATTTGTTTTATTTTCCGCTGCATTGTAATTTGTAAATCTCTGATATTTTTCTGATGTATAATATTTATTCATACTCGGTATATTCTTGTATTCTGATGAAATTGTTGTAAAAAACAATGAAATGTTCTTCTATTTTTGTTCTGATTTGTTGTGTTCTCAACTCAATCCGTTCTTTATCTTCTCTTCGGAGATGGGGGAAGTTCGTGTTGTCTTAGTTGGTATCAGAGCTTTGGTTTACAGAGCTCGAGAACAAGACATACTAGAACCGAACGAAAGAATTCATCATAGATTGTATTAGTAATATCCAATAAGGAATGACTCGTTAGAGATGGGATCAGTAGTGTCCTAGAACGAGTGTGAAGAGTCGTGTTTTAAAATAAAAATGAAACGAATTTTGTTTTGAAAATTTAAACCATTTTATACGTATTTGGTTATCCATTTTATATTGAATTTCGACAATCCAATATATAAAGATTTTGCATATATGCCTTGTAAACGTGTATTCGAAGTTTTAACATACTAGATAGATATAGAATCACACTCTAGTCGCTCGGAGATGGTTCTGATGAAGGCATGTCATCATTAGCACTTGTGTTTGAATTTCGAAAGTAGGATATCTATATGAGTCCAATTGAATGGTGTGAGAACCAAAACTAGATAGGGTCTATTGTTGTGACTTGTCATCAAAAATATGATTTTTGAATATATATTAAAGTTATGCATTTGAAACGTTAATTCAGTAATTGATTGATGGTTGTGTTGTATGATTATTTGTTATTTAATAAAACCATTATGTGAAAGAACGGTACATGTAACCAAATTGTGTCGAATTTGAACTGAATTGCAAATTGTTTGGAAATGCATGCATGTACATATATGTGTGAACACCTAGCAAGGAGGCTAGAGCAGAGGAATAAAATTGTATGCTTGGAAAATAGGTACATGTTTACTAATTTATTGGGTTTGGATGATTTTATGAGCCGATTAGCTAGCCGCTTGGCTTTTTCTTTTTGAGATGAGACGACCTGTGTGGTGGTTTGGGAATTTTCCCGGTGCTCCCTTACAAAGGAGGTTATGTCGAATTTTTTTGAAAATTTAGCGTGTTAGCCAAATTTTTGAAGAATTGGAAAATTCTTAAAAACTGAAAAGTTGAAGAATGAAAGCCAAACTGAAAGTTCAGTTGGTTTATAAAACAACTTTCAGCTCCGTTCCTTTTCGAGAACGAAAAGATTTTAAGCAGGGGAGATTGTAGCAACCCGGAAAATCAGACCAATTTAAAATTTTTATTTTGGCAATTTCAATGATTTTTGAATATTTAAAATGATTTATTTTAAATAATAACGACGAGAAATTTATTTTGAATAGAATTAGAATATACATATTTATTTGAATCGACGTTAGAATATAAATATTTATTTTTAATTATAAAATAAATTGGAAATGGCGCGGTAGTTTGAAAATTCAATTTCAAATTTCAAATGAATGTCTAGGATTCAAGATAAACCGTATTTTAGCGAAACCAAAAATATTTGAATCTATTTGAGAATATCTTTCCAATGAATCCAAAAAACTGAAATTTTATAGCGGGAATAAAAGTTATGCCCAGTTGAAAATTCAGAATAGTCGTTATCGAATTTTAGCCCTTAAAAAAATGGAAATTTTGCAAACAACCTCCGTTTTCGACGAAACCACTTTTGTTGGATTCGGGATGTCAAATTTTTACTTGATTCAAAAATTCATAATTTTTTGAATTAATATGTGAGCGTGGCGAAGTAAAACGTGTTTTAACAGTTTCAGTCAATTTGGATCGACCAGAAAATGACCATTTTTCAAACGGTCTCCAAATTCAACGAAATTAGTTTTTTTAGGACCGTATCATCAAAACATAGCCAGATTTATTTTTCTGGAATTTTTTGAGTCAGTTTGTGGCCCCGATAAATTGAAATGTGCGTTCAAATTCAATATATAGATTTATATTTTGATTTTGACGGAAACTGATCGAAACAGTCGAATTGGCTTACCGGATATATCCCATTGTGTTCGGAATGAGTGTAATTGGTTAGGGGCGACAGTCGTTGGGTCTCGTTTGGACACCGAATATAAAGGTTGACTTTTTGGGGAAAACTAAAATTAAAATATAATATAAATTTCCTATATTACCTTTTCCCCTTTCTCTTTCATTAGCATCGTCAATTTAAGAAAAAAACAACAAACGGTGAGAGGGAGGAACCCCAGCCACCGCTGCCACGAGGCCCACCACGCCCCGGCGCCGCCACCCTAAAAGACCGCCGCCCCTCCCCACCTTCTCCGATCATCTAGGAGCCCCAAACCCCGTACCAACGAAACACTAGCCGTCAAGTTAGGAACCCGCCGCCACCGTGGGGCCTGCCTCCGACCGCCGCCGACCAGGGCGCCCTCCCCTACCCCTACGCCGCTCCAACAACCCTCCTTCGATCAATAAAAAGGGAGTTTGCTTACTTTTTATTTTTTTATGTTATGCTATTGTTAAAAAAAATCAATTTTACATGAGAAACGATGTTTTAAAAATCTGATTTACATGTATATGACTTTGTTTAAAAAAAATAGATTTTATATATATTATAGATAATAAAAATATGATTTTTATATTATATTGATAATAAAAATATGATTTTTCTATTATAGAGATAGTAAAAATATGATTTTTATTTATATAGTAGCGTTATAAAAATGTGATTTTTATCATATATGTAGCAAAGTAAAAATACGATTTTTATTGTTGTTTGAATGGTTAAATAAAAATATGATTTTTATTCTGAAAAGGGTGTTATAAAAATATAATTTTGATAAGAGTAGCGGTATAAAAAAATAGCGATTTTTAAATATATGAACATCATATTGAAAATGTGATTTTTAATATGAACAGCGTAGAGAAGACTACATTGGAATTTCGAGCAAATCCAAACGGTTCAGAAATTCAGAATAGAATGGCAGAGTGGAACCCAGAGGTGAGAACTCCTCACTATAATTTTCTTTATACAGTTATTTATTTTATAACTGCATATACGAACTGCTCCCCGTCGCCCATAGACCATGGACGACTTGTTTGTCTGATTGTATTGTGTTGTTGTGATGGATTATGATTTGGAATGGAATGTAAAATATTCATGGTTAAATAAATATTTTGTAGTCAAATCAAAATATAATTTTTAACGTGTATATGAATGAAATAAATATTCATTTACAAATCGGATGATTTGTTTATGTACACACATTTGACTGATATTGATTGGGATGATAGATTTTACACATCGCCCAACTGCACAAATAAAATTCATTATTTGTTAATTGAAACCCCACATGGGTATTGGATGATATTGGACATACACTAATCCCAATATTTAGTTGTATGTTAATCGATTGGTTGACAAGTTGTGTAAGCATTGAATATTTATATTTAATGCTTATGCAGTGTAGAATGCACTCTGCATGATGGTTGACTGTCTTTGATTGTTGTTGTGTACATGTGTTGTATGAAATCCATATAAATCAAATTATATAGTAATTGATTGTGTCTGGTTCCAGTTCAGAAAGAATGAATATTTTAAAATAATGATTATTTTAAAATAACGAATATTTTAAAATAATATTCAGTAAAAGGTCAAAATATGATTTTTATGTCCGATTTGGGATGGACACGAAAATATTTAAATATACAAAGACGTGTTGATTAGATTAACGACATTTTGGCATAAATGATATTTATATCAATTTTATTCATTTTTATAATGAATATCGAAAAGGAATTGATTTCAAAAATTAATGTTTTGAAAATATTATCATTTATATATTAATGATATGGAATATTCAATTTTAATTTGAAATTGAATATGAAGTTAAAATCGTTTTGAAAACGAGTTTAAAACGATTTATAAAATACGTTTTAAATGTAAATCGATGAAATATATATTATATGTATTGTATATATAATATAATGGCCTGAATAGAACACGCCACGCCGCAGCATTTTGCGAATTTCGACCATTAACTTCGAATGGACATTACAGGAGATCCGACCGTCGGATTCTCCTAAAATCGGAACCGTTGGGTTCGTATCGAAAAGAGCTTTGTAAAATAATATTAGAGATTTGAAATCTAATGGTTGGATTTAGACCAAATCAAATTTGGAAAAGGTCGCTAGAAGTGCAGTTCGATGGCCGTTTATGGAAATCGACTGTACGGGACTTGATAAAATTATCAAAAATATCAATAATAAGTGAAAAATCATATGAAATGATTTGGAAAGAATTGGGGTGAAAATTTTCATATTTGAAATGATAGAAGTATATTTTTATCGAAATGAACTAGTTATGAACAAGAATTATAATCCAATATTTTTAAATAAATAAATTGGACTTGAAATGGTTTTAATGATAACCAGAATTTCCAATATATGAATTGGAATGGATTTGAGTCGAAATTATCTTCGAAATATTTCGATGTTGGATTTCTTAATTATACAGGTATTGTTATGGAGATTTGAAAGATATATTTATATCGTTATTTCCAATACGATATTTGTTGTTTGTGGAATTTGATATTGAATATAAGTAGATATATATTCTATTCAGAGTCTGGTATTTAATATCAAATGGGATTTTGGGTTTGTCGTGAACGGTGTCTTCAGTAACACTGTTTTTGAACCCCTAGTGAAGAGAATAAATCTTTTTAATTAAGATTGTTAGAGTTTCCAATTATATTTATTAATCGGAAGAAAATGGATTGTGAATTGGGTTTATCGTGAACTGTGTTTTTAACGACATTCGTTCCTTAACCCGATTTACAGTGAAATGTGATTTGGAATTTATAAATCTTTTGTTAAGATTTAAAGGAGATTTTCCAATGTAAAGTTTTCCAATTTATCGTATTAAATTGGAATTGAATGGAATTTGATTTGGTAATAATCGAAGTGAGCTTCTGTAGAGGAAGACGGTTAATATATATGGAATTTAAAAGGCTTTGCCATTATTCCATTTATATTATCGGTTGGATATGGAAGTTCATATCGATTATATATATTGATCGGTGTTTCGTGAAGATTCCATTGTTAATGGAATGAGATTTTGGGTTTATCGTGAGCGGTGTTTTAAAGACATTAGTTCTTTAACCCTGTTAAAGATAAGTTTAATTTCTTTACTTTGAATAATCATTAAGAAATGATTTTTGGAAATTAAAACTAAATTAGAGTTTAATTGAATCTTTAAATAGATTGAAAGGTGAATTTGGTAACTAAAATTATCAAATTGAAGAAATGATTGAGAATGGAGTACCACCAGTTTTGCTCCGGGCGATAGTTAAATCTTTAATTAGATTTGAAAACGAAATGGTAATTAATTTTACCAATAACACTGTGGTGTTAGATATGAAGTACTACCAGTTTTACTTCAGGGGATAAATAGGTTGGGATTAGGAAATTAAACAAATGATTACTTTGGTAAGGTTCGCTAATTCCGACTAGTTTGGGTAAACCATAATTTGGTTTGAATTGATATCCAAAGGAAGATTAAAGAATAAATTTAAAGAATTTATCTTTGATAAAATTAATGGGAATCTTTCCCAAAGTATAAGAATATTTGAATAAAGGAATATTCTGGATTGGAGTGTGGCGTGTGTGGTGTTTTTATAGCACTTGTTTATTATATACACGAGTTATTCAGAAAGACAGGGTTTATCCCATTTTGAATAACTGATTCAACGATGTGTCAAGGATGAAGACGGTAGTTGAAGACCGGAGGTCTTCACATCGGTTGGATGATTACTGATGTATTGATTGTGTTGTACACCCAAGACAAGGTAATAAGTGGTGATCGTCCAGACGTACTTGGAGATCGACCGAATATACGAGGGCCTCTCTCCTGTATTGGACATACGGGACGAGGAATAAGGTGCCTCCGGTTTCGTTCAGTCCCAGAATAAACTTGTAAATGGATGTGTGTCTGGCATTGGATTTCATTCTGTGTGATTGATAGACATCGGTTGCATAGCATGAATTGCCTGTATGGCATGCTGAGATGCAAATGATCAAGACTTCTATTGAAAAGCAGAGTCTTGTGGTTAATGATCAAAGCACAGCTTTAATATAGCATAGCTTTGTGTAGCATTAATTCGCGAGCCTCGCACCTCGGTGTGATCCAGAAACGGGAGAGGACCTCAGGGAGGGCATGCGTTTCCTACTAGCAAGGAGTGGTGTCAGCGTTTTGCAAGCTCTAACGTCTTACTTATGTGGATGATGGATAGCGAGGCGCCTCGGTTATATCGGTCTCTACGGAGCCGATGGATGATATAATCTTTATACAGACCAGATTTACGCCCCATAGGGCGGGGAAATGTAGTGTTCAGGCATTTTAATCCACATTGAGTGGACCTGCCCTGACGATCCAAGGGTCGATGCGCTCTGACCCTGAGGCTTGGGCTAGAGAGTCTTGAATCGGTAAGGACGATCCCTTGCCTTGGTTCATAGACGGAAATCCAATTTTCAATACATGACATTTCGGTTTTGATTGTAGAGCCTAGTATGTCGACATTGTGGGATGGGGCATTATGCCGTCTATGATTGATACATTTGTATTTGAAGTTGTTTTCATAAAATTTACACTATAATAGTGTCAAAATGATTTTTTTTTAAATGTACCAAGCATGTTTGGCTATTTTAAGGTAAAACTCTATCCTCCGGCTTGCGTTGCATTATGTGATAGGACCTGAGTCTTATAATAGCTCCATTGTTCATTATTTAGCATTGCGCTGTTGTTTTTATGCACTGGTATTCTTGGGAGGAAACCCGTTCCGTGTTATATGGCGTGGTCCCTTGATTTACCTTACTTTAAAACTAAGATAATAACTGTTTTAGTTCTCACACCAATCACATGACTGACCTGGAGTTTATTGTTTTAACCTAAACCCTGGGTGCCCCTATTTTCCACACGGGCAGCTAGTAGTTTTGGTTTTGCAGATTTATAATCACAAGATCCTAGTTTACAGCTGGAATGATATTCGGAAAGCTATGTATCCGTATATTCCTTTCAGTTGTGTTTTTTATTATTTTCCGCTGCATTGTAATTTGTAAATCTCTGATATTTTTCTGATGTATAATATTTATTCATACTCGGTATATTCTTGTATTCTGATGAAATTATTGTAAAAAGCAATGATATGTTCTTCTATTTGTGTTCTGATTTGTCGTGTTCTCAACTCAATCCGTTCTTTCTCTTCTCTTCGGAGATGGAGGAAGTTTGGGTCGTCTCAGTTGGTATCAGAGCTTTGGTTTACAGAGCTCGAGAACAAGACATATTAGAACCGAATGAAAGAATTCATCATAGATTGGATTAGTAATATCCAATAAGGAATGACTCATTAGAGATGGGATCAGTAGTATCCTAGAACGAGTGTGAAGAATAGTGTTTTAAAATAAAAATGAAAACGAATTTTGTTTTGAAAATTTATACCATTTTATACGTATTTGGTTATCCATTTTCTATTGAATTTGGACAATCCAATATATTAAGATTTTGCATATACGCCTTGCAAACGTGTATTCGAAGTTTTAATATACTGGATAGATATAGAATCACACTCTAGTCGCCCAGAGATGGTTCTGATGAAGGCATGTCATCATCAGCACTTGTGTTCGAGTTTCGAAAGTGGGATATCTATATGATTCCAATTGACTGGTGTGAGAACCAAAACTAGATAGGATTTATTGTTGTGACTTGGCATCAAAAATATGATTTTTGAATATATATTAAAGTTATGTATTTGAAACGTTAATTCACTAATTGATTGATGGTTGTGTTGTATGATTATTTATTATCTAATAAAACCTTATGTGAAAGAATGGTACATATAACCAAATTGTGTCGAATTTGAACTGAATTGCAAATTGTTTGGAAATGCATGCATATACATGTATATGTGTGAACAGGTCATAGCAAGAAGGCTAGAGTAGAGGAATAAAATTGTATGCCCGGCAAATAGGTACATGTTTACTAATTTGTTGGGTTTGGAGGATTTTATGAGCCGATTGGCTTTTTTTTCTTTCTGAAATGAGAGGGCCAGTGTGGCGGTTTGGGGATTTTCTCGGGGCTCCCGTACAAAGGAGGTTATGCTGAAATTTTTCGAAAATTTAGGGTGTTTGCCAAATTTTTGAAGAATTGGAAAATTCATAAAAACTGAAAAGTTGAAGAATGAAAGCCAAAATTTGAGTTGGTTTATAAAACAACTTTCAGCACCGTTCCTTTTCGAGGACGAAAAGATTTTAAGTGGGGGAGATTGTAATAACCCAGAAAATCAGAAACAATTTAAAAAATTTATTTTGGTAATTTTAATGAATTTTGAATATTTAAAATGATTTATTTTAAATAATAACGATGAGAAATTTATTTTGAATAGAATTAGAATGTATATATTTATTTGAATCGACGTTAGAATATAAATATTTATTTTTAATTATAAAATAAATTGGAAATGACGCGGTAGTTTGAAAATTCGATTTCAAATTTCAAATGAATGTACAGGATTCAAAATAAACCGGATTTTAGCGAAACCAAAAATATTTGAATCTATTTGAGAATATCTTTCCAACGAATCCAAAAAACTGAAATTTTGTAGCGGGAATAAAAAGTTATGCCCAGTTGAAAATTCAGAATAGTCGTTATGGAATTTTAGCCCTTAAAAAAATGAAAATTTTGCAAATAATCTTCGTTTTCGATGAAACCACTTTTATTGGATCCGAGATGTCAAATTATTGCTTGATTTAAAAATTCATAATTTTTGTAATTAATATGTGAGCGTGGCGAAGTAAAACGTATTTTGACAGTTTCAGTCAATTTGATTCGACCAGAAAATGACCATTTTTCAAATGGTCTCCAAATTCGACGAAATTAGTTTTGTTAGGACCATACCATCAAAACATAGCCAGACTTATTTTTTTTGGAATTTTTAGAGTCGGTATGTAGCCCCGGTAAATTAAAATATGCGTTCAAATTCAATATATAGATTTATATTTGATTTTGATGGAAACTAATTGAAACAGTCAAATCGGCTTACCGGACATATCCCATTGTGTTCGGAATGGGGGTAATTAGTTAGGAGCGACAGTCGTTGGGTCTCGTTTGGAGATCGAATTTAAAGGTTGACTTTTTGGGGAAAATAAAAATTAAAATATAATATAAATTTCCTATATTACCTTTCCCCCTTTCTCTTTCATCAGCATCGTCGATTTAAGAAAGAAAAAAAACGATCGGGGGGGGGGGGAGGAACCGCCGCCGCCACCAGGGCTACCACGCCTCGACGCCGCCACCCCAAAAGGCTGCCGCCCCTTCCCTCCTTCTTCGATCATCCAGGAGCCCCAAACCCCCTACCACCGAAACCCTAGCCCTCAAGTTAGGAACCCGCCTCCACCGTGGGGCCTGCCTCCGACCATAGCCGGCTAGGACGCCCTCCGCTACCCCTGCGCTGCTCCAACAACCCTCCTTCGATCAATAAAAAGTGAGTTTGTTTACTTTTTATTTTTTTATGTTATGCTATTATTTAAAAAAATCAATTTTACATGAGAAACGATGTTTTAAAAATCTGATTTACATGTATATGACTTTGTTTCAAAAAAATTAGATTTTTATATATATTATAGATAATAAAAATATGATTTTTATTTATATAATAGCGATATAAAAATGTGATTTTTATCATATATGTAGCAAAGTAAATATACAATTTTTAGTGTTGTTTGAATGGTTAAATAAAAATATGAATTTTATTTTAAAAAGAGTGTTATAAAAATATAATTTTTGTATGAGTAGCAGTATAAAAAAAAGAGTAATTTTTGAATATATGAACATCATATTAAAAATGTGATTTTTAATATGAACAGCGTAGAGAAGACTGCGTTGGAATTTCGGGCAAATCCAAACGGTTCAGAAATTCAGAATAGAATGGTGGAGTGGAACCCAAAGGTGAGAACTCCTCACTATAATTTTCTTTATACAGTTATTTATTTTATAACTACATATATAAACTGCTCCCCGTCGTCCACAGACCATGGACGACTTGTTTGTTTGATTGTATTATATTGTTGTGACGGATTGTGATTTGGAATGGAATATAAAATATTCATGGTTAAATAAATATTTTATAGTTAAAATAAAATATAATTTTTAATGTGTATATGAATGAAATAAATATTCATTTACAAATCGGATGATTTGTTTATGTACACACATTTGACTGATATTGATTGGGATGATGTATTTTACACATCGCCCAACTGCACAAATAAAATTCATTATTTATTGACTGAAACCCCACACGGGTATTGGGATGATATTGGACATGTACTAATCCCAAAATTTAGTTGTATGTCAATCGATTGGTTGACAAGCTGTGTAAGCGTTGAATATTTATATTTAATGCTTATGCGGTGTAGAATGCACTCTGGATGATGGTTGACTGTGTTTGATTGTTGTTGAGTACATGTGTTGTATGAAATCCATATAAATCAAATTATATGATAATTGACTGTGTCTGGTTCCAGTTCAGAAAGAATGAATATTTTAAAATAACGATTATTTTGAAACAACGAATATTTTAAAATAATATTCAGTAAAGGGTCAAAATATGATTTTGATGTCCGATTTGGGATGGACACGAAAATATTTAAATATACAAAGGCGTGTTGATTAGATTAAGACCATTTTGACGTGAACAATATTTATATCGATTTTATTCATTTTTATAATGAATACCAAAAAGGAATTGATTTCAAAAATTAATGTTCTGAAAATATTATCATTTATATATTAATGATATGGAATATTCAATTTTAATTTGAAATTGAATATGAAGTTGAAATCGAATTTAAAACGATTTATAAAATACGTTATAAATGAAAATCGATGAAATATATATTATATATTATATATATAATATAATGGCCTGAATAGAACGCACCGCGGCAGTTCGCGAATTTCGACCATTAACTTCGAATGGACATTACGGGTGATCCGACCATCGGATTCTCCTAAAACCAGAACTATTGGGTTCGTATCGGAAAGAGCTTTCTAACGAGTATTAGAGATTTGAAATCTAACGGTTGGATTTGGAATTATGTCTAAATCAAATTTGGAAAAGGTCGGTGTAAGTGCAGTTCGATGGCCGTTTATGGAAATCGACTGTACGGGCCTTGATAAAATTATCAAAAATATCAATAATTCGTGTAAAATCATAAGAAATGATTTGGAAAGAATTGCGGTTGAAAATATCCATATTTGAAAAGATAAAAGTATATTTTTATCGAAATGAACTAGTTATGAACTAGAATTATAATCCAATATTTTTGAATAAATAAATTGGACTTGAAATGGTTTTAAAGATAAGCAGAATTTCCAATATATGAATTGGAATGGATTTGAATCGAAATTATCTTTAGAATATTTCGATGTTGGATTTCGCGATTATACAAATATTGTTATGGAGATTTGAAAGATGTATTTATATCATTATTTCCAATACGATATTTGTTGGTTGTAGAATTTGATATTGAATATAAGCTGATATATTTTCTATTCAGAGTCTTGTATTTAATATCAAATGGGATTTTGGGTTTGTCTTGAACGGTGTCTTCATTAACACTGTTCTTGAACCCCCTGTAAAGAGAATAAATAATTTTAATTAAGATTGTTAGTGTTTCCAATTATATTTAATAATCAGAAGAAAATGGAATGTGAATTGGGTTTATCGTGAACTGTGTTTTTAACGACATTCGTTCTTTAACTCGATTTATAGTGAAATGTGATTTGGAATTTATAAATCTTTTGTTAAGATTTAAAGGAGATTTTCCAAAGTAAAGTTTTCCAATTTAACATATTGAATTGGAATTGAATGAAATTCGATTTGGTAATAATCGAAGTGACCTTCTGTAGAGGAAGACTGTTAATATATATGGAATTTAAAAGGCTTGGTCGTTATTCGATTTATATTATCGGTTGGATATGGAAGTTCATATCGATTATATATATTGATCGGTATTCCGTGAAGATCCCATTGTTAATGGAATGAGATTTTGGGTTTATCATGAGCTGTGTTTTAAAAGACATTAGTTCTTTAACCTTGTTAAAGATAAGATTAATTTCTTAACTTTGAATAATCATTAAGAAATGATTTTTGGAAATTAAAACTGAATTAGAGTTTTAATGAATCATTAAATAGATTGAAAGATGAATTTGATAACTAAAATTATCAAATTCAAGAAATGATCGAGAATGGAGTATCACCAGTTTTGCTCCAGGCGATATTAAATCTTTAATTAGCTTTGACTGCGAAATGGTAATTAATTTTACTGATAACACCGTGGTGTTAGATATGAAGTACTACCAGTTTTACTTCAGGGGATGAATAGGTTGGGACTGGGAAATTAAACAAATGATTACTTCGGTAAGGTTCGCTAATCCCGACTAGTTTGGATAAACCATAATTTGGTTTGAATTGATATCCAAAGGAAGATTAAAGAATAAATTTAAAGAATTTATCTTTGATAAAATTAATGGGAAACTTTCTCAAAGTATAACAATATTTGAATAAAGGAATATTCTAGATTGGAATGAGGCGTATGTGGTATTTTTATAGCACTTGTTTATTGCATAACGAGTTATTCAGAAAGACCGGGTTTATCCCATTCTGAATAACTGATTCGACGATGTGTCGAGGATGAAGACGGTGGTTGAAGCCCGGAGGTCTTCACATTGGTTGGATGATTACTGATGTCTTGATTGGGCTGTACATCCAAGACAAGGTAATAAGTGGTGATCGTCCAGACGTACTTGGAGATCGACCGGATATGCAAGGGCTCTCTCCTGTATTGCACATATGGGACGAGGAATAAGGTGCCTCCAGTTTCGTTCAGTCCCAAAATGAACTTGTAAATGGATGTGTTTCTGACATCGGATTTCATTCTGTGTGATTGATAGACATCGGTTGCATAGCGTGAATTGCCTATGTGGCAAGCTGAGATGCAAATGATCAAGGCTTCTGTTGAAAAGGAGAGTCTTGTGGTTGATGATCAAAGCATGACTTTAATATAGCATAGCTTTCTGTAGCGTTAATTCGCGAGCCTCGCACGCCGGTGTGAACCAGAAACAGGAGAGGACCTCAGGGAGGGCATGCGTTTCTTTCTAGCTAGGAGTGGTGTCAGCGTTTTGGAAACCCTAACGTTTTACTTATGTAGATGATGGATAGCGAGGCGCCTCGGTGATATTGGTCTCTGCGGAGCCGATGGATGATATGGTCTTTATACAGACCAGATTTACGCCCCATAGGGCGGGAAAACGTAGTGTTCAGGCATTTTAATCCACATCGAGTGGACCGACCCTAACGATCCAAGGGTCGATGCGCTCTGACCCTGAGGCTCGTGCTAGAGAGTCTCGAAGCGGTAAGGACGATTCCTTGCCTTAGTTCAGAGACGGAAATCCAATTTTCAATATGTGACATTTCGGTTTTGATTGTAGAGCCTAGTATGGCGACATAGTGGGATGGGGCACTATGCCGTCTATGATCGATACATTTATATTTGAAGTTGTTTTCATACACTTTACACTATAATAGTATCAAAATGATTTGTTTTAAACGTACCAAGCATGTTTGGCTATTATAAGGTAAAATTCTATCCTCCGGCTTGCGTTGCATTGTGTGATGGAACCTGAGTCTTATAATAGCTTCATTGTTCTTTATTTAGCATTGCGCTGTTGTTTTTATGCACTGGTATTCTTGGGAGGAAACTCGTTCCTTGTTATACGCCGTGGTCCCTTTATTTACCTTACTTTAAAACCAAGATAATGACTGTTTTAGTTCTCACACCGGTCACATGACTGACCTGGAGTTTATTGTTTTAACATAAACTCTGGGTGCCCCTATTTTCCACACGGGCAGCTAGTAGTTTTGGTTTTGCAGATTTATATTCACAAGATCCTAGTTTACAGCTGGAATGATATTCGGAAAGTTATGTATCCGTGTATTCTTTTCAGTTGTGTTTTGTAATATTTTCCGCTGCATTGTAATTTGCAAATCTCTGATATTTTCTGATGTATAATATTTATTCATACTTGGTATATTCTTGTATTCTGATGAAATTGTTGTAATAAGCAATGAGATGTTCTTCTATTTGTGTTCTGATTTGTCGTGTTCTCAACTCAATCCGTTCTTTCTCTTCTCTTCGGAGATCAGCGAAGTTCGGGTCGTCTCAGTATACTTGACTAATGATGGAAGAAGTGAATGGCAGCGGAAGAAGTGGAAGGAGGTTTGTGAGTAGCATGCAGTCGTGAAGCAAAGAGATGGTTCACGTGTGTAGGCCACGGGATATTTTCAGGTGGTGGCTTGGGTTGCGTGAAGACGGGTTAGGTAAAGCGAGACAGTGTTTTTCTTATAACTCTCGTTGCGTTTATTTCTCAGTCCTCTCCAACTCTCTATCAACCTAGCTCTGATACCATGCTAGAATTTGATATAGAGAGGAGAGAAATTTAACGGTGAACAAAAGAAACTGCATTGTTGATCAAACTGACCGTTAGGAAGGTTTTCTTACTGCCATCACACTACAACAAAAAACATTTTTCGCAACAGGCAATATCTGTTGTAGTAGACCAATTGCAACAGGCCTGCGCCTGTTGATATAGCCGGAGTTGTAAAAAGTCTGCAACATTTTCCGCCTGTTGCAATAAGAAGTTGCGGTATACTTTTTTGTAACATGCTTTGCTGTTGCAACTGATTCTTTTGCAACAACAAATGACAGTTGCAAAATAGTCTTATATAATTTTGTACCCGTTGCAAAAGAATTTTTCACAACTGTTTTTGTCCATTGCAAAAGAATTTTTCACAACTATTTTAATCTTTTACAAAATGTTTTGCGATTTCAACTATTATAAAACCATGGTTTCATAAATTAAAATACATACAATTTAAATATCAGCTCAAATATGATACTACTAAAAAATATTTCATTAAATATTCACAAAAGTTCAAAATTTAATACAATATCTGTAAATTCAAGCAAAAACAATACATTGACAAAAAGACCGAGTCTTATTTCTAAACGAATCGTTAAATACTCGATTAGATGAGGTCTAGTGTAGTCCAGAGTCTTATTTCTAAACGAATCCCACCAAACTTTACCCTGCTCATCAACTGTTCCATTATCACCTGCAATATGACAATTATATTATGAATATGATGATATATATATATATATATATATATATATATATATATATATATATATATATATATATTCATAACCTGAAGTTCAACTGCGAAAATGTGCTCAGGTGAATACATGATAATTCATTTTGGACTAAAAGAATATACGATTATAAATCCATGTTAAAATGCAGAGAATTAAATGAATGGCATCACTAACATAGATATAACATTACAAGCATTAAATTTAGTTTGCATTTTATTTGTAGGATGAAAAATAAATAAAATTTCCCAACGTTCATATATACATGACTGCAGTGTTATGTTATAATCAAGCAACAATAATAACTCAAATTCCATTTCATTTTTAGAGGGGAAAAAAACTATTTATCAGCCACAATGTTTTTGTTATTAAGTAATAAATCAAGAAAACCAATATAAATCATCTTCAAAACTATAAAGTACTACTCATCCACCATGCACTCAATTTATAGTTTGTTTTATTCTTACAATGTGATGAAACCAAAACACAGTTTAGAATGAACTTAGGAATCACAGTACAAAAATTAATAAAAGGTTGCCACTGCATGTTATAAAAAAATAGTACTAGAAACACGCTTTTTTAACTTCTTTTTCTTCATTTTCCACAGGAAGATCCTAGAATTAATATCTTGCAAGAGCTAGTTTGATAACAAAGGGAGATATACATACAGATATAAAGAAAGATGAACTTCCACACTAATCCAAAACATTACAACAGTACAAGGCAAACCAATAACACCTAACAAGATTAGAGATTGAGTACCAAATGAATCGATTAGGTGACCTACATTATGAGATGAGTTGTTATATATAGGTATACAACAAAAGTTATTAAAATATACATTACTATTTTGTCACTGATGACATATTGATGGAACAAAATATATTTTTTATGAACAATGGAACATTATTTTACAGAGTGAAAGGATGCATTAGACACGGTAGATATTCCTAAATTTTCTTCAACAAGTGTTCCTACAGCATGCCGTCAAATTCATACATTTTATTCAAAAGTCTCTATAGTAAATCAATTTAGATTTTGTGTTTCTTTCTTGTTGATTGAGGAACAGTCCAACAAAGCAAAAGATCTGCGTAGGTAGAAGATTTCTGAATTTACTTGTTATACAATTTTTTTTCTTTCCAATGAATGAATGTTGAGTAGCTATGAACTAAATGCACAGGAAACAACTGATATGTATTTTAATAGAACTACCTGAAGGCATGGTGGCCTGGCCATGAAGATTGGACACTCCCTGAATGTAGAATGGAATGTACTTTGACAATATGATCTGAGACAAGGCATGGTAATAACCAAAGACTACCTTGAATGCATTGAAAGCATATTGGCAGGTGGATCTGAAAGAAGGTATGGTAGTAGCCAAAGAGCACCCTGAATGCATTAAGGGTATATTGACAGTATTAGTCATGCATAATAGTAGTCAACGAGTGTTCTGAATGCACTGGAGTATATCTGGTAAGCATGCTGAAGATAGCAGCCAGTAATTACATTAGGAAATGAATGCCTAGGGTAAAACTGGAAATAATCAAAAGGGAAGATGGTACAGATTAGCAGCTGAATTGGAGAACAAATTAAATAAATTTTGAATAGGTATAACATCCAGATCAAGTAAACATTGCAGTAAATGATGCACTGCTAATCAATTTTTCAATAGGCCTACTGAGAACTAAAAATGACAATAAGAGATGATAAAGCATGATGGTAAGCAGAAATTCTAGACAAGATACCAGAGATTTAATTCCATCTTTTATGAAGGATGTAGAAAAATGGGTTACATGATCTAACATGCTCATCATTCAGTTTATATACATTTAAACGTAGCAGCTATAGTTGATGAATTCTGCATTTGTCAAAGGATCCATCTAAATGACTTTAGGCCTTATCTTAAGCTTATTTTTTTTAACCGACTGTATTATCTAGCCTTTTTTGTATATCAAATCCTTTTGTATTTTTTTAATGTAAGTGCTTAACGCTTTACTTCATCCATGTTATCAGCATAGTATTAGTTCAGATTTATATCATACTGATTTCAATCAACTTATGACTACATGAAGGACAATTACGAAATGACCAACTACAAATAGGCAAGTAAATTGCATGACAGTAAATGAAACCTTACATGTCATAAACAACTAACGAGGAGTCCTTGGTTTGTAAAGTCATATTTTGTTTACTTGGTTTGGCTGTAGAATCAACCTTGGCAACAACCAAGTTTACAATTTTCTCTGCATTTAGACAGTTTTTGCTGTACAATCCCACTTCGATCCCTGGTGCAAATGAAAAGCATAAGATGGGTGTTATGATAATTGAGTGAAACATGGTTTCAGCCAGCCTATGAGTATGATGTTAAGAAAATGAACAGAGAATGGAATACAGAGAAATTTACAATCCTAAGTTTGTGTAGTATTTATGAACAACTTTGGATTATATCACATATTAATGGCAATGCTATATAACTACATCACCTGCGAGTCATATGAATTAAACATAATGATATTAATTGAGAATTAACTGATTTTTCTGCCTACGTTATCAGTTAATTTGTTCCTATTTGTCATTTTCCTAATTTTCTTTTCTATACGCACTACATAAAACCAAAAGGGACATGGTATCTTTAATGCTGTTTTCAAAATATGAAACTGGCACTTCATTGTACAATTAAGTAAAAAAAACTGTAGCAAAAAAAATTAATGCATAATTATTATTCTGACATAACCACCATTTGATTGTATCATAATAAATGCCAAACCATTTTTCCCTTGTAAGCACACATCGTGTTATAAATAAGAGTGGATTTTTTTCTCTCGTTGTTTGTTTCCTTTGGTGTAAGGCTGCTTAATACAAATCATATAGCATGTGTTTATCTATTATATAATCACATGGGTTAAATAGAAATATAAACTATGAGTGACTTACAATTCCACACAGAACAAAGAGACTAGACTCACTTCCACTCATGACAGCGGCGATTAATCTATGATTATAACTTGGTAAAATCAACATAACGTGATTAATCATCGGAAGTGTATGTATTGATTAATCGTCAGAAGTGTAATTATTACGTATGTTATGGTTTTTGTGAAAACTTAATTAGCTAAAATTTCCAGAAAACAGACTTTGATTTTAGAGTTTAGGCTATTTTCTGCAAATGACATTTTGCAATTTTATTTTATTTTCCTTCTAATACTAACTCCTATAATTCAATTCAACAACTGGAATTAATAAAAAAGCTAAATTAATAGGCACAAACTAACCTTTTTCTGGTAAGTGCTTGATTTTCCAGACCGATACTTTGCATGGAATAGACAAGCAATCTACAAGCCAAAATGCATCCATAAGATTGATACGTAGCAAAAAAGTTCACAAGTTATAACATTTTACCAACCACATTCTTACCGAAAAGTAGCAGTTGACTGATGGCACCCACAAATTAGAGCTGCCAGTGTCAAAAATGACTGTAAATTTTGTGGAGGCATACCAATACCAATCTCTCCGAAATACTGAGCGTTCAAGTAATTCTTCAATGAGATGATATCAGAAGACTCGGACCCGTCGCTTATATCATTTTTTAAGGACTCAATTCTGTTACTAGACAGCCATGCTGCAACTCTCATATTTTCATCTAGTGGAATTTTCTTCAAGTTCATCCTAATTAGGCCTTCTGCGGAAGCATGAAGGACTAAAGAAAATACGAGCAAAGAGAGGACGAGGACTGAAAGAAATGGCCTATTTGATATTTCCATGCTGACCTATATATTAGAATTTATGTCAATGGAAAATAAAAATTATAAATACAATTTCATTGGCATTACTTTTTTTCATTTTAAGGTTTTAGAACTGAAACCTATGGTTTCAGCAATAGTCAACTTAAGCTACACTCAAGCAACTTGAAACACTATGATTGTGGCAATCTGTATCATAAGCAAAACAAACAATAAAAAGAAACTGGATCCAGCTACACAGGTAAAGATACACATCTTCTTACTGGATCCAAATGATACCAAAAACCTAGAAACTTTTACACGAAACGAACTAAAATTATATACAAAAAGAAGTTGACTTCAATCGGATAATCGTTATCATCAAAGCAGCACAGTTGGCCCTAAATAGGTTCGTATACAAGTTCAATGTTACCTATAGTCTCTGCAAATCGTCTACCCAATCGAGGGAGCAGGAATGGTTCATCGATCTAAGACGGATGATTTTGAAATTAGAGGAGATGTTACTGATTAATTAAAGAGCGACCGCGACTTCTACCGGTAGGTACCTTCACTGGCAAGGCTCCACTTAGTATCTCGACTAAATTATGTCAGTATTCAATAAGAAGAAAAGCACCGACCACACAAAATTGAAGAAAACACCAATAAAGGAGAAGAAAATAAATCAAATTATTCCAAGATGGAACCTTTACTTGCTATAATCAAAACTTACTCTCCAGCTAAAAGAACTTCTTTTCTGAGTCTTGCACGCTTCCTATCGCTGAGAGCAAGAGGCTTCCACGCTCCGAGATGCCAAGATCCCCAAACGCCTCTTGCAAGCTCTATCTTGTATTTCTGTAGCTTCCCTTTCCACGGATACTGGTACGCCTAGCTAGATAGATTTTTTGTTATCGATTTTATCGCCTTATTTGCTGGGTAAGCGATTTGTGATTCGTGATTTTGTGATTTTAGGGATCGGATTTAGAGATTTTTATTTAACGATTTCAGATTTAGGTTTAATGACGAAGAGGTAGGCGGCGAAACTGAAATGAGAGCGGGATCTGAAATTTGAGGATGCCGCTTTTTTTTTTTTACTTGTTTACCGGTACGTAAAATATATATGTTTTCTTGGTGAATAACGTTCTGTTTTCTTAACTTTGAAACCTAGGGTGTAGTATCAATTATAATTATTAAATATGAAGTGATAAAAATACATACTAATATTAATTATCAAATTTAATAACAATTAATTATTAGTAATTTTACTTCTTAATTATAATTGAATATTCCTTGTTAAATACATTATATGATGAATATTTATTAATTATTTAATATTTGTTGTTAAATTGAATTATTAATTATTAAATGTAATTAATAATTGTTAAATATAATTTACACCCTATTAATAACTAAACATGATAAATTATTAAAGTACTAATTCATTTCAATTAATTATTATTACTTAATACCTATCAAATTAAAACTAAATATTACTTATTAATTCATACTTTTGTATTTAATAGTAATTATGCTTACCAAAGGTAGGGGGAAAAATAACATTTAAAAGCCTGTTTTTCGCAATTGGCTTTACTAGTTGTAAAAAATACACAATTTATTAATCACTGATCATTAAATATAATATTAGAAATATAAAAATAATTATTAATGATAACTAGAAACTATTAATTAATTCATAAAAATACCTCTATCAAACACAACTTGTGAATTAATTCATACAAGAAATTATTATTAACCATTAATTACTCCTTAACAATAACATTAATCAGTTACCGTTTATTTATTTATTATGAATATATTAATTATTTAATTTTTTTATTATTTATTTAATATTTAAACATATTCATATTTCAAATTAATTATTATCCATTAGTTTTTAATTATTAGTTTATTATTATTTTTTAAATGTTAATTATTAATTATCATTATTTAATTATCAGTTATAAATATCACTTTAAAATACTTTAATTTTATTATCAATTAATAATTATTAAATATTAATCTTAGTTATTATATAATTACTAGTAGTAAATTATTTAATGGTAATTATTTAAAATTAATTATTAAAAGTTAATCAATAAAACCTTACACTTATTTTTAGTATGTTTTTCGCAACTGACTTTACTATTTGTAATAAAATACAGTTACTGCAACTAGCGAAAACAGTTGCTAAAGATATTTATTCGCAACTGACTAGGAAGTGCAGTTGCAAATAATATGTTTGTTGCAACTGATATGGAAGCACAGTTGCTAAAAGTATGTTTTTGCAACAGGAAGGGAAGAGCAGTTGCTAAAAATATGCTTTTCGCAACAGAAAGAAAAGACATGTTGCTAAATCTTATCTGTTGCAACTGCTATAATAGGTCTGTTGTTAAATAACATTTACTGCAACTATCATTTATCGCCTGTTGCAAATAGCTAGTTGCAATAGGGTATTTTTCTTGTAGTGTCAAACCGACCATTAAGGAGGTTTCCTTACTATCACTTGGCCAAAATCAATTTTTTCGAACCCCAAAAAACATGGAACATGTCTATAGAACGTCTCTTTAAAATAATCTAATTTACTTAATTCTCTCCACTTTTGTCTCCTTAGATCTCTCTAATTTAAATATTCTCCAGCATATTAGTTTTTGATGTTCAACTAAGATTAATAAAAAAAACTAGTTTTTTTAATCTTTTTTAAAACCGTACGATCTATCGGTCGGTTTTTTTATTAATCATACTATTTTTTGATGTTTAACTTGCATACTGTTTTGACAAAAAAATCAACTTTTTCAAAGTAAAAAAAACCCTGGAACATGTCTCTTTAAGTCTCTTCAGTTTAATTTACTTAATAGTTAATACTCACAGGTCTAATTCACTTAATTTTCTCAAAATTTGTATCTTTAGATCTTTTAAATTTAAGTATTATCTATCATACTATTTTTTTATATTTATCAAAGATTAATGGAAAACACTAGTTTTTTTTAATTATTCAATCTAACGGTCAGTTCCCCACCGTTGTGTGGTTGTGCGGTTGTACCAGTAACTTTATTTGTTTGAACTAATAATACAGGGAATACAATTGCTTAAATAGACTAAAGGCTACATATTTCTTGAGCTACAAAATAGGAAACATGCTAGTTTATAGCCACTACAACTTAGACTTAGTTTTAAAAATGTGCTACTTCTAACACGACCACACGTTTGTACTAAACCTTAATAATCTATTTGATTCATCAACCTTTCTCACAGTCGCTGTTTTGTTTTCTCTCAAAACTTAGGGTGCGTTCTCTTTCTATTTTTTAGTTTTCAATTTTCGTCGGTACAAAAGTACGAACAACGCACACATATCATGGAAAACGATTATTTTACAAAACGAAGTTAACACATAAAACAAAAAAATAACTTTTTATTATTTTCCGTGTTTTAAGAAACAACGGAAGAACGACGTCAAATAAATTCATCCATACCCTCCATCATTCCCTCCATCTTTAATCTGCTACCTCTTTTACCTTTCAAATTTTTGCATCTTTCGAAATAAACTTTGAAAACTCAAAACAAAAAATAAAACAAACACTATCTTATATTCAAGCATCATTCCCAATCATTCTTGATAATCAGATTCTTATAATCAAATCGATCCCCCACAAATCCGCTGCCTTTTGATATTCATTCTTTACTACCCGAATCGTCGATTTAAGACACTGGTGAATGCTAGCAGGAAAAGAAAAAAAAACGTGAGTGTTATATGTTTTGTGTTATGTTTCATTGTTTGTGTTTATATATGTTGCTAAATATTGTTTGTCTATTTGATTTTGGATCTCGTTCGTATAATATCAAATCTATGTAAACATCTACTTCGAATGTGTGGTTTGTTTTTAAGTGCTTCAATGTTTACTTCGAGATTTCCATCATGGCTAACAAATGGTTTATAGTAAAAATATAGAGAAGAGTATGAAGTTCAGTTCAGTTGAATATCACAAGTCATTGTTAAACATCGGTCAAAACTGTCCATAATTTAAGGATTAGCCTGCTAAATTCTACCATTTCTGTTATGCACATGACACTACATTTGTTTTTTTAACTATAATAGTGTGTAAAGCGACTAGAAACTCAAATCTTCATAAAACTGGTAAATTTTGAAAGTCCTCTTGCATGAAAATCCCACTTTTGAAGACATGAAACTAAAATATTCCCTTACGATCTTCATAAAATATGAGTTTTTGTATGTTTGAAATTAAGTGTCTTCACATTTCCAAGATATGATACTTTAGGATTCATGTGAATGAATCAATATTCCAATTCACGCACAAAACCTTGGGTGTGAAAAAGCCTCTTATTTTTAAATGTGCATATATGTCTAAATTTGCATGTCTAAAGGATCAGCATCCACCTGTAGTAGCAGATCATTATACATTTATATTGTTGTTAAAATTCAGTGATTCTAGTGTCCAGTTTGTCCATGCATTTGTTCCATCTTTAAAGTTCCACGTTGGCGACCTTTAGTTTGTAAATAAAATTATAGATTTCTACTTCCCATGTTGACTATTCCATCCCTCTCTGCGCTGCTTTCTTACACCCACTTTGGGTAGGCCATGTGTTGTTGGAATTATCGTACAGGAAATTTGCTACCCAATTTCCTTCACTGGCGTGTGGTGGATCCAGGTTTTAATTTGAGGTAGGGCAAAACAAAAAAAACAATTGTCCCACATAACAAAATTTAGTAAATCTCTCTTGTATATATGTCAATGTGTCACTCCAAACCAATTCTACTTGGGTTGCTGTGGTTTGTGGCAAGTATAGGCAGCTTGGGCTTTCAGATAGGGTGGCAACTTTCAATCCAAATAGGCCAAGATTCAGGAAATAATTCCTCTACCTAGGATGGCAGAAGAAATTATTTTTCCACTTAGGGCGGCTGCCTTACTTCTTCACATTGTCAATTGGTTTTATCATAATATGGGGGTTTCATCATTTCTAATATTGTATCAGAGCGTGTTTGAGCATTTGTGTATGTCCCACGCCTTCTCATTCATCCACGTGCTAGGCTTATGTATGCCTAACATGTGTTGAAATTGTTCCACATCGGAAAATTTGCTATCCAATCATCTTTAATAATATAAGGAGTTCCTCTTGTTGAATTTTTTGATTTAAATATTTTATGAACAAGATGTAATCAATTAAATGATTGATTGATTAATTGATTAATTGGTTGGTTAATTGATTGGTTAGTTGATTGATTGATTTCTCGGTTAATTGATTAATTTGATCATAGAAGGAAAGAAATGAATGGTTATATTTTTGGAGATATCTTGAAGGGGCAACTTGGATATTTGCCTAGGTTTTCGATTCTCCTATATATGCAACCTTTGTGGTTAGACTGCGAAAATCAGAATAAGAAACCATGTGAGAATATCTGGTGAGATTGTGTGTGCCTCCATGTGTTTGCTCCCTTGAGAGGAAGATGTAGGAATTTGGACTGAGGGTAGTTATTCCTGTTTATTGCTGAAAGACGCAGTTGGTGCCTCCGGATTGTCCAAGGATTTATCGTCGTTCTTCATCGCTCTTCTGCTCCAACAATATTTGCAGTCATCTAGATATTTCTTGCCTATCTCAATAAAGTTATTGATTCATTGTATTTTGTTTATTTTTTGTTGTAATCCATTAAGTGTAAAAAAAAAAAAAAAATGTTATTGGTGAATTATTAAAGAGGGTGAATGAGTAGAAAAATTTGTGTTCATATTTCCGATATTTTTGTGTTGTTTATTTTCAATCAATTCATTTTCAAGTGATTATGTGAAAAAGATTCTATTTTTATTGGCGTTTTGTCAAACTTTCATTATGCACAAAACCCAAACAGTTTGGTATTAGAGTAATTTTTGCATAACACCTCAATGCTAAAGTTGATGTGGGTTGTGCTGAAGAAAAGAACGGGCTTGGTGAGGTTATTAAATTGTTCAAATGAAGATTAGTAATCTGAACAAGGAATGGAATTACGGGAGGACCATAGACTGTCATTAGCGGCTGGTGCCTGGTATGATCATTCTTTTATCGTCAAACATAGGATAATTATTCTTGTTTGTGAGACTAGAAAAGACGCATTGGAGCAATAATTCTTAATTAGAACAGCAAGCCTTTAAGTTGTAGACCGTTTTCTCCATACCAATTTTTTACCCCAAGTTGTAACTACTTCCAAGAATCTGTTGCAATTCCGAAATATTAACAAAACCCAAAACCCATGACAAGTCAGTTATACTGCATTTTTCGAAATGCATACCTACATAATTGGCAATAAGACTGAGTATACTTCTTACGATCTTACACTGCTACCATTTTTATAAATTCTCACAATACTCCAAAGTTATATTCAACCCTTTCCTCTTTGATCTTTGAGCACTTCCTCCTTCCTTTCTTCCTTAAACCCAAAAATGGCTCAAGAAAATGCGATTAAAGTTCGAAATGTGTGGGCATCCAACCTAGTAATTGAATTCTGTCACATAAAAATGAATGTTGGAAGATATCCTCTTGCGTCCATCAAGTGCAAGCATTTTCTTCATTGTTCTGAAGACCTCAACAAAGACCCCAGAGCTTCTCCTGAACTTGTCTACGATTTCTTGAAGACCCACATACCAAACCTCCCACTCATTCAACTTGGTATCACTCTCTTCGATTCGGAAAAAAAACTCCCAGTTATTGAAGGGCATCCCGCCATTTGGATCTTTAATTTCAACATGTCTGATTCCTGCTACTGCCCTAATAGTCTATCTAAAAGGTCCCTTGAAGTGTTAGAACTAGGTGGAGTAGATTTGGAAGTAAATAAAAAGAACGGTGTGGATCCTGCGGTTTTCAGAGAAATCGTAATCCCGTCTAACATTCTAAGGGGAAAAAAGAAGATTACTACTTGGGTTTCATTTATGGCAATGTACGATTTCGGGTATTTGATCAAGATCTTTACAGACACAAATAAATTTCCTGAATCGGCAGATGAGTTGAGAAAAACGGCGGCTTCCCTTTTTGGTGATGTTTACGATGTGAAGGACATGGCACAACTTCTAGAAATAGAGGGTTCTCATGAAGATGTAAAAGAAAAAATTGGTATTGTTGCCGTTGGAGGGAGCGAAAAAGGAAATGTAGGGTTGGACAGTCACTTGACCATGCAAGTTTATACGAAATTAAAGAGCACTCCGATGTTTGACAGGGAATGAAGAAGATTGTTGTCATATTCTGTGGCTTTTTCTCGTAAGGCACGCACCAAGATGCAAATGTTAATTCTTTGGCTTAGAATTTGAGTTTCTTTTACTCTTTTCTTGTTCTTCTTGTTATGTGGTGGTTCCATTTTGTGTTAGAGGGCACGGAATATGCAGAAAATGGAGAATTTTATTACATTTGTATGGATGGGTAGAATCAAGAACTGAAGTTCTTTAACATTTTATGCTCACGTTTGAATCTTCTTTGTAGTATCTATCTCGTCCCTCTACTGCAGTATTGGAGGTACTTTGAACATCTCCTGAAAGGCAAATGTATCTTCTTGTTTGTACATGGCAATTTCATTCTTGATCAAATCAGTTATCAGGTGATAAGAAAACCAAATAACTCTGCCTCTGTTGCTTTGTTTTTATATTTGCTTCTTTAAAAGGTTACTGCTGCTGGTATCCGTTTCTTTCACCAATGAAGAATGTTTGCGTTTCCGAACCAGTTTGCTGCTGGTATGCAAGTCAAAAGCTGTTTTAGAAGTAGCCTGTTGTTCTCCTTTCTTAAGTTCCAAAGTCTCTATTTGAATTTTTCGTACAAAATATCTAGACTGAGCTTAGATGACAACCTTCTAGTTGAGTATGGGAGCAATGTCGTGTTCTGAGTGCGAAATATCACATTTGCGTTTAAATTTGAAATTAAAAACGTTTATGATTGTTGAGGATCAAAATGCTTTTGTTTGCTTTTACAGCCACCATCAACAAATTACCTTTCTCTATATATAGTAATACAAACAAATATACTTCATTATCGTAATTTCTTTCATTTTTTGTAAATAAACAAAAACCATATGTACATCATCTACCTATTTCGAAATGTTTTCCTAATTTGTACAAATAATCAAAACCTTTACAAACTCATTCCAGAAGGATATTTCCTATCAGAATTATATAACTTGAGATTGAGGAAAAATTTTAATAAAAGAAAAATTCAACTGTGTCGGCATACAATTATACAACAGTTTTACCATTTCAAAAGTCATAAATTATACAATTATACAACAGTTTTACCATTTCAACTGTGTCGGCATACAATTATACAACAGTATCTGGAAATTCGTGATATGCAGAAGGAGGTCGATGAGGATTCAGAAATTCGTGATCTGCGGCTACTTAAAGACCTGCACATTTTAGCTTGATCCTGCAATACGGCTTTTGATCTGTAGTATTGAGACTCTGAAAGGTAGTAATAAAGGGCATCAGGGACCTATGAAGCTGGTCAAGACATCAAAGTTGATGTGGGTTGTGCTGAAGAAAAGAACGGGCTTGGTGAGGTTATTAAATTGTTCAAATGAAGATTAGTAATCTGAACAAGGAATGGAATTACGGGAGGACCATAGACTGTCATTAGCGGCTGGTGCCTGGTATGATCATTCTTTTATCGTCAAACATAGGATAATTATTCTTGTTTGTGAGACTAGAAAAGACGCATTGGAGCAATAATTCTTAATTAGAACAGCAAGCCTTTAAGTTGTAGACCGTTTTCTCCATACCAATTTTTTACCCCAAGTTGTAACTACTTCCAAGAATCTGTTGCAATTCCGAAATATTAACAAAACCCAAAACCCATGACAAGTCAGTTATACTGCATTTTTCGAAATGCATACCTACATAATTGGCAATAAGACTGAGTATACTTCTTACGATCTTACACTGCTACCATTTTTATAAATTCTCACAATACTCCAAAGTTATATTCAACCCTTTCCTCTTTGATCTTTGAGCACTTCCTCCTTCCTTTCTTCCTTAAACCCAAAAATGGCTCAAGAAAATGCGATTAAAGTTCGAAATGTGTGGGCATCCAACCTAGTAATTGAATTCTGTCACATAAAAATGAATGTTGGAAGATATCCTCTTGCGTCCATCAAGTGCAAGCATTTTCTTCATTGTTCTGAAGACCTCAACAAAGACCCCAGAGCTTCTCCTGAACTTGTCTACGATTTCTTGAAGACCCACATACCAAACCTCCCACTCATTCAACTTGGTATCACTCTCTTCGATTCGGAAAAAAAACTCCCAGTTATTGAAGGGCATCCCGCCATTTGGATCTTTAATTTCAACATGTCTGATTCCTGCTACTGCCCTAATAGTCTATCTAAAAGGTCCCTTGAAGTGTTAGAACTAGGTGGAGTAGATTTGGAAGTAAATAAAAAGAACGGTGTGGATCCTGCGGTTTTCAGAGAAATCGTAATCCCGTCTAACATTCTAAGGGGAAAAAAGAAGATTACTACTTGGGTTTCATTTATGGCAATGTACGATTTCGGGTATTTGATCAAGATCTTTACAGACACAAATAAATTTCCTGAATCGGCAGATGAGTTGAGAAAAACGGCGGCTTCCCTTTTTGGTGATGTTTACGATGTGAAGGACATGGCACAACTTCTAGAAATAGAGGGTTCTCATGAAGATGTAAAAGAAAAAATTGGTATTGTTGCCGTTGGAGGGAGCGAAAAAGGAAATGTAGGGTTGGACAGTCACTTGACCATGCAAGTTTATACGAAATTAAAGAGCACTCCGATGTTTGACAGGGAATGAAGAAGATTGTTGTCATATTCTGTGGCTTTTTCTCGTAAGGCACGCACCAAGATGCAAATGTTAATTCTTTGGCTTAGAATTTGAGTTTCTTTTACTCTTTTCTTGTTCTTCTTGTTATGTGGTGGTTCCATTTTGTGTTAGAGGGCACGGAATATGCAGAAAATGGAGAATTTTATTACATTTGTATGGATGGGTAGAATCAAGTACTGAAGTTCTTTAACATTTTATGCTCACGTTTGAATCTTCTTTGTAGTATCTATCTCGTCCCTCTACTGCAGTATTGGAGGTACTTTGAACATCTCCTGAAAGGCAAATGTATCTTCTTGTTTGTACATGGCAATTTCATTCTTGATCAAATCAGTTATCAGGTGATAAGAAAACCAAATAACTCTGCCTCTGTTGCTTTGTTTTTATATTTGCTTCTTTAAAAGGTTACTGCTGCTGGTATCCGTTTCTTTCACCAATGAAAAATGTTTGCGTTTCCGAACCAGTTTGCTGCTGGTATGCAAGTCAAAAGCTGTTTTAGAAGTAGCCTGTTGTTCTCCTTTCTTAAGTTCCAAAGTCTCTATTTGAATTTTTCGTACAAAATATCTAGACTGAGCTTAGATGACAACCTTCTAGTTGAGTATGGGAGCAATGTCGTGTTCTGAGTGCGAAATATCACATTTGCGTTTAAATTTGAAATTAAAAACGTTTATGATTGTTGAGGATCAAAATGCTTTTGTTTGCTTTTACAGCCACCATCAACAAATTACCTTTCTCTATATATAGTAATACAAACAAATATACTTCATTATCGTAATTTCTTTCATTTTTTGTAAATAAACAAAAACCATATGTACATCATCTACCTATTTCGAAATGTTTTCCTAATTTGTACAAATAATCAAAACCTTTACAAACTCATTCCAGAAGGATATTTCCTATCAGAATTATATAACTTGAGATTGAGGAAAAATTTTAATAAAAGAAAAATTCAACTGTGTCGGCATACAATTATACAACAGTTTTACCATTTCAAAAGTCATAAATTTATTTGCAGAAAGCTTATCGAACAATCTACGGCTCCCTTTGGTTTGAAAACGAAATTTTGAGCCCTGGATTTTTAGTTTTATCAAAAAAGGCGTGGAATATGTAGGGCGACATGCGAAGATGTGAAAGATGAAGGACGATGTGGACGACTTAGGAAGGGAAGAAAAAAAACGGAAATGACAAAAAAAGAAATCATTTTTTATTTTGTACATTAAAGTGGTGTTTGATTTATATTATGTTTTGAGTTTTTAACATATATTATTAAAAAATAAGAATAGTTAAGGGATGTTGAGGGAATCACCTCTTTTATGCTTTTGGCTTTAGCATGATGTCGGCTCCATGCTTCCAAATAATCCTTTTAAGTTGGCTGTGGTCCGATACCCCTTCACGGGCAGTAAGTTTCGGTTTTGAATTTGGTACTAATAGTATTAATATTGATACTGATTCATTAACATTGATACATTCAGCTGTATTAATAATAAAATAGTGTGTACTTTATAATATCAGATATATTTCACACGCAATCAACCATCGTGCAAATCATTTTAAATGGCGAACAACCACCGATCAATAACAATTTATACGGTCATTAACTATTGAACTACTGTTGTTCAATAGTTGTTCGCCGCAAAAATGATGTTGGTCGGCGTTTGTTCCCCATGCGAAAAAAAGTTCAGTGTATTTGGTAGCCTCTTAAACAGTTTGGTATTAGGAAGAGTGTAGTCTAATTTTTTTTTGTTATTTTTTAGTAATGATATTAGGACAAAAAAAGCAAGGTGCCACTAGCAAAACATAAAATATTGATGGCTTATTAGGTTTTTCATATTTAAATGCGAGAAGCACTTGTCTATCAGAAGCAAATATATTTACATATCAACGACATATTTTCATTATTCAAATTACTCCCCTTCAACTTGATTTCCTTTCTAGGGTTTGCGATTTTTTTCATGATGTTGTTTTCTTTAGTCTTTAAATTGTTTTATGATCTGATGGGATTTTGGTTCACTTTCAGAGATCCGTAACTCGCTCTTTTATTTGATGAATCTAGATTTATTTCCTTTCTAGGGTTTGCAATTTTCTATTTTCTACCGATGCTTGCTTCAACCGTCTTTATAATTTGATGACATTCTGCTTTTTCTTCCTTCTATCTTCAACTCACTCTTTAACTCTGTTCATCGTTTTGCAAAAAGTGATTTGATAAGTATGTCAGCACGTTGGTAAATGGTAATTAAATATGAGGTTTATTTGAAGTATTCTTTTATAACTTACTCTCGAAAAAAGTATAAATAATTTCTATATTGGAAAGATAGTAGATATCGATGTAAGGTTATAATTATACTACCTTATTGAAAGAGACTAGCAAAAACTCATTTCACAAGCCTTTATAATAAGGTTGTTACGGTTGAGCTCGAGCCGCTTAACTATACCAACATTGTATGTAGCTTCCCATCAATACCGATAAAGATTACGACAATGGTTGAAAAACTAAATAATTATGGTTAACTATACTAACCATGCATGTTTTTTTGTAATATTAAATATTGAGGAATATCTTGTATATGATTTTTTTTTCATAAACCAATAACATGTGCATTAATTGTGGTTTCATAAACAAACAAATAAATTTGCAAAAAACACTTTTAGCTATGTGAATTTACAACAAATAATTTGTAGTTGAAAATATATATAAAAAACGCTTCAAAGCTGGAATATGATTGTTAACCATCATATACAGTTAAGGTAACAATTATAAGAATCTATAACCATCAGCAACTGTTACGGTTATTGTCGGTGGTAATAATAATGATTATCACAACCGTACTACCCTTACTTTATAAAACTAATGAATATATTAATATCTTTCAAAGCATTAAGACTATATATATGATTAATGAGAACGATCATGATATTGCTGTTAAATTTAGGTGATACAAAATCACAAATAGATTGAAAGTAAATATTGGTTTAAGATGAAAATGCATGAATTAATTGTTTGCATTTGCATGAGATGGAAAGAAATAAACGCAGACATCAATTTCTTCCATCTGAAATGAATTGATTTACTTTCTATCTTTGCACATTTGTTGCTATGGTAATTTGTCTTCATTATACTATTATCATATGTTGGTAATTTAATCGATGACTCACATAGATTTGCGGTGGCTATATATTGAGGGGTAGACTTTACTGTAAATCAATCCTAGCTTGGAGCCAGTGATCCCCAATGGTGTATCTTCTAGTTAAGCCTATTTGAGGTTTGGATATGTAAACTCTTATTCTGTAATCTCTTGTAATTCTCTCATATGGAATAAAATCTCTCTTTTGGACTAGACGTACATTATCTTGATGATAGTGGAACCAATGTAAATATTGTGTGTCTCTTAGTTTCTCTGTTATAGTTATTTACTATTTTTTGATGTAACAGAATAATTGCTATCAGATTAGATTGATATTCAATTGGCAAATCTAAATCATGTTTATCGTGCTTCTGCATTCGCGCAATCTTCTCGCTCAACAATTGCATACTCTTGTCAAGATAGAAGAAACTGAGGATATAATCTTCAATGCAAATGTAGATGAAGGCTAGGATCTGATATCTTTGGTGCTAAATTTTACAAAAAAATGAAGAGAAAATTCACAGCAATACTTTTGTAGCTTTCACTAAATTTTTTAGAACTAGAAAACTTTAAGAAAATTAGAAACATATTTTCTTAACCCTGATCCCTCAAGTTAAAATTTCAAATGACCTTGAGAACTACAACCCAACTGCTAGCTGTAATTTTATATAAAGAATGATTTCAAATATTCCTTGTAACATATTATAAGTTTTTTTTAGAATTTTAAATATCCGTAAATCAAAGTGCTTTTATCCCGGGAAACGGGTTTTCAAAAATACATTGCTTGAACATGAAATGATTAGAAATTTCAATGTTAAAAAAAGGCCCTTATGTGAGTAAAGACAGATTTTCATAAATTTTATAAAATCCATAGGCATTTTATTATTCAAATAATAAAGCAACTAGATTTTAACGAAAAAATTTACGCCCTGATTAAATAATTTATTGACAATGTTACATATTTTGTTACACTAAATTGTTCTCCTAAAGGATTTTTCATAGGAATAAAGGAATTAGACCAAGTGATCCATATCTATTCACTATTTTTATGGAATATTTGTCAATTTAGATGGAAATTAAACATATAAATGGGAATATTAAATATATAAATAGAGTTGAACCGTTTATTTCTTTGTTATTTTATACTAATGATCTACTCATATTTTTGAATGCAAATGCTAATGGTGCTAAGCAATGCTATTAATATTTTTGATAAACTTGAAAATTTTGAAAATTTGAATGTTAATGAATGTAAAAGAAAGGTTTGTTTCAGCAAAAGATACACAAGAAAATATGATATTCCAAATATCTTAAATTTAAAAGAGGGAATTTTGCATGTTAAATACTTTAAACTTGTAACAGCCCGGAAAATCAGAGCCAATTTAAAAATTTTATTTTGGCTATTTTATTGAATTTTGAATAGTTGAAATAATTTATTTTAAATAATAACGATTAAAAATTTATTTAAATTGAAGTTTGAAAGAATATATTTAGTCTAATTTTAAAAGTAGTTAGAAATAGCGCGGTAGTTTGAAAATTTGAATTCGAACTTTGACTGAATGTACAGGATGCAAAATAAATCGGATTTTGGTGAAACCAAAAATATTTAAATCTGTTTAAGAATATCTTTCCAACGAATCCAAAAAATAGAAATTTCATAGCGGGAATCAAAAGTTATGGTTAGTTGAATATTCAGAATAGTCGATATGGAATTTAATATATAGCCCATATATATAACCATTTTGTAAACGACCTCCATTTTCGACGAAACCATCCTTGTTGGATCCGGAATGTCAAATTATTGCAGGATCACAATTTTCATATTTTTTGGAATTAATATTTGAGCGTGGCAGATGAAAATGTGTTTTGTCAATTTCAGTCAATTTCGATCGACCAGAAAATAGCCATTTTTCAAACAGTCTCCAAATTCGACGAAATTAATTTTGTTAGGACCGTATCGTCAAAACATAGCTAGATTTATTTTTCGGGAATTTTTAGAGTCAGTCTGTGGCCTCGGTAAATTAAAATGTACGATCAAAGTTAAATAATTACATATTTTATATTTAAATTTAAAGAAAAACCTATCAAAACAATTGAATTGGCTTACGGGACATATCTCATTGTGTCCGGAATGGGGGTATTTAGCTAGAGGAGACACTCGCTGGGTTTGATTTGGAGTTAGGAGCGATATGGAAATTATATTGGAATTAAATGGAATTAATAAAATAAAAATATGTATATATACAGTATATATACGCGTATATTGTATTTTCTTCCTCGTTTTAATACCCGTTACCCCTCATTCAATGGCGGCTACAGCTCCATCTTTCCTCCTCCGATAAATGCCAATCCATTCAACGAAATCCATTACTTTAGTTGAAGCTTTTGTAGAGATTTTTATCCTCTTCGATCCCATATAACTTTCATCCCCTGTAGTGGCACGATTTTCGAGATCTGATGCCCCAAAGTTGGCCCAGTCAAACCACCGCCGCGCCTGGAAGCCACCACTGATCTGGACGAGGTGCACGGCACTGGAAAGCCCTCTCCAAGGCCTTCGACGTGACACAACCCGATCGGCTTCACACTGAACAGATTTGAAGAAAATTCTAAACCTAGTTTTGAACCAAATCTGAAAGGGTACGATTTTGATTTATTTAAAGGGTTAACAACATTTTAAGCGTTGCAAATTGGAATTTATTTGTAAAAATCATATCTTTCTGATACGATAACAAAATTCGATGAAACAGGAGACGTTGGACTCGTGACGGTGTTTACTACATTTTAGAGGAGACCACAGAATTTTTGGAGCATTCTACAACTTTAGAAGAAATGAAAAGCGATGTGAGATTTCTGAATCCAAATTAATTAAATAAAATTATATTTGGATGCAGAGGAGTTTAGAAACTCCCGACACCCGTCGTCCAACGACCATGGACGACTTGATTGTTTTGTGGTATGTAATTAGTTGACTTTTGGTGTTTGATTGTGCTTGAAATGAAATTGACTGATATTGTGGCATTAGATTGCCTAGAAAAATGTATTAGGAAGTTAAACCCCTTGTAAACGCCGAGAGGCCTAAGGTAGTGCGAGGAGTCGTACATCGGGACGATGCAGGTTTTAATTACCCCACCGTTATGCTGCCGAAATTTTCTGAAATAGTTTTGTATTATAAAATATTCATGTTATTATTATATATTAATTTTTCGAATAATATGAAAATTAGATTTTCAATATATATATGAATATGAAAATGATCATTACATGTCAACAAAAAATTCATATTTTTGTTGTAAATCAAAAATGGTCCTTTGGTAAATAAAAATGTGTTGACATTTACATTTTAATGTATATACAACATAAAAAAAACATTGGGAAATAAAAATGTAGTGACATTGGAACTTACATTTTTAATGTAAATAAAACATTTAAAATAGACATTGTTAAATGTAAATGTGTTTACATTGGATTTTACCTTTTTAACGTAAATCAAACATTAAAAATGTCCATCACTATATAAAAATGTATAGGAAAACATTAAAATAAAACAATACTATAGTATTTACATTGGAATATTACATTCTAATGTATAGGAAAACATTAAAATAAAACATTACTATATAAATTGTATTTACATTGGAATATTACATTTTAATGTATATGAAAACATTAAAAATAATGCCATGCTAAATTTAAAAAAAAAACACCATGCCAAAACATTAAAATACCACATTGCTTTATAAAATGTGTTTACATTGCATTTTACATTTTAAATGTAAATGCAATATTAAATAAATAAACATTTTGAAATAAAAATATTTTGATATTCGATTTTACTTTTTAATGTATATGAAACATTAAAATAAAACATTTTGATATAAAAAAGTATTTACATTGGAGATTTACATTTTTAATGTAATGCAACATTAAAAATAAAAACATTTGAAATAGAAATGTATTGATATGGAATTTACAATTTTAATGTATGTACAACATTAAAAATAAACATTGATAAGTGAAATGTATTGGCATTGACATATACATTTTTGATGTAAATGCAATATTTAAAAATAAACATTTTGAAAATAGAATGTATTGCCATTAAAAATTTACATTTTAATGTAAACAAAACATTGAAATGACCATTGTTATATTGAAATGTCTTTATTTTAAAATATGTATTTTTAATGTAATGCAACATTAAAAATAGTCATTTGTTAAATAGAAATGCATTTATATTAAAATATACATTTTTAGTGTAATGCAAGATTAAAAATAAACATTGTTAAATAAAAATGTCTTTACTTTGAGATATATATATATATATTTTTAATGTAATACAACATTAAAAATAGTCATTTGTTATGTAGAAATGTATTGATATTGAATTACACATTTTTAATGAAAATGCAACATTTAAAAATAAACAGTTTGAAATAAAAATGTATTGCTGTTGAAATTTACATTTTTAATGTGAATGAAACATTAAAAATGTCCTTTGTTATATAAAATGACTCTTTGAAAATTTACATTTTATTGCAAGTGTAAACATTAAAAAGGACCATTGCTATATAAAATTTGTTCAAATAGAAATTTATATTTTCCAATGTAAATAAAGAATGAAATTGAAATTTACATTTTCCAATGTAATCAAGATTGAAATAGAAATTTACATTTTTCAATGTAATCAAGATTGAAATAAAAAGTTACATTTTTCAATGTAATCAAGATTGAAATAAAAAGTTACATTTTTCAATGTAATCAAGATTGAAATAAAAAGTTACGTTTTTCAATGTAATCATAGATTGAAATAAAAAGATACATTTTTCAATGTAATCATATATTGAAATAAAAAGTTACAATTTTCAATGTAATCGTATATTGAAATAAAAAGTTACATTTTTCAATGTAATCATATATTGAAATAAAAAGTTACATTTTTCAATGTAATAATATATTGAAATAAAAAGTTACATTTTTTTCAATGTAATAATATATAGAAAAAAAGATTACATTTTTAATGTAATCAAATAAAAGAATAAAGATTACATTTTTAATGTAATCAAAGGAAAGAAACGAAAATTTACATTTTTAATGTAATCAAAAGAAATGAATAAAAGATTTCATTTTTAATGTAATAAATGAAAGATAAAATAAATTACATTTTAATGTAATATATGATTTCATATATGATAGAAATCAATGTTGAATCGAAATGGTATTGAAATCGTCGAACGATTTATATTTATATAGTTATATATAAATGTAAATTAAAATAAAACGAATCGCGCTGATGCAATTCGCGTTTTGAAATCGCATCTTCAAACGATTATACCGAAAGATTCGACCGTCAGATTTTTCCCAAAACTGGAACCCTTGGGTTTGTTTTGGAAAGATCTTTCCAACGATATAAAATTCGCTAAGATCGAACGGTTAGATTTTGAGAAATGTGTAAATCAAATTTTGGTGAAAACAGCGCTAGGGCCATGAAATGACCCGAAGCGTCGTTTAATTAAAAATGGTTGTTTTTAAATAAATAAAAATAGCGATAAATCGTTATAAACGATATGGAATGAAAAGAATTGATTTAAATTATATATATTCGAGAATTAATTGAAAAGACTGAGTTAACTCTCATTTCAAATAATTTACAACGATGGGAAGTCGAAGATTTGAAGACGGTGATTGAAGACCGGCGATCTTCACATCGAATGGATGACTACTGATGCCTTTGATTGGAGTTGCTACCTTGAAAGGGTTACAGTGGTAATTGTCCGGACGTACATGTTGATTTTCCGGATTAGCGAGCACCTCTCTTCCGTATAGGACATATGGGACGAGGAATAAGGTGTCTCTGGTTTCGTTCAGACTCAGATAGGACTTGTAAATGGAAGTATGTCGGACACTGGAATTTTATTCTGTGCTCGTTGATTTCTATGTAATATATATCTGTTTGGTGACGGAGAATTTATTCTCTTGCTTAGCACCCTTCTCCGAGACGCACGAGCTCAAAGGTTATATATTTGACAGTTATCGATCGCATGGCATGAATTGTCAGTGTGGCATGCCAAGATGCAAATGATCAAGGCTTATTGTTGAAAAGTAGAGTCTTGTGGTTTATGATCAAAGCACAACTTTATTGTAGCATAGCTTTGTGTATAGCGTTACTTCGCGAGCCTCACACCCCGGTATGAACCAAAAACGGGAGAAGGATCCAGGGAGAACATGTGTTTCTTTCTAGCTAGAAGTGGTCTTTTGGTTTTACAAGCCCATATATTTTTACTTATGTGGATGACGGAAAGCGAGGTACCTCGGATATTGAGTCCCTAGTGGCTCTATTGACTCCCCCATAGGGCGGAGAAACGTATTGTTCAGGAGTTATAATCCACTAACATATTTGTGGACTGGCCATGTGGCTCCTGAAGGCTCACTCGAGCTCTGAGCATGAGACATGGTCTAGATTGTCTCGAATTTGGTAAGGACGATCCCTTGCCTTTGTTCATGATGGAAATCCAACTTCCAATGTGACACCATACAGTTTTGATTGTAAACCTATATTTGGCGACATAGTATACGGTAGTTATGCCGTCTATGATTGATATATTATGATTGAAAAGTTTTGGAAAATATATATACACTAGTAATAATATCAAATTCGTTTTATCGTATTAAGCATTTTTGACCATTATAAGGTAAAACTCTATCCTCTAGTTTGCGTTGCATTGTATGATGGGACTTGAGTCTTATAATGGTTCATTTTTATAAAAAGCATTGCGTTGTTTAACGATTTACTTTACTTATGCACTGGCAATCCAATGGAGTAAACCCGTTCAGCGTTAGCGGCGTGGTCCTGTTATTAGCCTTATTATTAAATTGGTTAACTATGATTTCTCATACCAGTCCCATGACTGACTCGTAGTTTGTTTCACTTTGCAAACTCGGGTGCCCTCTTTTCCACATGGGCAGCCTTGTGTACAGGTTTAGCCGACTCATTCTGGATAGCTGGGAAGATGAAGATGGATCCTATTATGTCTATTATGTTGTTCAGATTTCATTCAGTATATTATGTTTGATTCCGCTGCAGACATTTTATATTAAGTTGAAAATTGTATTATGTTCTAAGTATGATCCTATTATGTTGTGTAACTCTGATGATATATTATTTCCAGTGTAATTTGATATACACTATCTGCTGTAATTCTATATTTTTGTTCTGCTTTTATTGTTTATGTGTTATATTCCAATGATTATCCTTGCTTTCGTATTACGAGAGTTTGGGGTCATCACAGTTGGTATCAGGGCTTTGGTTAAACTTTGCTCGGAATGTAACATATAAATAAACCCAACAGAAGTAGAATCAGTAGTATTTTAAAATGAATAACTCATCATATATTGGACTCGTAATTCCTAGAGTGAGTATGACTAAATAAAACACACCTCATAGATTCATTTACATTTAAATATATGTCTCTATGCTTTACAATATCTATTCTGTTGGCCTGACTCTTTGTCTGCTATTTGCAGACATAGCAGAAAATGAGTGGCAGAAACAGAAGAAGTAATTCTATGGTTCGACAATCTAATGAGCCAATCGTGCTCCCATAACCAGAACCAGATCTAGAAGCTCTAGTAATGAAATATCGAAATCAGGGTGGAGTACAATTCTCGGGCAAAGAATCCGTTGTTGAAACATAAGCATGGATGCGTTCTACTGAGAGAATCTTTCAAGGCTTAAAACTGAGAGATGATCAGAAAATATTACTGACATCTTGGGCACTTAAAGACGAAGCTCTAATCTGGTGGGAAACTGTTACGGAGGAAAATCCAGAAGGTAATATTACCTGGGATAGATTCAAAGAAATGTTCAAAGAAAGATTTATTCCTCCAGAAGCAACAGAGCTACTATATGATGAGTTTTACAATCTGAAACAAGGAGATATGACCATCCAAGAATACCACAATAAATTCAATGAACTTTCCCGCTTTGCTCCAGAACTAATTCAAGATCCTATGAGGAAGAATCTGAGATTTATCAAAGGTCTTCAATAGAAATACGAAGGTACAGTACTTGGTCACGTGAATCTCCCATTCTATGAAATGATACAAATGGCTTATCGCTATGAGTATAATGATAAACAACATGGTTGGGAAGATGAAGAGGAAGACAGTTCTAGCAGCAAAAGGAAGTTTGAAACTAATAGCCCCGAGGCAAATACAAAGCCTAAGGTCAGCAAGAAGCCTTAAGCTGATAAGAAAAGGGCTAGATTTGGGAAAGAACCGTTAACGACTGCTACATTCTCTAACTACTATAAGCAAGGGCATTTGTTAAGGGGTTGCAAATCTTCGAAGAAACGAAAGAATGATGGATCTAAATCCAAGAGGAAGTTTCAAGAGGATAGAAAATGCAATAAATGCCATCAGACTGGTCATCTTGCAAAGAGTTGCCAAATATCAAAGGAATCTGTAATAGCTCATGTAAATGAAGTAGCAAAAACTCCAGCACCCTCGGCTAGTCAGCAAAGGCCAGATGTTTTGGAGGGCACTCTCGCTGTCAACAATATACCAGTTAAAGTATTGTTTGATACGGGCGCGTCTCAAAGTTTTATCTCGAGTAATACAGTCAAGAAGGTAAATCTGAAATTGAGGGATCTTAAAGAATACCTTAGGGTTCATAATTCGATAGGAGGTTCTCTGGTCCTTGGTACGTGTTGTAGAGTTCCCATCTCTTTTTCCCATTATCAGTTTTCTTGTATCTTGATCATTATGGATTTGTCAGAATTTGACATCATTCTTGGGCTGGACTGGTTAACCAAGTATGAGGCTGAAGTTAAATGTGTAGAAAGAGTTGTTAAAATTAAAACGAAGCTTGCCAATGTTGTTATACCCTGTGTAGTCTCAAATTCAGACAGAAAAGAATTTTGGGCTGCTCTTGAGGTTTCTCCCACTGCTATTGAAGATATTCCCATTGTTAAGAATTATGCGGATGTGTTCGAAGAAGTTGATAGCCTACCTCCGCGTAGAGAAATCGACTTCAGGATTGATTTAGTTCCGAATGCAAGGCCAGTTGTGCATCCTATTCGAAGAATGACGTGGAAATAGAAAGAAGAACTAGGTAATCAAACTAAGCAGCTTTTGTGGAAAGGTCTGATTAGGCCTAGTTTTTCAAATTGGGGTGCAGCAGTAGTGTTTGTCCCAAAGTCAGATGTTACTCTCAGATTGTGTGTGGATTACCGAGACCTCAACAAGCGGACACTCAAGAATAAATATCCATTACCCCGTATAGATGATTTATTGGATCGTTTGAATGGAGCTAAAGTGTTTTCTAAAATGGACCTAGCTACGGGTTTCCGTCAACTGCGTATTGTCGAAGAGTGTGTTCCTTTGACAGCTTTCAGAGGTCCAAACATATTTTATGAATGGTTAGTAATGTCGTTCGGCTTATGCAACGCTCCACCTTATTTTGTCGATTTAATGAATCGAGTATTCCGTGATGTCCTAAATAAATTTGTGCTGGTTTTCGTCGACGACATTTTAATCTTCTCCAAATCAACTACCGAGCATAAGAAGCATTTGGAACAAGCTTTGGAAATTCTGAGAAAGAATGTATTAAAAGCCAAATTTTCTAAATCTGTGTTCTGGCAAGAAGAAGTGAAGTTCCTCGGCCATGTAGTATCGAAGGAAGGAATTTCGGTGGATCCAAGCAAAATCATAGCCATTCAAGATTGGAAGCAGCCTAGCACTCCTACAGAAGTCAGAAGTTTCTTAGGATTGGCTGGCTATTATCGAAAATTCATTAAAGATTTTTCAAAACTATCTTTCCCATTAACGTAGCTTACAAAGAAGCACACAAAGTTTAATTCGACACCAGAATGTGAGGCAGCTTTCCAAGAGCTGAAATTGAGATTAACCATTGCTCCAATGTTGGCTATTATTGATGGCAAACAAGATTTGAAATCTGGGCAGATGCTTCTATTGAAGGTATTGGCGCGGTATTAATGCAAAGAGATAAAGTAGTTGCTTATGCCAGCCGTCAATTGAAGCCGCATGAGAAGAAATACCCCACTCATGATCTTGAGTTGATGGACATCGTGTTTGCTTTAAAGAAATGGAGGCACTATCTTTTGGGTGAGATGTTCGAACTATATACGGATCATAAATCCTTGAAGTACCTGTTCACCCAAAGGGATTTGAATTTGAGGCAGCAAAGTTGGGTAGAATTTCTTGTGGCCTATGATCTGGACATCTTGTATACTCCAGGGAAAGCCAATGTTGTAGCCGATGCGCTCAGCAGGAAGAATGCGGTCGTCGCCAATCTTATCATCGCCAATCTTATCATTACACCTTCATTAATTGACAAAACCTCTGATCTTTAGAAGGATGATGAATTTATTCAGAAAATTAGTAAAAGAATTCGGGAAGGCGAACCCTCGAGTTTGCAAATTGATAACAAGGGAGTTCTGAGGTTAAAAGTCTGAATTTGTGTCCCAAATATCCTTAAGCTCAGAAGAGAAGTAATGGATGAATGTCACAAATCCAAGCTTTGTATTCATCCAGGGGTGAGCAAGATGTATCATGATCTCAAGCGCACGTTCTGGTGGAAATCTATGAAAAGAGACATTTCCATTTATGATAGCCGGTGCTCTACTTGCCAACAAGTCAAGAGTGATCAGTAAAAACCTGCCGGATTGTTACAACCACTTGAGATTCCAAGTTGGAAGTGGGATCAAATTTCCATGGATTTCATTGATGGCTTGCCCTGAACCAGAAAAGGTAATGACAGTACTTGGGTGATCGTAGACCGTTTCATGAAGTCTGCCCATTTTATTCCTATCAGATCAACTAGAGCAGCTCAAAAGCTTGGTGAAAATTTATTTCAAAGAAATTGTTCGACTACATGGAGTTCCCAGTAGCATTGTTAGTGACTGTGACCCTATATTCGCTAGTAACTGGGAAGCTTTCCAAGAAGAGCTGGGGACAAAATTAAATCTGAGCACCGCTTATCATCCTCAAACAGATGGCCAGACTGAGAGGGTGAACCGTATACTGGAAGATTTGTTGCGGGCATGTATTCTTGACTTTGGCAGATCATGGGAAGACTACTTGCATTTGGTTGAATTCTCCTACAATAATAGTTACCAAGCAAGCTTGCAAATGTCGCCATTCGAAGCATTGTATGGAAGGCCTTGTAGATCTCCCGTATTTCGGGTAGAACCAGGAATAGACTAGTATTGGATCCCGACATGATTCGAGAAGCTTCGGACAAAGTTGATTTTATTAAGAAGCGATTACTGACTGCTTAGAGTCGATAGAAAAGTTATGCAGATTCAAGAAGAAGAGATTTAGAATTTGCTGTTGGTGACTATGTATACTTGAGAGTTTCTCCATTAAGAGGAGTAGTTCATTTTGGGAAAACTGGGAAGTTGGCTCCTAGATTAATTGGTCCATTCCCTATTCTAGAAAGAATTGGAACTCTCGCTTACTGGGTTCAGTTGCCTGACTGGTTGTCAGGGTTTCATGATGTATTCCATGTGTCATAACTTCGGAAACATGTACATGATCCAAACTTGATTGTGGAGGAATCCGCACAGCAAGATATGGAGATTACCCCTAACTTAGCAGTAAGAAGGGAGCCGATAAAAATCATTAGCAAAGAAACCCGAGTTCTAAGGAACAAAAGAATTCATCTAGTCAAAGTGTAGTGGAGCGGAGATCCCAGAGACTACACATAGGAGACCGAGTATAACATCAAACAGGCTTATCCCTAGTGCAAAGTGGATATCTCTGACTAGCTATAGTACAAGGTACATTTACCAAATTTTTCATTTTCCGTTTTGTTTCCTACTTTACTATTGTTTCCTTTTCGGGGACGAAAAGCTTTTAAGTGGGGGAGATTGTAACAACCCGAAAAATCAAAGCCAATTTAATTTTTTTATTTTGGCTATTTTGTTGAATTTTGAATAGTTGAAATAATTTATTTTAAATAATAACAATTAAAATTTTATTTAAATCCAAGTTTAAAAGAATATTTATTCTAATTTTAAAAGGAGTTAGAAATAGCGCGGTAGTTTGAAAATTTGAGTTCGAACTTTGACTAAATGTACATGATGCAAAATAAATCGGATTTTGGTGAAACCAAAAATATTTAAATCTGTTTAAGAATATCTTTCCATCGAATCCGAAAAAATGAAACTTCATAGCGGGAATCAAAAGTTATGGTCAGTTGAATATTCAGACTAGTCGCTATGGAATTTAATATAATATATAGCCCGTATATATAGCCATTTTGTAAACAATCTCCGTTTTCGACGAAACCACCTTGGTTGGATCCGGAATGTCAAATTATTGCAGGTTTCCAATTATCATAATTTTTGGAATTAATATGGGAGGGTGGCAGATGAAAATGTGTTTTGTCAATTTCAGTCAATTTCGATTGACCAGAAAATGACTATTTTTCAAACGGTCTCCAAAGTCGACGAAATTAATTTTGTTAGGACTGTATCGTCAAAACATAGCAAGATTTATTTTTCGGGAATTTTTAGAGTTAGTCTGTGGCCCGGTAAATTAAAATGTACGATCAAAGTTAAATAATTAAATATTTTATATTTAAATTTAAAGAAAAACCTATCGAAACAATTGAATTCGCTTACGGGACATATCCCATTGTGTTAGGAATAGGGGTATTTAGCTGCGGGCGACACTCGCTGGGTTTGATTTGGAGTTCGGAGCGATATGAAAATTATATTGGAATTACATGGAATTAATAAAATAAAAATACGTATATATACAGTATATATACGCGTATATTGTATTTTCTTCCTCGTTTTAAAACCCGATACCCCTCGTTCAATGGCGGCTACAGCTCCATCTTTCCTCCTCTGATAATCCCAATCCACTCAACGAAATCCATTACTTCAGTTGAAGCTTCTGTGGAGATATTTATCCTCTTCGATCCCATATAAGTTTCATCCCCTGTAGGTGCACGGTTTTCGAGGTCTGACGCCCCAAAGTCGGCCCAGTCAAACTGCCGCCGCGCCTGGAAGCCCCCACTGATCTAGACAAGTTCCACGGCGCCGGAAAGCCCTCTCCGAGGCCTTCGACGTGACGTAACCCGATCGGCTTCACACTGAACAGATTTGAAGAAAATTCTAAACCTAGGTTTGAACCAAATCTGAAAGGGTACGATTTTGATTTATTTAAATGTAACGGGAAGGAATTTCGCTCGGTCCGAACCAGTCGCTAAACCGACCCAGACCGTTCGAAACGCCCTATCGTTTGAGAACACGACAAAATAGAACGCAGACAAAAGAACATTTCATTGTATATTACAACAATGCATCAGATTACAAGAATATACAGAGTATGAATAAATATTACACAGAAATATCAGAGATTTAAATTACATTTAAATACATCGCAGCGGAAAATAATACAATACACAACTAGAATGAGATATACAGATACAAAGCTTTCCGGATATCGTTCCAGCTGTAAACCAGGATCCTGTGAATATAAATCTGCAAAACCAAAACTACTAGCTGCCCGTGTCAAAATAGGGGAACCCAGAGTTTAGGTTAAAACAATAAACTCCAGGTCAGTCATGTGACTGGTGTGAGAACTAAAACAGTTATTAATCTTTGTTTTTAAAGTTAGGTAAATCAAGGGACCACGCCGTATAACACGGAACGGGTTTCCTCCCAAGAATACCAGTGCATAAAACAAACAACGCAATGCTAAATAAAGAAAAATGAAGCTATTATAAGACCCAGGTCCTATCACACAATGCAACGCAAGCCGGGGGATAGGGTTTTTACCTTATAATAACCAAGAATGCTTGATACGTTTAAAAGAAATCATTTTGATACTAGTATATGTGCATAGTGTATAAAACGACTTCAAATCATAAGTATCAATCATAGGCGGCATGAATGCCCCATACCACTATGTCGCCATATATAAGTTTACAATCAAAACCGTAATGTCGTATTGGAAGTTGGGTTATCATTTATGGTATGAACCGAGGCTAGGGGTAAGATCCTCACCGATTCGAGAAGCTCTAGTCCGCCCCTCAGGATCAGAGCTCGAGTGACCCTTGGATCGTCAGGGCCGTTCCACCGATGTGGATTAAAATGCCTGAACATGCGTTTCCCCACCCTTTGGGGCGTAAGCCTGGCCCGTCAGCCGACCAGAAGCATCGGCCGAAAACGATATCACGAGGCGCCTCGCTTTTCAGCAAGTAATAATAAGCAACGTCCACATGAGTCAAACTCGTCAGCCAGTTCAAGCACTGACGCCACTCCTAACTAGAAAGAAACGCATGTCCTCCCTGATGTCCGTCTCCCGTTTTTGATTCATACCGGGTGTGATACTCGCGAATCAACGTTACACAAAGCTACGCCACAAAGGCCGTGCTTCGATCATCAACCACAAGACTTTGCTTTTCAACAGAAGCCTTGATCATTTGCATCTTAGAATGCCACACAGGCAATTCACTCCATGCGATTGATATCCATCAATATATAACCCCTGAGCTCGTACGTCTCAGAGAAGGGCGTTAAGCAAGAGAATAAATTCTCCGCCGCCAAACAGATATATATTTAATAGAGATCAATCACACGGACTAAAATCCAATGTCAGACACACAGTCCATTTACAAGTCCGTTCTGGGTCTGAACGAAACCGGAGGCACCTAGTACCCCGCATATCCATCGATCTCCAAGTACATCTGGACGATCACCAACTGTTTCCATCTTCTTGGGTGTACAGCCCAATCAAGATCATCAGTAATCACCCAAACGACGTGAAGACCTCCGGTCTTCGACCATCGTCTTCATCTTCGACTTATCGTCGTATCAGTTATTCAGAATGGGATAAACCCGGTCTTTCCGAATAACTCGCGTATATTTTAAATAAGTGTTACACAAACACAACATACGCCTCATTCCAATTCATCAGTCACTAACCGTAAATTAATCAAGAGAATAATTCCCCAAATATTAACCCCGAAGGCCGAAACCAACATCAGATCAATATCCAGAAAACCATTCTGCTTGGCTAACCGACAGTTAGTTTCTAAATTTCACATTTATAGGGAAAGGTTCTCATTAATTTTATCTAAGATAAATTCCTTGAATTTATTCTTTAATCTTCTTTTGAATTTCGATTCAACTAGTCGGGATTAACGAACCTTACCGAAGTAATCATTTGTTTTAATTTCCCAATCCCAACCTATTTATCCCATGAAGTAAAACTGGTAATACGTCATATCTAACACCACGGTGTTATAGGTAAATTCAATTACCATTTCACGTTCAAATCTAATTAAAGATTTAACTATCGCCTGGAGCAAAACTGGTGATACTCCATTCTCGATCTTTTCAATCTAATTAAAGATTCATTAAAACTCCACTTAGTTTTAATCGTTAACTGGGTTAAAGAATCAGTGTCATTTAAAAACACGGTTCACGATAAACCCAAAGTCACATTCCATTAATTATCGGGTTAAAGAACGAGTGTTATTTAAAACACTGTCCACGATAAACCCAAAAATCAATATCAATTCAATTAAATATTATTTAATTGGTACACTTCATTAAATCCAAATAAAAAGATTTAATCTTTTCTCAACTGGGTTCAAGAATCAGTGTTAGTGAAGACACCATTCACGACAAACCCAAATCACATTTGATATTCAATACAAGGCTCTGAATAGAAAATATATCGGCTTATATTCAATATCAAATTCTAAGATTAACAAATGTCGTATTGGAAATAACGATATAAATATATATCTTTCAAATTTCCATAACAACATCCGTATAATCACGAATTCCAACATTGAAATATTCCGAAGACAATTTCGATTCAAATCCATTCCAATGCAATCATTGGAAATTCTGGTTATTTTCAAAACCATTTCAAATTCAATTTATTTATTTGAAAATAAATAGAATTATAATTCTAGTTCAAAAACTAGTTCATTTCGATAAAAATCTATTTTTATCTTTTCAAATATGGAGTTTTTCATCCCAATTCTTTCTAAATCATTTCTTATGATTCTACACAAATTATTACTATTTTTAATAATTTTATCAAGGCCCGTACAGTCGATTTCCACCAATGGCCATCGAACTGCACTTACAGCGACCTTTTTCGAATTTGATTTGGACGTATCTCCAAATCCAACCGTTAGATTTCAAATTTCTAACATTCGTTAGAAAGCTCTTTTCGATACGAACCCAACGGTTCCGGTTTTAGGAGAATCCGACGGTCGGATCTCCCGTAATGTCCGTTTGAAATAAATGGTCGAAATTCACGAACTGCCGCGGCGCGGCGCGTTCTATTCAGGCCATTATATTATATATATAATATATATAATATATATTTCGTCGATTTCTATTTAAAACAAATTATATAAATAGTTTTAAAATTCGTTTCAAAAGCAATTTCAACTTCCATTTCAATTCAAATCAAAATTGAATTCTTCTTTATAAATTCGTTTTAAAATTCATTTCTATTCAATTCAAATTTCAATTCAATTTGAATTCATTTCAATTCGCTTTCAATTCCATTTGAATTCGTTTTCAATTCAATTCATTTCGAAATCGTTTTCAATTCAATTCATTTCGAAATCGTTTTATATTCAATTCATTTCGAAATCGTTTTATATTCAATTCATTTCGAAATCGTTTTCAATTCAATTCATTTCGAAATCGTTTTATATTCAATTCATTTCGAAATCGTTTTATATTCAATTCATTTCGAAATCGTTTTCAATTCATTTCATTTCGAAATCGTTTTCAATTCATTTCATTTCGAAATCGTTTTCAATTCATTTCATTTCGAAATCGTTTTCAATCGATATAAATATCGTTCACGTCAAAATGGCGTCAATCTAATCAACACGGCTTCATAAATTTCTATTTTCAAATATTCTATTTCAAATATTTCTTTTTCAAAATAGTTGTTATTATCAAGATATTTCGTTCAACACATGACCAATCTCAATGGACGAGTACTGTCAACACATGAACCTTTATTTTATATTGATAAAGATGTAAATTTTATTACTAAAATATTTCGTTCAACACATGACCAATCTCAATGGATGAGTACTGTCAACACATGAACCTTTATTTTATATTGATAAAGATGTAAATTTTATTACTAAAATATTTCGTTCAACACATGACCAATCTCAATGGATGAGTACTGTCAACACATGAACCTTTATTTTATATTGATAAAGATGTAAATTTTATTACTAAAATATTTCGTTCAACACATGACCAATCTCAATGGATGAGTACTGTCAACACATGAACCTTTATTTTATATTATTCTTTATTTTTCAAATTGGAATGAGGCCCAATCAATTACCATATAAAATTAATTATATGGATTTTCATACAACACATGTATATAATAGCATTGAAAAATAATCAACCATCAACCAAAGTGCACTACACTGTATAAGCATCAAATATAGATATCTAACGCTTATAACAGCCTGTCAATCGATCGATCGACATATTTAATCAATCAGGATGAGTGAACTTCAAATTTCATCCTAACACCCGTGTGGGGTTTCAAACAATCAGACACATATTTTATTTGTGCAATTGGGCGATGTGTAAAATTTATCGTCCCAATCAATGTCCTTCAAATAGGTGTACATAAACAAACCGTCCGGTTTGTAAATGAATATTTATTTATTCACTTTCACTATATTCATATTCACGTTAAAAATTATATTTTTAACGATACTACATTTTATTTTAACATATGAATTTCTATTCAGTTCATTCTTTAGAAATAATGATATTTTTATTTTTCTAACTTATTTTAGAAAATTTCGGCGGCATAACGGCACGATACTAGAAACGGGACAAGGCCTAGCCTTATCCCCGGTCTAGTGAAGGCCCACGCCATTCACACATCAATCAAACCATTCAATTTCACCAAACAATTCAATTCAATCAAATAATCTAACTAATTTATGCAATCAAACAAACAAGTCCATGGTCTGTGGACGATTGTGTCGGGTGCTACTAAGCACCGTCTGCATCCTAGTATATATATATAACTAGAAAAAGAAATTGAAAGGTGAGAAATTCTCACCGATAGCTATCCAACTCCACGACACTTCATAGATAGAAATCTTCTTCGTTCTCGCCTTTTTGTCGCTTTCGTTGCCTGTATCCACTATATATATATAAAAATCACATTTTTACTTCGATGTTCAATATATAAAAATCACATTTTTACTTCGATGTTCAATATATAAAAATCACATTTTTCTTCGATGTTCAATATATAAAAATCACATTTTTACTTCGATGTTCAATATATAAAAATCACATTTTTACTTCGATGTTCAATATATAAAAATAGGATTTTTACTTCGATGTTCAATATATAAAAATCACATTTTTCTTCGATGTTCAATATATAAAAATCACATTTTTCTTTGCTACATGAATAAAAATCATCTCTTTTTTATTTACAAAAATCTCCTTTCATATGTTAAAAAATCCCGCCCTTTCATATGTTAAAAATATCGCTTTTCATATGTGTAAAAATCGAACTTTTTCCGCTATATATAAAGAAAAATCATATTTCTATATTTTTCAAAGTCGCATCTTTATACTTTTCAAACACTTGTTATTTTATTTTTATAACAAGTTGTATATTTTTTTCTAAAAACAATTCTATGTACAAATTTAAAAACAATGTATATTTAGAATTTCAAAACAATGTATATTTTTATTTTCAAAGATGATGTATAATTTTATTGTCAATGATGATGTATATTTTAATTTCTTTAAAACTATATTTTAAAACAATGTTTTATTATCAAAACAATGTATATGAATTAAACAAGGTAATTAATAATTCACTTAAGGTTTTAGAATTCACCTTAATCACGTTCAAAACCATCTGGGCCTCACTGTTTCTTTTTCTTCCTCCTCGTAACAGTAAACTGCACCCATCATCGAACAAGACGCGGCCTCCTTCCACCCAAACACCACCACCTATTGACGATCAGAACGCACCCCAACAACGGCCTTCAAGTGATGCGTCCCCTCCCTCAATTGCGGCGAGTTCGAACTACCCCCTGCGCCTGAAAACCCATCCGAAATCGCCCCCTTTGAGCTGCGATTTCTCACACATCAACAAACGGATTTCGATCTTGACCATTGGTCTCATAGAGCTCCGAAGCCTCTTTGATTTCCCTTTGACGATTTCTCGAATTGATTTACGGATTGAAAGATTAAAGGGAAAGAAATTGGGAGTATTTGGTTCGTCGATTCATCCCTGGCGGCGGTTTCTGGAATGAGCGGATTAGGGTTTCGAGGATGGGGGTTTTTTATAGATTTTTATATTTTATTTTATTATTATTTATTTCCACAAAAGTAGTGTTTGCATTCGAACACCAAATCGAACCGAACGACTATCGCTCCTAGCTAAATACCCTCATTCCGAACACAATAGGATATGTCACGTAGGCCAATTCGATCGTTACGATCAGTTTTTGCTCAAATCAAAATTTAAATATATACATATATATATTTTATTTTAAACGTACATTTCAATTTACCGGGGCCACGTACTAACTCGAAAAATTCCAGAAAAATATTTTCTAGCTTCGTATTGACGATACGGTCCTAACAAAACTAGTTTCGTTGAATTCTGAGACCGTTTGAAAAATGGCCAATTTCCAGTCGATTAAAATCAACTGAAACTGGTCAAACACGTTTTCCTTTGCCACGCTCACATATTGATTCGGAAAATTATGAAATTTGGAATCTAGCAATAATTTGACACTGCAGACCCAACAAAACTAGTTTCGTCGAGATCCGAGGTCATTTGCAAAATGTCCATTTTTTAAGGGCCTGAATTCCATAGCGACTATTCAGAATTTTCAACTGGACATATCTTTTGATTCCCGCTATGAAATTTCGATTATTCGGATTCGTTGGAAAGATATTACCAATTAGATTCTAATGTTTTTGGTTTCACTAAAATCCGGATTGTTTTGCACCCGGTACATTCAATTGAAGTTTGAAATCGAATTATCGAACTACCGCGCCATTTTCAATTCTATTTATAATTATATATAAATATTTATATTCTAACGACGACGCGTATAATATATACGATCGAATTTTATTCAAAAATGAATTTCTCGTCGATATTATTTAAAATAATTCATTTTAAATAATCAAAATTCGCTTAAAATTGCCGAAATAAAATTTTTAAACTGGCCCAGATTTTCGGGTTGTTACAATCTCCCCCACTTAAAACTTTTCGTCCCCGAAAAGGAACAAAGTCGAAAGTGGTTTGATCATTCAACTCTACGCTCGATCTGGCTTCCATTCTCCAACTCTTTAGTTTCTGAGAATTTTCAAATTCTTCAAAAATTTGGCTAACACCCTAAATTTTCGAAAAATTTCGCCATAACCTCCCCTGCAATGGGAGCATCGGGAAATCTCAAATAGCTTCCCCGGTCCTTCTAATCTCAAAAAGAAAAAGAAAAAGCCAAGCGGCTAGCCAATAGGCTCATAAAATCATCATCACCCAAACAAAACAGTAAATTATGTAGTAAACATGTACCTATTAGTCGGGCAAACAAATTTTATTCTCTGCTCTAGCCTCCTTGCTATGACCTGTTCAATGTAAGTATATGTATATGCAAGCAAATGCGACCAATTATCAATACCGTCCAATATTTGGTTCAATTAAGCATAACGGTTTAAAATTATCAAACAAATGAACAAACAACACAAACATCAATCAATTAGTGAATTAGAGTTTCAAATTCATAAATTTGATACATATACAGAAAATCATGTTTTTGATGCCAATTCACAACAATGGGTTCTAACTATATAAGTTTTGGTTCTCACACCAGCCTGATGGAAATATATAGATATCACACCTTCGTCACTCGAAAATAAATACTGGTAACGCTGCAGCATTATCAGAATCATCCCCGGGCAACTAGAATGTGATTCTATATCTACCCAATATATTAAAACTTTGAATATACGTTTGCAAGGCGTATATGCAAATTCTTTATATACTGAATTGTCCAAAATCAATATAAATAAATTATTCAAATAGTGTAAAACGATCTAAATTTCAAGACTGAATTGTTTTCATTTGAAAAATATACTCTTCACACTCGTTCTAGGATACTACTGATCCCATCTCTAACGAGTCATTCTCGTTGGATATTACTAATCCAATATCTGATGAATTCTTTCGTATGGTTCTAATGTGCCTTGTTCTCTAGCTTTGTAAACCAAAGCTCTGATACCAACTGTGACAGGAAGGAATTTCGCTCGGTCCGAACCAGTCGCTAAACCGACCCAGACCGTTCGAAACGCCTTATCGTTTGAGAACACGACAAAATAGAACGCAGACAAAAGAACATTTCATTGTATATTACAACAATGCATCAGATTACAAGAATATACAGAGTATGAATAAATATTACACAGAAATATCAGAGATTTAAATTACATTTAAATACATCGCAGCGGAAAATAATACAATACACAACTAGAATGAGATATACGGATACAAAGCTTTCCGGATATCGTTCCAGCTGTAAACCAGGATCCTGTGAATATAAATCTGCAAAACCAAAACTGCTACCTGCCCGTGTCAAAATAGGGGCACCCAGAGTTTAGGTTAAAACAATAAACTCCAGGTCAGTCATGTGACTGGTGTGAGAACTAAAACAGTTATTAATCTTTGTTTTTAAAGTTAGGTAAATCAAGGGACCACGCCGTATAACACGGAACGGGTTTCCTCCCAAGAATACCAGTGCATAAAACAAACAACGCAATGCTAAATAAAGAAAAATGAAGCTATTATAAGACCCAGGTCCTATCACACAATGCAACGCAAGCCGGGGGATAGGGTTTTTACCTTATAATAACCAAGAATGCTTGATACGTTTAAAAGAAATCATTTTGATACTAGTATATGTGCATAGTGTATAAAACAACTTCAAATCATAAGTATCAATCATAGGCGGCATGAATGCCCCATACCACTATGTCGCCATATATAAGTTTACAATCAAAACCGCAATGTCGTATTGGAAGTTGGGTTATCATTTATGGTATGAACCGAGGCTAGGGTCAAGATCCTCACCGATTCGAGACGCTCTAGTCCGCCCCTCAGGATCAGAGCTCGAGTGACCCTTGGATCGTCAGGGCCGGTCCACCGATGTGGATTAAAATGCCTGAACATGCGTTTCCCCACCCTTTGGGGCGTAAGCCTGGCCCGTCAGCCGACCAGAAGCATCGGCCGAAACCGATATCACGAGGCACCTCGCTTTTCAGCAAGTAATAATAAGCAACATCCACGTGAGTCAAACTCGTCAGCCAGTTCAAGCACTGACGCCACTCCTAACTAGAAAGAAACGCATGTCCTCCCTGATGTCCGTCTCCCGTTTTTGATTCATACCGGGTGTGATACTCGCGAATCAACGTTACACAAAGCTACGCCACAAAGGCCGTGCTTCGATCATCAACCACAAGACTTTGCTTTTCAACAGAAGCCTTGATCATTTGCATCTTAGCATGCCACACAGGCAATTCACTCCATGCGATTGATATCCATCAATATATAACCCCTGAGCTCGTACGTCTCAGAGAAGGGCGTTAAGCAAGAGAATAAATTCTCCGCCGCCAAACAGATATATATTTAATAGAGATCAATCACACGGACTAAAATCCAATGTCAGACACACAGTCCATTTACAAGTCCGTTCTGGGTCTGAACGAAACCGGAGGCACCTAGTACCCCGCATATCCATCGATCTCCAAGTACGTCTGGACGATCACCAACTGTTTCCATCTTCTTGGGTGTACAGCCCAATCAAGATCATCAGTAATCACCCAAACGACGTGAAGACCTCCGGTCTTCGACCATCGTCTTCATCTTCGACTTATCGTCGTATCAGTTATTCAGAATGGGATAAACCCGGTCTTTCCTAATAACTCACGTATATTTTAAATAAGTGTTACACAAACACAACATACGCCTCATTCCAATTCATCAGTCACTAACCGTAAATTAATCAAGAGAATAATTCCCCAAATATTAACCCCGAAGGCCGAAACCAACATCAGATCAATATCCAGAAAACCATTCTGCTTGGCTAACCGACAGTTAGTTTCTAAATTTCACATTTATAGGGAAAGGTTCTCATTAATTTTATCCAAGATAAATTCCTTGAATTTATTCTTTAATCTTCTTTTGAATTTCGATTCAACTAGTCGGGATTAACGAACCTTACCGAAGTAATCATTTGTTTTAATTTCCCAATCCCAACCTATTTATCCCATGAAGTAAAACTGGTAATACTTCATATCTAACACCACGGTGTTATCGGTAAATTCAATTACCATTTCACGTTCAAATCTAATTAAAGATTTAACTATCGCCTGGAGCAAAACTGGAGATACTCCATTCTCGATCTTTTCAATCTAATTAAAGATTCATTAAAACTCCACTTAGTTTTAATCGTTAACTGGGTTAAAGAATCAGTGTCATTTAAAAACACGGTTCGCGATAAACCCAAAGTCACATTCCATTAATTATCGGGTTAAAGAACGAGTGTTATTTAAAACATTGTCCACGATAAACCCAAAAATCAATATCAATTCAATTAAATATTATTTAATTGGTACACTTCATTAAATCCAAATAAAAAGATTTAATCTTTTCTCAACTGGGTTCAAGAATCAGTGTTAGTGAAGACACCATTCACGACAAACCCAAATCACATTTGATATTCAATACAAGGCTCTGAATAGAAAATATATCGGCTTATATTCAATATCAAATTCTACGATTAACAAATGTCGTATTGGAAATAACGATATAAATATATATCTTTCAAATTTCCATAACAACATCCGTATAATCACGAATTCCAACATCGAAATATTCCGAAGACAATTTCGATTCAAATCCATTCCAATGCAATCATTGGAAATTCTGGTTATTTTCAAAACCATTTCAAATTCAATTTATTTATTTGAAAATAAATAGAATTATAATTCTAGTTCAAAAACTAGTTCATTTCGATAAAAATCTATTTTTATCTTTTCAAATATGGAGTTTTTCATCCCAATTCTTTCTAAATCATTTCTTATGATTTTACACAAATTATTACTATTTTTAATAATTTTATCAAGGCCTGTACAGTCGATTTCCACCAATGGCCATCGAACTGCACTTACAGCGACCTTTTTCGAATTTGATTTGGACGTATCTCCAAATCCAACCGTTAGATTTCAAATTTCTAACATTCGTTAGAAAGCTCTTTTCGATACGAACCCAACGGTTCCGGTTTTAGGAGAATCCGACGGTCGGATCTCCCGTAATGTCCGTTTGAAATAAATGGTCGAAATTCACGAACTGCCGCGGCGCGGCGCGTTCTATTCAGGCCATTATATTATATATATAATATATATTTCGTCGATTTCTATTTAAAACAAATTATATAAATAGTTTTAAAATTCGTTTCAAAAGCAATTTCAACTTCCATTTCAATTCAAATCAAAATTGAATTCTTCTTTATAAATTCGTTTTAAAATTCATTTCTATTCAATTCAAATTTCAATTCAATTTGAATTCATTTCAATTCGCTTTCAATTCCATTTGAATTCGTTTTCAATTCAATTCATTTCGAAATCGTTTTCAATTCAATTCATTTCGAAATCGTTTTATATTCAATTCATTTCGAAATCGTTTTATATTCAATTCATTTCGAAATCGTTTTCAATTCAATTCATTTCGAAATCGTTTTATATTCAATTCATTTCGAAATCGTTTTATATTCAATTCATTTCGAAATCGTTTTCAATTCATTTCATTTCGAAATCGTTTTCAATTCATTTCATTTCGAAATCGTTTTCAATTCATTTCATTTCGAAATCGTTTTCAATCGATATAAATATCGTTCACGTCAAAATGGCGTCAATCTAATCAACACGGCTTCATAAATTTCTATTTTCAAATATTCTATTTCAAATATTTCTTTTTCAAAATAGTTGTTATTATCAAGATATTTCGTTCAACACATGACCAATCTCAATGGATGAGTACTGTCAACACATGAACCTTTATTTTATATTGATAAAGATGTAAATTTTATTACTAAAATATTTCGTTCAACACATGACCAATCTCAATGGATGAGTAGTGTCAACACATGAACCTTTATTTTATATTGATAAAGATGTAAGTTTTATTACTAAAATATTTCGTTCAACACATGACCAATCTCAATGGATGAGTACTGTCAACACATGAACCTTTATTTTATATTGATAATGATGTAAATTTTATTACTAAAATATTTCGTTCAACACTTGACCAATCTCAATGGATGAGTACTGTCAACACATGAACCTTTATTTTATATTATTCTTTATTTTTCAAATTGGAATGAGGCCCAATCAATTACCATATAAAATTAATTATATGGATTTTCATACAACACATGTATATAATAGCATTGAAAATGTAACAACCCGTATTTTCAATAACCTGTTATAACAGAAATCGAGGCAGAAATTAATTTATAAATCTGAATCAAGGGAAACGTGCTATGCCATTGCGTTCGTCTCGGAAAAATACACGAAATAGAGTCCGAGTTTTCGAAAATCGGAGTCCGTATGACCCGATTAAGGCCCGACGAAGTTTTTAGAAAATTTCTAAGTAAAAACAGATTTCAAATTCAAATCTGAATTTGGGAATTGGGCCAGTTTGGGCCAGGCGGGAGAATTCCCGCCACAGTACCCAAGTCGACAGCCCTGTCGACTTGGGAGTCGACTTGGTCTGACCAGGTCGACAGCCCTGTCGACTTGGCTGTCGACTTGGCTCAGACGACCAGTCCTGCCTGGTGCACCATTTTGAGAATGTGTTGAGCTAGGGGGCCAGATTCGGTTTTGAGGGTTGAGATTGGAACTAGGGTTTAATCCTATGGCCTAAAACACTTGCCTAATCTATAAATAAGACCCTAACCTACCCTAAATCATCATTAATCTATCCTACAACTAAACTATGGCAAAATCAAACCTCTCATGGCCTCCACTCTCTTCATACAATTCCTAAATCAATTTCTAAGAGATTTCCATGCATACAAGTGTATTTAGGCTTGTATGATCCTCTTTAGCTTGCATTAAAGTCTTGTTTCTCTATTGGCATCTTAAAGGAAGAATTTTGATCAAGTTTGCTTGCATTTTTGGGGTTTTTGGTTGCATAAGGGTTTTCTTACATTTGCTATACTCATTTGAGTTCGCATAAGCATTGTAAGCCCTATTCCTCTCATACTTGAACTTTGAAGTTAAATGCATGATATGCAAGTTGTCATAAGTTATGCAAGTTTTATTATGCAAGTTTGATATGCAAGTTGACATATGTTATGCAAGTTTATTTATGCAAGTATGATATGCAAGTTGACATATGTTATGCAAGTTTATTTATGCAAGTATGATATGCAAGTTGACATATGTTATGCAAGTTTATTTATGCAAGTATGATATGCAAGTTGACATATGTTATGCAAGTTTATTTATGCAAGTATGATATGCAAGTTGACATATGTTATGCAAGTTAGTTTATGCAAGTATGATATGCAAGTTGACATATGTTATGCAAGTTAGTTTATGCAAGTATGATATGCAAGTTGACATATGTTATGCAAGTTTGTTTATGCAAGTATGATATGCAAGTTGTCATATGTTATGCAAGTTTGGGATGGTCATATGGTTCATGTTATCATGTTATTCATGCTTTTTCGGCCTAAAAATGTAATATGCAAGTGTGAGAACACATGAACGTTTCATATGTCACCATGTTGAACTCGTGGCTTTAACACTTTTATGTCATGATTATGCCAAGTTCCCTCTTTCTATCCTTTATGCGCTATTGCGATATGTAAGCGATGGGATTGCGTTTGGGGTTTGGGTAAGCTTAAAAGACATAAAAATATGAGCTTGGGAAATTACCTATTAAGTTAGGTCTACCCATTGGGAATTTACCTATTAAGTTAGGTCTACCCAATTGCTTGGAAATTTGTAACATGATGGACATGACACTTAGAAAAGATAAGTGTGGCCAACTCGAGGTTGGGTTGAGTTTGTAGCGTAAACCTACCCGGAACCGACCGGCTTAACTAGTTGCTACAAACAATAGGACCCAATGTGAGAAGTTGGTCATGTTGTACCTTGGACCCGAGGTTAGACCAAGTTGTGGTGTAAAGCTACCCGGACCCGCCCGGCTTAACTAGTAACCACAACAAGGTCTAATGTGAGAGGTTAAGGCGCATTAATTAATTAATGCCTCATGATTAGGGTTAAGTCATGGTCCATTTAATACTTAACCAATTTGGGCTTAATAGATTAATCGGGGTTAAGTCGTGAACTCATCGTTACACTTAACCAAGTTAATCCATGATTAGTGAAGGGGTTAAACCGTACTTAACCCACTAGAAAAATCCTAGTAATGGGGGTCCACTCCGCAGTAATCCCAAGTTTGTATCATCAAGGCCCTAGGGACTAGGCTAGGGAGGGGGCACGATTACTGGGCTGGAGGTAAGCGACCAAAAGCGATGGCCGAGTGGTACGCCGGTGTAGTTCCGGGCGGACTCTGGTCATGCACATAGTCCGTAGCTGGAGAAAACAAGCACGGGTACCGGTAGACCGAGACTGTGCACTCATGTTTATGGTGTCCAGGGGTTGACACCCTAGGGCTTGATACACCCGACGGGTGGACCTGGCACAGTTCGACTACATTCATGTTTGGGGCCGTATTGACACCAACACTTGACGAGTTAGGCTTAGAGAGCCGATCGACTAGACCGTTTGGGTTGGACCTCGTGTTAGGGTCACTTCATGTTATTGGACCTCGTATGAGGGTCACTTCATGTTATTGGGCCAAAGCTTGGGACATGGGATCAATACTTTTTTATTCAAGTCATGTTAGTTTGCTAGTACACCTGTGGTGAAAAACCTTAATCCTGATTATGCGATGACACCTTTATCTACCTTGATAGTTAATCATCATGTTGTTATCCTTATGTTCATACCTGCTGCTCATGTCAGTTAACTTTATCAGTTTACATTGATTGTAGTAGGGCTTACTCAGTCTTTTTGACTGACCTGTTTTCTTTCGCCTCTTTTCTTCCGTTCCCCCCCCCTCAGGTTCTCAGGGAGGGAATACAGGAGCTTAGCTTGGATCTTACCTGCTTTCTTGGATAGCTCATGTATGCTTTGGACTTGAGCTCGCTATGGTTTTTCTGCTTTGGGGGATAGCTACTTTATGTTTTTTTTCTTTTCAGTTTCAAATGATGTTGTTTTATGTACTAGACTTATTTATTTGGAAAATTGACATCATGATGTACTAGACTTGTGTTTGAAATGGTTTGAAAATCTTCCGCTGTTTTATCTATGTTATTTACTCTGATTACATACATATGTTCTTGTTCTGCCTTGATATATCATTATGCATGTTTACCTGATTCAAACGCCCCTCCAAAGTCAGAGTGCCCTTGCAAGAGTGGTACTGGCGGAGGTGGGGTGTTACATTTGGTATCAGAGCATATGGTTTACGAGAAGGAACAAAAAGGTTTTTAGAAAACTTTTGAAAAACTATTTTCAAAATCAAGTATAAAGTATTTTCCAAAGAAAAGTCTAGTTTATTTTAAAGGCTATTCCCCAAAAAGCCATTAGCAAAATCCCTTCGTTTTTCTCCATTCTGAATCTGTCTTTTTCTTTTTCAGTATGGCCGATAACTTTGTTATCCCGGAGGGAGTGCACGTACCTGTTTGGTATAGGAGACTTTTGGAGGCTAGGGCGACCGAAGCCGGCCCCGCAGATGTCCCTCCTCCTCCTCCTCCAGTGGTTAATATTCCTCCTCCTGTAGTTAATGTTCCTCCTCCTCCTGTTGCTGAGGTTCCTCTTCCTCCTCCCCCTCAGCATCCTCAGGCTGACTTCGCAAAGACTTGCAAAGATTTCAAAGCAATGGGTGGCAAGAATTTTCAAGGCACTGAGACTTTTGTAGAGGCCAGAAATTGGTTGAAAGAGACCGAGGATTTGTTTGCTATCTTTGGGTTAGACGATCAGAGGAAGCTCTTGTTGGCGGTTTGGCTTATGAAGGATGAAGCCGCTTATTGGTGGGAAGTCACCAATGGTACTAGGCCTGTTGAGAATTGGGCCGATTTCAGGGCAAGGTTTATGCTTAAGTTTCTATCTTCTGCTGAGGAGAATCTGCAGATAAAGAGATTCATAACTTTGAAGCAAGGAGATATGTCTGTCAAAGAATATGTGAACAAGTTTAATCAGTTGGCTCGTTTTGGCTTGGATATGGTGAATACTCCTCAGAAGAAGGCTCTTCGTTTTGCTAGAGGATTGAATGAGCCGTTGCAAGGATTGGCTATGTCGCATATTCCCCATGGGGCCACGTTTGAGAGTTTGGTTGATATGGCGTTACTTCAGGGAGATGGCAAGAAAGAGATCAAGGTGAATGATACTCAAGCCAAGAAGACTGATTCTCAGGGAAAAGGGAATCAGGTTAATCCAAGTAGCCAAAGCAGTCAAGGCAATCAGAACAAGAACAAGAGTCAAGGCATCAAGGGGAACAACAACAAGGGCAAGAAAGTCAAGGGGAAGTGCCATTATTGCGGTTCAGCTGGGCATCTTATCAAGGATTGTAGGAAGAGAAAAAGGAAGAATGGTGAATGCTTTTTCTGCGGTGAGACTGGACATTTCAGCAAGGATTGCCCGAAGAAGCGAGGGCAAGGCCAGGGTCAGGCTCAGCGTGCTGGACCTTCAGGAGGGCAAGTTCATGCTCTCAATACCGCTCCAGTTCCCGATCGAGGTAGTATTTCTGTTGAGAGCCTTGTATATATTTCTGATTTTCCAGTTCGTACCTTGTTTGATTCTGGTGCATCGCATAGCTTTATCTCATCTGATCTTGTTGATAGTTTGCACCTTAGTACTAGCTTAGTAGAGGATCCCGTCTGTGTCTCAAATCCTATTGGGGGTTCCGCCCATTTGTCTATGATATGTGGGGATATGAGGATCTCTATACTGAGTGTAGAGTTCTTGTGCAGTGCTTATGTTCTTGGTTTCAGGGGATACGGATTGATATTGGGCATGGATTGGCTGTCCAGATATGGAGCCATTCTTGATTGTGAGCATAGGGTTGTGAGGCTCGTGACTCGCCTCGGGAACACCCTAGAGATTTCTTGTGATCCGAGAGGTCCCGTCATGTTGTGCTATCTTGAATCTCTCGACTCGTCAGTGGAGACTCTTCAGTCTGTAAGAGTGGTCCGAGAGTATCCCGATGTTTTTGATGAAGTTAGGGGTTTGCCCCCTAAGCGAGAGATTGATTTCCGCATTTATCTGGTGGATAATGCAAAGCCGGTTTCTTTGCCCGTTCGGCACATGGCTCCGCGTGAAAGGCGGGAGCTAAGTAAGCAAGTGAAGGAATTGCTTGAGAAGAACTTCATTAGACGAAGTATATCTGAATGGGGAGCGCCTGTGGTATTTGCTACCAAGGCAGATGGTTCTCTCCGACTTTGTGTTGACTATCGAGAGTTGAATAAGCTGACTAAGAAGAACAGACACCCGTTACCGAGGATTGATGATCTCTTTGACCAGCTTGTCGGTGCTTCTGTTTTCTCTCAGCTTGATCTTGCTACTGGATTCCATCAGCTCAGGGTAGCTGAGGATAGTATAGACAGGACTGCGTTCAGAACTCCAGATGGATTCTTTGAATGGCTTGTCATGCCGTTCGGCTTGACTAATGCACCCGCATATTTCGTGGACTTGATGAGTAGGGTGTTCAGGGAGTTCTTGAACAAGTTTGTCGTGGTCTTCGTAGATGATATTCTGATCTTCTCTAAGGATGAGGAAGAGCACGCAAGGCATCTCGTGGAGGTAATGGATACGCTTAGAGCGCATCAGTTGAAGGCCAAGTTCTCCAAGTGTCACTTTTGGAGAAGGGAAGTTAGATTCCTTGGGCATATAGTATCTAAGCAAGGCTTAGCGGTGGATCCCGCTAAGGTAGTTGCAGTTCAGGATTGGAAGACTCCAAGGAATGCAACCGAAGTGAGAAGTTTTCTAGGTCTTGCGGGTTTTTACCGGAAGTTCATCAAGGACTTCGCGAAGCTTTCCGATCCTCTCACTAAATTGACGAAGAAGAATTTAGTTTTTGCTTGGAGCATAGAATGCGAGCTTGCTTTTCAGAAGCTCAAGAGAGCTCTAACATCAGCACCTGTTCTAGCTTTGCCCGATGGAGGAAAGTTATTTACAGTATACACCGATGCATGTGGCACGGGGTTAGGAGTTGTTCTGATGCAGGAAGGAAGAGTGATATGCTTTGGCGGTAGACAACTCAAGGTGCATGAGAAGAATTATCCCACTCATGACTTAGAGTTGGCAGCAATAGTATATGCACTCAAGGCTTGGCGCCATTATCTTCTGGGAGAAAGGTTTGAGCTTTATACCGATCACAAGTCATTGAAGTATCTCTTTTCTCAGAAGGATCTGAATCTGAGGCAACAAAGATGGATGGAATTCTTGGCATCCTATGATTTTGAGATAGCCTATACCCCTGACAAGGGGAATGTGGTAGCTGATGCATTGAGTAGAAAAAGGTTGACCCTAAGTCCTCTATTCGTTGAGATGAAGAATTTAGAGTATGTGGCAACCTTTGATTTCTCTTTGGAGGTTGAGTCGATGACCGGTTCTTTAGCATCTCTGGAACTCAGACCTACCCTTCTTGATCAAGTTGGGGCTTCGCAGAGAGAAGACCCTCAGATAGTTGAGACTATGGATAAGCTAATTCGAGGAGAGGCGTCTAGTCATCTCGCTCGATATTCTATTGATGACAAGGGTGGGCTGAGGAGAGATGGAAGGTTATGTGTTCCAATGGTAGAAGATCTAGTAAGAAAAGTTCTTGAGGAAGCGCATCGCTCTAAGTTGACTATACATCCAGGCGGGGATAAGATGTATAAGGATATGAAGCGTATTTTCTTTTGGCCTGGGATGAAGAAGGATGTGGCAGAGTTTGTCTCTAGATGTATCATTTGCCAGCAAGTTAAGGCCGAGTCGAAGAAGCCCGGTGGGCTGTTGCATCCTCTAGACGTTCCACTTTGGAAGTGGGAGAGTATTTCCATGGATTTTATCGATGGGCTACCAAGGTCAAGGAAAGGGAATACGAGCATTTGGGTTATTGTGGATAGACTTACGAAGAGTGCTCATTTCATTCCAGTGAAGAGCAAGAGAACCGCATCTTGGCTAGCGTCTGTATATCTTCGTGAGATTGTGAGACTTCATGGAGTCCCTTCTAGTATAGTCAGTGACCGTGACCCAATCTTTACAAGTCAGTTCTGGAATAGCTTGCAAGAAGCCATGGGCACGAGGTTGAATCTAAGTACTGCTTATCACCCACAGACGGATGGTCAAACCGAAAGGGTGAATAGGGTACTCGAGGATCTGTTGAGGCTTTGTATTCTGGATTTTGGTGGTACTTGGGAAGACCACCTTCCTCTTGTTGAGTTTGCGTATAATAACAGTTATCAGGCAAGCATAGGGATGGCACCATTCGAAGCCTTATATGGGAGGCCGTGCAAGTCGCCTACATGTTGGTGGGAGACTACAGATAAGCTTATACTTGGACCTGATATGATCAGAGATACATCCGAGAAGGTCGAGTTGATTCGGAGACGGATGAAAGCGGCCCAAGACCGACAGAAATCCTATGCTGATAAGCGAAGAACTGATTTGGAGTTTGATGTTGGGGATATGGTTTTCGTGAAGGTTTCTCCTTTGCGGAATGTGGTCCGATTTGGAGCCGTTGGGAAGTTAGCACCGAGGTTTGTTGGACCATTCCCTATTATAGAGAAGATCGGGCAGATGGCTTATAGAGTGAAGTTGCCCGAGAAGCTTGCCGGAGTACACGATGTTTTTCATGTCTCGCATCTCCGGAAGTGTTTGCATGAATCAGCAGAGGTTGTTGAGCCAAGTGTTCTGGAAGATGTGGAAGTGGAGAAAGAAGCTACCTTGAGGAGAGCTCTGATTCGTATCTTGGGGACGGAGACCAAGAAGCTAAGGAATCGAGAGGTCAAGTTGGTGAAGGTTCAATGGGGTGAAGCCGAAGAAGACGCAACTTGGGAAACCGAGGAGAAGATGCGTGGGCTTTATCCATTCCTTTTTGAGGGTACACTCTCAATCTCTTTTCTTTGTTAGCATATCTTTCTCTTTGCTATCCATGTTTGTCTAGTTATCGTGCTAATCTTGTCATGAGAACCTTAGGTAGAAACCCTTTGGATGAAACATGTGTTTGAAACATGTTATGCTTGATGGTTGCAAATGGCTGCAAGTGGTTACTCGTGGATGCATTATACACGATTAGGCACTAGATCGGCTCACACACTCCTCATTTTGCATATGCATGAATGTTTATGCTTATTCATGGATGAAAATTTTTTGTGTTATCACATGGATGTTGCATATGGATGTATGTGATGTGCACACATATAGATGTTATACATTATGTTAGGAATTGCATACATATGGATTCATTTCACTAACATAATCTGCATTGATGATATTTGCATTAGATAAGTACATATACACACACCTTTGCATATGTTCATACATCATTTAGAATCTTGTAAGGACAATGATTGCTCGTGGATGATGTTTTGAGTAGATGGATGTTGGATGGTAGGATATGTTCTTCCTAACTTGAAGATTTCGGGGACGAAATCCTTTAAGGAGGGGAGAATGTAACAACCCGTATTTTCAATAACCTGTTATAACAGAAATCGAGGCAGAATTTAATTTATAAATCTGAATCAAGGGAAATGGGCTATACCATTGCGTTCATCTCGGAAAAATACGCGAAATAGAGTCCGAGTTTTCGAAAATCGGAGTCCGTATGACCCGATTAAGGCCCGACGAAGTTTTCAGAAAATTTCTAAGTAAAAACAGATTTCAAATTCAAATCTGAATTTGGGAATTGGGCCAGTTTGGGCCAGGCGGGAGAATTCCCGCCACAGTATCCAAGTCGACAGCCCTGTCGACTTGGGAGTCGACTTGGTCTGACCAGGTCGACAGCCCTGTTGACTTGGCTGTCGACTTGGCTCAGACGACCAGTCCTGCCTGGTGCACCATTTTGAGAATGTGTTGAGCTAGGGGGCCAGATTCGGTTTTGAGGGTTGAGATTGGAACTAGGGTTTAATCCTATGGCCTAAAACACTTGCCTAATCTATAAATAAGACCCTAACCTACCCTAAATCATCATTAATCTATCCTACAACTAAACTATGGCAAAATCAAACCTCTCATGGCCTCCACTCTCTTCATACAATTCCTAAATCAATTTCTAAGAGATTTCCATGCATACAAGTGTATTTAGGCTTGTATGATCCTCTTTAGCTTGCATTAAAGTCTTGTTTCTCTATTGGCATCTTAAAGGAAGAATTTTGATCAAGATTGCTTGCATTTTTGGGGTTTTTGGTTGCATAAGGGTTTTCTTACATTTGCTATACTCATTTGAGTTCGCATAAGCATTGTAAGCCCTATTCCTCTCATACTTGAACTTTGAAGTTAAATGCATGATATGCAAGTTGTCATAAGTTATGCAAGTTTTATTATGCAAGTTTGATATGCAAGTTGACATATGTTATGCAAGTTTATTTATGCAAGTATGATATGCAAGTTGACATATGTTATGCAAGTTTATTTATGTAGGTATGATATGCAAGTTGACATATGTTATGCAAGTTTATTTATGCAAGTATGATATGCAAGTTGACATATGTTATGCAAGTTTATTTATGCAAGTATGATATGCAAGTTGACATATGTTATGCAAGTTTATTTATGCAAGTATGATATGCAAGTTGACATATGTTATGCAAGTTAGTTTATGCAAGTATGATATGCAAGTTGACATATGTTATGCAAGTTAGTTTATGCAAGTATGATATGCAAGTTGACATATGTTATGCAAGTTTGTTTATGCAAGTATGATATGCAAGTTGTCATATGTTATGAAAGTTTGGGATGGTCATATGGTTCATGTTATCATGTTATGCATGCTTTTTGGGCCTAAAAATGTAATATGCAAGTGTGAGAACACATGAACGTTTCATATGCCACCATGTTGAACTTGTGGCTTTAACACTTTTATGTCGTGATTATGCCAAGTTCCCTCTTTCTATCCTTTATGCGCTATTGCGATATGTAAGCGATGGGATTACGTTTGGGGTTTGGGTAAGCTTAAAAGACATAAAAATATGAGCTTGGGAATTTACCTATTAAGTTAGGTCTACCCATTGGGAATTTACCTATTAAGTTAGGTCTACCCAATTGCTTGAAAATTTGTAACATGATGGACATGACACTTAGAAAAGATAAGTGTGGCCAACTCGAGGTTGGGTTGAGTTTGTAGCGTAAACCTACCCGGAACCGACCGGCTTAACTAGTTGCTACAAACAATAGGACCCAATGTGAGAAGTTGGTCATGTTGTACCTTGGACCCGAGGTTAGACCAAGTTGTGGTGTAAAGCTACCCGGACCCGCCCGGCTTAACTAGTAACCACAACAAGGTCTAATGTGAGAGGTTAAGGCGCATTAATTAATTAATGCCTCATGATTAGGGTTAAGTCATGGTCCATTTAATACTTAACCAATTTGGGCTTAATAGATTAATCGGGGTTAAGTCGTGAACTCATCGTTACACTTAACCAAGTTAATCCATGATTAGTGAAGGGGTTAAACCGTACTTAACCCACTAGAAAAATCCTAGTAATGGGGGTCCACTCCGCAGTAATCCCAAGTTTGTATCATCAAGGCCCTAGGGACTAGGCTAGGGAGGGGCACGATTACTGGGCTGGAGGTAAGCGACCAAAAGCGACGGCCGAGTGGTACGCCGGTGTAGTTCCGGGCGGACTCTGGTCGTGCACAAAGTCCGTAGCTGGAGAAAACAAGCACGGGTACCGGTAGACCGAGACTGGGCACTCATGTTTATGGTGTCCAGGGGTTGACACCCTAGGGCTTGATACACCCGACGGGTGGACCTGGCACAGTTCGACTACATTCATGTTTGGGGCCGTATTGACACCAACACTTGACGAGTTAGGCTTAGAGAGCCGATCGACTAGACCGTTTGGGTTGGACCTCGTGTTAGGGTCACTTCATGTTATTGGACCTCGTATGAGGGTCACTTCATGTTATTGGGCCAAAGCTTGGGCCATGGGATCAATACTTGTTTATTCAAGTCATGTTAGTTTGCTAGTACACCTGTGGTGAAAAACCTTAATCCTGATTATGCGATGACACCTTTATCTACCTTTATAGTTAATCATCATGTTGTTATCCTTATGTTCATACCTGCTGCTCATGTCAGTTAACTTTATCAGTTTACATTGATTGTAGTAGGGCTTACTCAGTCTTTTTGACTGACCTGTTTTCTTTCGCCTCTTTTCTTCCGTTTCCCCCCCCAGGTTCTCAGGGAGGGAATACAGGAGCTTAGCTTGGATCTTACCTGCTTTCTTGGATAGCTCTTGTATGCTTTGGACTTGAGCTCGCTATGGTTTTTCTGCTTTGGGGGATAGCTACTTTATGTTTTTTTTCTTTTCAGTTTCAGATGATGTTGTTTTATGTACTAGACTTATTTATTTGGAAAATTGACATCATGATGTACTAGACTTGTGTTTGAAATGGTTTGAAAATCTTCCGCTGTTTTATCTATGTTATTTACTCTGATTACATACATATGTTCTTGTTCTGCCTTGATATATCATTATGCATGTTTACCTGATTCAAACGCCCCTCCAAAGTCAGAGTGCCCTTGCAAGAGTGGTACTGGCGGAGGTGGGGTGTTACAGAAAAATAATCAACCATCAACCAAAGTGCACTACACTGTATAAGCATCAAATATAGATATCTAACGCTTATAACAGCCTGTCAATCGATCGATCGACATATTTAATCAATCAAGATGAGTGAACTTCAAATTTCATCCTAACACCCGTGTGGGGTTTCAAACAATCAAACACATATTTTATTTGTGCAATTGGGCGATGTGTAAAATTTATCGTCCCAATCAATGTCCTTCAAATAGGTGTACATAAACAAACCGTCCGGTGTAAATGAATATTTATTTATTCACTTTCACTATATTCATATTCACGTTAAAAATTATATTTTTAACGATACTACATTTTATTTTAACATATGAATTTCTATTCAGTTCATTCTTTAAATAAAATGATATTTTTATTTTTCTAACTTATTTTAGAAAATTTCGGCGGCATAACGGCACGATACTAGAAACAGGACAAGGCCTAGCCTTATCCCCGGTCTAGTGAAGGCCCACGCCATTCACACATCAATCAAACCATTCAATTTCACCAAACAATTCAATTCAATCAAATAATCTAACTAATTTATGCAATCAAACAAACAAGTCCATGGTCTGTGGACGATTGTGTCGGGTGCTACTAAGCACCGTCTGCATCCTAGTATATATATATAACTAGAAAAAGAAATTGAAAGGTGAGAAATTCTCACCGATAGCTATCCAACTCCACGACACTTCATAGATAGAAATCTTCTTCGTTCTCGCCTTTTTGTCGCTTTCGTTGCCTGTATCCACTATATATATAAAAATCACATTTTTACTTCGATGTTCAATATATAAAAATCACATTTTTACTTCGATGTTCAATATATAAAAATCACATTTTTCTTCGATGTTCAATATATAAAAATCACATTTTTACTTCGATGTTCAATATATAAAAATCACATTTTTACTTCGATGTTCAATATATAAAAATAGGATTTTTACTTCGATGTTCAATATATAAAAATCACATTTTTCTTCGATGTTCAATATATAAAAATCACATTTTTCTTTGCTACATGAATAAAAATCATCTCTTTTTTTTTTTTACAAAAATCTCCTTTCATATGTTAAAAAATCCCGCCCTTTCATATGTTAAAAATATCGCTTTTCATATGTGTAAAAATCGAACTTTTTCCGCTATATATATAAAGAAAAATCATATTTCTATATTTTTCAAAGTCGCATCTTTATACTTTTCAAACACTTGTTATTTTATTTTTATAACAAGTTGTATATTTTTTTCTAAAAACAATTCTATGTACAAATTTAAAAACAATGTATATTTAGAATTTCAAAACAATGTATATTTTTATTTTCAAAGATGATGTATAATTTTATTGTCAATGATGATGTATATTTTAATTTCTTTAAAACTATATTTTAAAACAATGTTTTATTATCAAAACAATGTATATGAATTAAACAAGGTAATTAATAATTCACTTAAGGTTTTAGAATTCACCTTAATCACGTTCAAAACCATCTGGGCCTCACTGTTTCTTTTTCTTCCTCCTCGTAACAGTAAACCGCACCCATCATCGAACAAGACGCGGCCTCCTTCCACCCAAACACCACCACCTATTGACGATCAGAACGCACCCCAACAACGGCCTTCAAGTGATGCGTCCCCTCCCTCAATTGCGGCGAGTTCGAACTACCCCCTGCGCCTGAAAACCCATCCGAAATCGCCCCCTTTGAGCTGCGATTTCTCACACATCAACAAACGGATTTCGATCTTGACCATTGGTCTCATAGAGCTCCGAAGCCTCTTTGATTTCCCTTTGACGATTTCTCGAATTGATTTACGGATTGAAAGATTAAAGGGAAAGAAATTGGGAGTATTTGGTTCGTCGATTCATCCCTGGCGGCGGTTTCTGGAATGAGCGGATTAGGGTTTCGAGGATGGGGGTTTTTATAGATTTTTATATTTTATTTTATTATTATTTATTTCCACAAAAGTAGTGTTTGCATTCGAACACCAAATCGAACCGAACGACTATCGCTCCTAGCTAAATACCCTCATTCCGAACACAATAGGATATGTCACGTAAGCCAATTCGATCGTTACGATCAGTTTTTGCTCAAATCAAAATTTAAATATATATATATATATATATTTTATTTTAAACGTACATTTCAATTTACCGGGGCCACGTACTAACTCGAAAAATTACAGAAAAATATTTTCTAGCTTCGTATTGACGATACGGTCCTAACAAAACTAGTTTCGTTGAATTCTGAGACCGTTTGAAAAATGGCCAATTTCCAGTCGATTAAAATCAACTGAAACTGGTCAAACACGTTTTCCTTTGCCACGCTCACATATTGATTCAGAAAATTATGAAATTTGGAATCTAGCAATAATTTCACACTGCAGACCCAACAAAACTGGTTTCGTCGAGATCCGAGGTCATTTGCAAAATGTCCATTTTTTAAGGGCCTGAATTCCATAGCGACTATTCAAAATTTTCAACTGGACATATCTTTTGATTCCCGCTATGAAATTTCGATTATTCGGATTCGTTGGAAATATATTACCAATTAGATCCTAATGTTTTTGGTTTCACTAAAATCCGGATTGTTTTGCACCCGGTACATTCAATTGAAGTTTGAAATCGAATTATCGAACTACCGCGCCATTTTCAATTCTATTTATAATTATATATAAATATTTATATTCTAACGACGACGCGTATAATATATACGATCGAACTCTATTCAAAAATGAATTTCTCGTCGATATTATTTAAAATAATTCATTTTAAATAATCAAAATTCGCTTAAAATTGCCGAAATAAAATTTTTAAACTGGCCCAGATTTTCGGGTTGTTACATTAATGGTTTAACAACATTTTTAAGCATTACGAATTGGAATTTATTTGTAAAAATCATATCTTTCTGATACGATAACGAAATTCGATGAAACAGGAGACGTTGGACTCGTGACGGTGTCTACTACATTCTAGAAGAGACCGTAGAATTTTTGGAGCATTCTACAACTTTAGAAAAAATAAAAAGCGATGTGAGATTTTTGAATCCAGATTAATTAAATAAAATTATATTTGGATGCAGAAGGAGTTTTGAAACTCCCGACACCCGTCATCCACAGACCATGGACGACCTGATTGTTTTGTGGTATGTAATTGGTTGATTTTTGGTGTCTGATTGTGGTTGAAATGAAATTGATTGATATTGTGGAATTAGATTGCCTAGAAAAATGTATTAGGAAATTAAACCCCTTGTAAATGCCGCGAGGCCTAAGGTAGTGCGAGGAGCCGTACATCGGGACGGTGCCGGTTTTAATTAACCTACCGTTATGCTGCCGAAATTTTTTGAAATATTTTTGTGTTATAAAATATTCATGTTATTATATATTAATTGTTCGAATAATATGAAAATTATATTTTCAATATATATATGAATATGAAAATGATCATTATATGTCAACATAAAACTCATATTTTGTTGTAAATAAAAAATGGTCATTTGTAAAATAAAAATGTGTTGACATTTACATTTCCATTTCAATGTATATACAACATAAAAAAACATTGGGAAATAAAAATGTAGTGACATTGGAACTTACATTTTTAATGTAAATAAAAAAATTAAAATAGACATTGTTAAATGTAAATGTGTTTACATTGGATTTTACCTTTTTAATGTAAATCAAACATTAAAAATGTCCATTACTATATAAAATGTATAGGAAAACATTAAAATAAAACATTACTATAGAAAATGTATTTACATTAGAATATTACATTCTAATGTATAGGAAAACATTAAAATAAAACATTACTATAAATTGTATTTACATTGGATTATTACATTTTAATGTATATGAAAACATTAAAATACCACATTGCTTTATAAATTGTGTTTACGTTGCATTTTACATTTTAAATGTAAATGCAACATTAAATAAATAAACATTTTGAAATAAAAATGTTTTGATATTAGATTTTACATTTTGATGTATATGAAACATTAAAATAAAACATTTAGATATAAAAATGTATTTACATTAGAGATTTATATTTTTAATGTAATGCAACATTAAACATAAAAACATTTGAAATAGAAATGTATTGATATGGAATTTACAATTTTAATGTATGTGCAGCATTAAAAATAAACATTGATAAGTGAAATGTATTGGCATTGACATATACATTTTTAATGTAAATGCAATATTTAAAAATAAACATTCTGAAAATAGAATGTATTGCCATTAAAATTTTACATTTTAATGTAAACAAAACATTGAAATGACCATTGTTATATTGAAATGTCTTTATTTTAAAATATGTATTTTTAATGTAATGCAACATTAAAAATAGTCATTTGTTAAATAGAAATGCATTTATATTAAAATATACATTTTTAGTGTAATGCAAGATTAAGAATAAACATTGTTAAACAGAAATGTCCTTACTTTGAGATTTTTTTTTTAATGTAATACAATATTAAAAATAGTCATTTGTTATGTAGAAATGTATTGATATTGAATTATACATTTTTAATGGAAATGCAACATTTAAAAATAAACAGTTTGAAATAAAAATGTATTGATGTTGAAATTTACATTTTTAATGTGAATGAAACATTAAAAATGTCCTTTGTTATATAAAATCTCTTCTCTTTGTAAATTTACATTTTATTGCAAATGAAAACATTAAAAAGGACCATTGCTATACAAAATGTGTTTAAATAGAAATTTACATTTTCCAATGTAAATAAAGAATGAAATAGAAATTTACATTTTCCAATGTAATCAAGATTGAAATAGAAATTTACATTTTTCAATGTAATCAAGATTGAAATAAAAAGTTACATTTTTCAATTTACATTTTCCAATGTAATCAAGATTGAAATAGAAATTTACATTTTTCAATGTAATCAAGATTGAAATAAAAAGTTACATTTTTCAATGTAATCAATATTAAAATAAAAAGTTACATTTTTCAATGTAATCATAGATTGAAATAAAATGTTACATTTTTCAATGTAATCATAGATTGAAATAAAAAGTTACATTTTTCAATGTAATCATAGATTGAAATAAAATGTTATATTTTTCAATGTAATCATAGATTGAAATAAAAAAGTTACATTTTTCAATGTAATAATATATTGAAATAAAAAGTTACATTTTTTTCAATGTAATAATATATAGAAAAGAAAGATTACATTTTTAATGTAATCAAAGAAAAGAATAAAGATTACATTTTTAATGTAATCAAAGGAAAGAAAAGAAAAATTACATTTTTAATGTAATCAAAGGAAAGAAAAGAAAAATTACATTTTTAATGTAATCAAAAGAAATGAATAAAAGATTTCATTTTTAATGTAATAAATGAAGGATAAAATAAATTATATTTTAATGTAGTCTATTATTTCATATATAAAAGAAATCGATGTTGAATCGAAATGGTGTTGAAATCGTCGAACGATTATAATTATATAGTTATATATAAATATAAATTAAAATAAAACGAATCGCGCTACTGCAGTTTGCGTTTTGAAATCGTATCTTCAAACGATTATACCGAAAGATTCGACCGTCGGATTTTCCCAAAACCGGAACCGTTGGTTCGTTTTGGAAAGATCTTTCCAAGATATAAAATTTGCTATGATCCAATGGTTAGATTTTGAGAAATGTGTAAATCAAATTTTGGTGAGAACAGGGCCATGTAATGACCCGAAGCGTCGTTTAATTAAAAATGACTATTTTTAAGTAAATAAAAATCGAGATAAATCATTATAAAATATTATAAACGATATGGAATGAAAAGAGTTGATTTAAATTATATATATTCGAGAATTATTGGAAAAGTCCGAGTTAACTCTCATTTCAAATAATTATACGACGATGGGAAGTCAAAGATTTGAAGACGGTGATTGAAAACCGGCGATCTTCACATCGAATGGATGACTGCTGATGCCTTTGATTGGAGTTGCTGCCTTGAAAGGATTACAGTGGTAGTTGTCCGGACGTACTTGTTGATTTTCTGGATTAGCGAGCACCTCTCTTCCGTATTGGACATATGGGATGAGGAATAAGGTGTCTCCGGTTTCGTTCAGACCCAGAACGGACTTGTAAATGGAAGTATGTCTAACACTGGAATTTTATTCTGTTCAGATTGATTTCTATTTAATATATATCTGTTTGGTGGCGGAGAATTTATTCTCTTGCTTAACACCCTTCTGTAAGACGCACAAGCTCAAAGGTTATATATTGGTAGTTATCGATTGCATGGCGTGAATTGTCAGTGTGGCATGCCAAGATGCAAATGATCAGGTCTTATTGTTGAAAAGCAGAGCCTTGTGGTTGATGATTAAAGAACAGCTTTATTGTAGCATAGCTTTGTGAATAGCGTTACTTCGCGAGCCTCACACCCGTTATGAACCAAAAACGGGAGAAGGATTCAGGGAGAACATGCGTTTCTTTCTAGCTAGAAGTGCTGTTTGGGTTTTACAAGCCCAGATATTTTTACTTATGTGGATAATGGAAAGCGAGGTACCTCGGATATTGAGTCACTAGTGGCTTTATTTACGCCCCATAGGGCGGAGAAATGTATTATTCAGGAGTTATAATCCACTAACATATTTGTGGACCGACCCTGTGGCTCCTAAAGGCTCACTCGAGCTCTGAGCCTAAGACATGGGATAGATTGTCTCGAATTCGGTAAGGACGATCCCTTGCCTTGGTTCATGATGGAAATCCAACTTCCAATACGACACCATACAGTTTTGATTGTAAACCTATATTTGGCGACATAGTATATGGTAGCTATGCCGTCTATGATTGATATATTATGATTGAATTGTTTTTGAAAATATATATACACTATTAATAATATCAAATCCGTTTTATCGTATCAAACATTTTTGACCATTATAAGGTTAAACTCTATCCTTCGGTTTGCGTTGCATTGTGTGATGTGACTTGAGTCTTATAATGGTTTCATTTTTCTAAAAAGCATTGCGTTGTTTAATGATTTACTTTACTTATGCAATGGCAATCCAATGGAGTAAACCCGTTCTACGTTAGCGGCGTGGTCCTGTGATTAGCCTTATTATTAAATAGGTTAAGTAAGATTTCTCATACCGGTCCTATGACTGACTCGTAGTTTGTTTCACTTTGCAAACTTGGGTGCCCTCTTTTCCACACGGCCAGCCTTGTATACAGGTTTAGCAGGCTCATTCTGGATAGCTAGGAAGAGGAAGATGGATACTATTATGTCTATTATGCTATTCAGATTTCATTTAGTATATTATGTTTGATTCCACTGCAGACATTTTATATTAAGTTGAAAACTATATTATGTTCTAAGTATGATCCAATTAAGCTATGTAACTCTGATGATATATTATTTCCAGTGTAATTTGATATACATTATCGGCTGTAATTCTATATTTATGTTCTGCTATTATTGTTTTTGTGTTATATTCCAATGATTATCCTTGCTTTCGTACTACGGGAGTTTGGGGTCATCACAAAACTGCCTCTAAGTATTAATCACTTAGGGATTGTACTTGACTATATGATATTATTCAACATAAACAAGAGGATGATCTAGTAATGTGTTGTCTATAGTTAGTAGTTTGAAGACTGTCATCACAAAAGTTATCATCTATTGGCTACATTCTCAAAACACACCAACGTAGTATATTCATAAGATTAAAAATTTGTGTACCAAGGTCATTAGGCCAAAAGGAAAGTTCCACAAAAATTTACGGGATGAGGTTTCAAAACTAAAAATCATGGTGGCCTTAATTTGAGAAACTTATAAAGAAATTAGTGAAGCATACAATCTAAAAAAATTGAAAATATGTTAAAGGAAGGACTCTTTGGCAAGATGGATGAGAGAAAAATATGTTAAAAATTGAAAATTTTGGACTTTAGATTCATTACTTTTTCACCTGGAAAGAACATCCTCAATTGCAGATAGAAAGGCACAAAATTTTCGAAATAAAGATTTCAAGATAGAGGCCAAAAATAAAAAATTTGTTTAACCTACATATTTTTGAAAAATCATTGATTAATCTTTTTGGTTGGAATAAAATGTATTTTTTGGTGGAGCTAATGATAAAGTTCAGTGCATCGATCGTTTAAAATCATTATTGGAAAACGTAAAATAAATAAGCTACTTCAATAAGTAAATCAGTAGATAGAAAAATCAAAATTGATAAAAATCTATAAAAAGATTCTAAGCTTTAGAAACTAAAAAATAAAGACAAATTCTCTTTCAAAAATAGTTGGGAATTCATCAAGGGAAAGGAACAAAAGTCAACTAGCACAAAGTAATATTAAATGAGTCAAATTGCCCAAAATTATCTCTTTACACATATTTTGTTTTACTTAAGAGGTTGTAAATAGAAGAAAATATAGAAACCAGTTGTCTTATTAGTAAGATATAGAATAAAAATGTACAAAATTTGTTCTTTGATTGCATTTATTCAAGGTATTTATGGTTCATAGTCAATAATAGTTTAGAATTCAACTAGTATTAATCTTATCAAAACAATTGATAAAGCATCCAACACATTCAGAAAAAATTTCAAAGCCAAATCAAAAGAATTCAGTAAAGCTTCAACATTTTTAACAATAACAATATATCATATTTGGAGAAAAAGGGATCAAAGACTAATCCAAAATAAACAAACTAGTAGAATGCAATAATCGAAATTCATATATTCCGATTGTAAGGTTATCATAAGAAAGTATAACAAGTAACATGACTTTGCAGATTCATTGCATTTAGATACTACAAAATTAGGTAAATATGAAGATATGTTCAAAAATTTACTTACATAACAGAAATGTACAACTGATGTTTCTCTTGGAATATCAAATGGTTGACACCATAATACATATTGCTAGTCAAACAAGCCATCAATTAGTAGTGATAGTTTGTTCTTAGGTTCACCCCCAAATGCGACCGTTCTAGTATAGATTTTAGGAATAATTCTTTGAAAAGAAGTAAATAGGCTTTGATTATTGATTTATCCAAAAATAAGCATAGATATAAACCTAATCTATCTTTTTATTTACATGATCTAATCATGTGGAATCACCGTGCTTCTAGTTCTATACCCGGGGAGTTAAAGCCACTATACAAAGATGAATTATTTCAACTTGAAATCAATAATCAAAGATTTAAGGATAATCATTACATAAGCAAGCTTAATAGCTAAATATATCTATTATCTATTTGGAGTAAAGGAGAAAGTGGCAAGGATCTTAGATCTAAGAAGCAGAAAAGGATTACTCTCACAAATACTAGCAATGCCAAAAGGGTTAACTCGACTCTAGCCTAAAGAAACCAGCTTTGGAAGCCAAGGAAGCATGTAGTGAAGTTTCATGACATCTCAAAACTATCAGAGTTAACACCAATAATTCCTCAAAGTGTTAAGGATTTTTTTCATGGATGTAGATGAAGAGGGGGTGGAAGTGATGATTTGGAAGGATTATCTTCTTTCAGATTTAGCTAGAGAAGACGATTTTCTTTTATCTTTCCACCATTATATGGGTTTTTTTTATTTTGAGTTAGTAAATTAGTCTGCTAGGTTTGCAATGGGTTTATATTTGAGATAACTACATTATTGGGTTCGTACCCAATAGCAGTTTGTTTGTAGACTTGGGACAATTTTCCTTTTTCAAAAGAAAAATATCATTGCTAATCCCTCACAAGATAATGATAAATTTTGATTTATTTTTAATACTTAATTAGTAGTAATGTGTTTTTTCATAAATCTATCACAATTTACTATATAATAATCAAGAAATAACCATGGATTTGTCATATGACATTATTTGAAAATAAAAATATGCACATAACACATTATATACTCGATTACAAATTATTAGACAAATAAAGGAATGAGACTGCATGCCTCCTTCACATTATATATATATATATATTACATTGTTGTAATGGGAACGACCCAATTCCAATAAGTCACCTGTATATATATCAGTCTGTATAGCCGAATACAACATACTATTCATTTCTACAATACAATTTTTTTTACTATAATACAATCTGTCCTTCTGAAACAAAGTTAATTCTCTGATCACTACAATTCAAAACATAGTGAATATCTAATCTGATCCAAGATCATTTCATGGTATCTAAGCCATCATAGAAGCCTAACAGCACGACATCTACAATTCAATCAACGTTGAGATTAAAATTCACCCCATCAGAGAAATTTTATCATTTGGGTTATCTCCCATAAGAGATTTCTCTCCTCACTTAGAGCTGTTGAATCAGATCACCAATTTAGTTCCTCACAATAATTAGAAGATCAGGATGCATTTGAATTGTCCACCAAATTAAGTAAAAACCGTCAAGAAAAACAGAAAAATAAAAGTTCAAGAAATATAGAAGTTGATCAGAAATTTCAAGAACTAACCTACAAGCTACCCATTAGTCTTACAACATCATCTGGGTGTGCTTACACCTACCTGATTCTGATCAGATCTCTGGCTCACCTGAAACCAAGCTTCTGTTAATTTGAAATTGCTCCCCTTCTATCAGATCAAGATTTGATCCTGCTCTCCCAATATGGCAACCATGCCATTATCTGCAACATATTCAAATGCAACAAATCAGAAAACATAATTATCTGCTGAACATCTAGTAAAGACCGTAATAAGTCCTCAAAGTCAACTTATCATAGCCAAGTTGGAAGAAGATAAATATCTTCTCTGAAAATTGCAGGTAGAAGCTACAATTCATGGCTGTGGCCTTGAAGGATTCATCTGTGGCACTTCAAACATCCCACTATAGTTTTTAACCGACAAAGATAACAGTGCATCAACAATGAAGAATATCAAAGTACAACAGACAGGACATACTCATATGTTCTTGGTTATTCTCCTCAATAAGTTCAAAACTACGGACTCAAGTTATTGGCTGCAGAAGTGCAAATGAAATATGGACCATGGTTGAAAGAAACTTCAACTCCTAATCTGCTACCAAGATTATGTACTATAGGAAACAATTACAAAATGTAAGAAAGGAGAACTCATATATTAGAGTGTCCCACTAAAGTAAGAACCATGTAAGATACCGTCGAGGCTGCATGACAGAAAATATCAGAATATGACCATTCTCAATGGGTTTGATAATGATTATGAGGCAGTAGTTGCTGTGATATCATCATAGAAAACCATGTGCTCTATGGAAGATGCACATGCTATAATTCTTGCATATGAGGCAAGAAGTGAAACAAAGAGAACTCACGAACCTGATCTATCAGTCAATTTTGCTGCAAGTAACCGAGGAAAAGAACAATACAACAAAGTTAGAAACTCAAACAAAGGTAGAGGAGGAAGAAATAACAATAATTCAGACCCCAGTGCCACATATATGGAAAAGTGGGACACACAACTGTGAAATTTTACTTCAGATTCAATCAAAGCTACTCAAATTAGAATTCAAACAATCAAAGAAATCCCAATGTCAGTGTGGCTCAAACACAAAAAGACTAGAACAATTAAGGTGACAACAACACAAGCAATTCAAAGGAAAATGAAATAGCAAGTCAAGATAGCATACGTGATGAATGCTTGTATACAGATTTAGGGGAAACTAACCACCTAACACTACGCCATAGATTGCATATGGAAACACTAGAGAAGTGATGCAGGAAGTGCCAAAAAATGTCGCTATAGACCAAAAAATATATGTGGCAACACTTTCTTGGTGTTGCATTTTGCCGCGTTGCCTTAGAGTCAAAGGCAACATCTTTGCGACCCTAAGGCAACATCGGTACAGGTGTTGCCACATGTACTAAATTTACAAAATGTGGGGCCCACTAAAATCTACATTCCGGGTTCACGGAATCCTGTTGTGACACTAAAATATGTAGTCGGGATCACATAATCCTGTTGTGGGGCCCACATGCATTAATCTATGGAAGCACTTTTACCATCCAATGGCAACACTATATCGTAGCTACATCAACATTTAACATCATATACTGTAACATTATATCATAGCTATGCCAACATCAAATAACATGCTGCAACATAACAACAATTAACATCACATTCTGAAATTAATGAAAAACTTTTCATTTCAATTAATTTACCAGTAACACAAGTAATACTTAGTCAACTACATAATACCAAAACATAGACATTAAATTCAGTTTTACAGAGTATTTACAAACACAGCCAGTAACAAGTTTACATCAAACTAAAACAATTACAAAATATAGCGCGAGCCTCCAGCGCATTCAGTGCCTTAGCTGCCTCTAGTACCTTTAGTGCCTTCAGTAACAAGTTCTTGAACAACTTCATCACTGCCTCCTTCACCTGCAAAATAAAGCAATTTCAAAAGTCATGCATTTCAGCAAAGCCGTTAGTACAACTAATGCATTCCATCACAACCAAATTCATGCATGCCTCAGTTACAAACTGATGCAATGCCTCATTTACATTGTAACATGAAATGAGAGGCATGCATGCCTCAGTTGCATTTCAGCACAAACTATGGTCATAGTATACCTGAGTTGCATTTCAGCATAAAGACATTTCAGCACAATCTATGTCTTGTATACCTCAGTTGCATAACTACCTGATTGAAGAGACATGCCACGACTCGTTCAAGTACAAACTCAACCATTGTTTCGATTACGAACTAATACGATCATTACTGATTGAAGAGAAAATAAAATTCTTAAAATTCTGTGGTTCATTACTGAAGCATCAGTCTTGTACATGGTCAGTTACATTTTCACATTTCTTAAAACTTATGTGAAGCCATAATCATCACTCTACACCATAGCAAGCGGCAAAACACTTAACAAAATAATGTAAGAATTAGACTGATGCTTCAAGAAGCGGAAATTGTAAGAATTTTGTAGTTCATTACTAGCAAACCATAAAATTAAGCAAAAATACATACCAGTCGTGCATGTCTGTATACGATCATCGATTTGCAGAATTTGTAAGGGCCTTGGACTACAAAAACATGAAGTAAAGATGTTTATCTGCCTTATCTGCCTAATTTGAATGTGATAAAACATAAAATCATACCTGAATTTTTTCATCTCCCCAAAATATCAAGAGTTCTTTGAAATCCTCAATTGAAATTTTGTCCGCTCGACACAAAATGGAGGAATTAATGTTAGAATGACACCAGTTACAAAAAGTAGCCACGAATATGATACAGAGGTTACTTCTAAAATAAAGCAATCACTTCACTAAAATGTAATCAAGGTAGAAAAACCATTTTCTTACAAATGGTGTAGAACAGTTACTTGAATAAAATATGATAGTGATACACAGAAATTAAGAAGCATTGCCATTCATATTGCTAGGTGGAAGGCGGATTCGGCTTATTGGGACATCATCTCTACACCAACGAACATCAAAATCTTGATTTACCATTCCATAAGCAGGTTGGATATCATTCAAATATTCATTTTCATTTACTCTTTCGTTTTCACACCAGTCGCTCGGTAATTTCTTGATAACATTGTGGCACATCTTACCAATTGGATCTTCTATATAAAACACCTGTTGTACTTGTGAAGCCATAACATTAGGATTAGATTTCTGACACAATCGATTAAAATTGACACGAGTCAGCCCATATAAATCTTTCTCTTCTTGGTACCAACAACACTTAAATAAAACCACACTAAATTCTCCCAGATAATCTAGTTGTAATATTTCTTCAATTGATCCATAGTAATTAACTTCACCAACCAATAGATTTTGATCTTTCGAACTTGCAAAGCTAGTAGTCAAGGCTGTCAAAAATACACCATTGTTTTGTGTTGTACATTTGGCATCTCTGAACCTTGTATGAAATCCATATCCATAGATAACATATCCAGTAAACCTCTTAGCTATTCGAAGAGGACCCATTGAAAGTAGTTGTCCTTCTTTTGAAATGTCCTCCTTTTCCCCATCTCTTCCTTTAACCACTTCCAAAATTCTTCACTGTGTTCTCAATCTCTCGTTTATATTTTTTGATGATGCATGACCATCAATTAAAGTTCGATGTTCGCTAGAATAAAGACCTATTTAACAAAAGATACAACCAAATTTTCTAATTCTTCAATACTTACTGAAATAAAAATAAAACTTAAAACTTACTCAAGTAAACTCTCTATTTCCTCGTTACCACAATGGAATAGAACGTAACGGTGACATTCCTTCCATTGAGAATTTTTAAGATGAATAGATTTTCCATCTTTGTTTCTTCTTGTGCCAATAGGATATTCCAGATTCTGTGGACAGGTTTGAAATTGCATTTTTCCTGCTCCATCGCTACCTAAGAACCTTGAATATAATATCAAACATTCTTCTGCAAGATAACCTTCAGTAATGGACGCCTCAGGTTTACTTTTGTTGCGAACGTGTGATTTCATTTGAATATAATGTTCAATAGGAATCATACAATGAACATGTGCAGGTCCACCATATTCAAGTTCCTTGCATAAATGAACTAGCAAGGGCACCATTGTATCGAAGAAAGAATTTGGGAATATCATCTCAAATTAACAAAGAATTTCCATAATTTCCATTTGTAGCCTCTTGAGATCAGCCAAATCGATAGTTTTACTCCAAAGACTTCTTAGAAATGCACCTAATCTTATCATAGGTATTGCAACTTCAGGTTTTACGGATTTCTTCATAGCAAACTGCAACAAGTATTGGAGAAGAAAATGAACATCGTGGCTCTTATACCCTGCAATTTTCCTCTCTTTCTTGTTTACATACCGGCTAATATTAGCCGCACAACACCGAGCAAAATATTTCTTTCTCCTTGTTTTTCATTTCAAATATGGCAGCCCTCATCTCAAGGTAATTCCCATCAGCTGATAGAACTTGATGAAGGACCTTCCTGATGCCTGTCTCCTATAAATCAAACCAAGCATTTAAATGGTCTTTCAACTTCCCATCAATATTTCGTAAAGTACCAAGTATTTATCACAAATGTTTTTCTCTATGTGCATAACATCAAGGTTATGTCGACATACATTTTGACCCCAATATGGTAAATAAAAAATATTGACTTTTTTTTAAAGGAGATTCATTTTTATGCTTCTTGTGATCTCTTTCTTTCCAAAAAAAATTTCATAACCAGCTAATAATTCTTCAATGTAAGCCCCGGATAAAATTTCGGGAGGTGTTCCCATTTCAATTTCACCATTGAACCTTTTCTTATCAAACCTCCACTTGTGTCCCAGCTCTAAAAATTTCCTAGGATTCATGTAGCACATTTTTTTACTATATTCAAGTAAGTTGAAGAAGTCTCGAAATGGCATACGGGACAAGCTAAATAACCCTTTGTGCTCTAGCCGGATAACATTGCATAGCCCGGAAAGTTGCTGATCGTCCATAACATGCTTGCATGTAATGTGAAATTATCACCAGTGAAGGTATCATAAGTTTGTATGCCAAGATCCCATAATTCTTTCAATTCTGCGATAAGATGCTGCATGTAGACATCAATGTAATTGTTAGGAGACTCTGGACTAGGGATAAGGGTTGAAAGTATCAAATTTTCTGTCTTCATGCATAACCAAGGTGGAAGTTTATTATTTACCAATATGATTGGCCATGTGTTGTGCTGTGTAGTCATTGTACGAAAAGGACTGAATCCATCAGATGCTACTCCTAACCTGATATTTCTGTTTTCAGATGATTAATGAGGATAATTGGCATCCATCGTCTTCTAAAACTCGCCGCCAGTTGGATGTCGAAGTCTACCATCATTTTTTCGACCCACTGCATGCCATAACATAAGTTCTGTGTGCTCCTTAGACATGAACATCCTTTGCAGCCTTGGTTTTAGTGGAAAATAACGCATCACTTTTGCTGGTACTGTGAATCCGCTTCTCCGAATCATTGTCAATAGCCACTTTCTTTTCCGGTATAACCCATCTTAAATAACCACAATTTTTGCAGTTATTTTCCTTCTCATTTTCTGCCCAACATAGCATGAAGTCATTTGGATATGCATGTATTCTTTGGTAATCGAGGCCTAAATCTTTAAATGATATTTTCGGTAGCATTGAAGGATAAAGGGATGTTGGCTTGCGAAAAAGCTTCTTTTATCAACTCTAATAAATCACTGAATGCAGACTCAGTGATTCTATGTAGGCATTTTAATGAATAAAGCCTGACAATGAAACTTAGTTGCAAAAATTTAGTACACCCGGGATATAATGGCTGCTTTTCCTCTTCAACGCGTTGATGAAATTTTCTAGCATCGACATCTATTCCGTTTGATCCATCAGAAGATCCACATTCATTATTCAACATATTTCTATAAGTACGTTGCAACATCTCATCGAGATTATCTCAAAAATTTATTCATGCTTCACAATCCATATCGTTATCACTCCTTTCAGGATCTAAATAGGAAACCTCACAAATCAATTTCACATACAATTCAAACGACCATTCAAATCATATGGTCGTAGACTACCTCTTGATGATGCCACTTGTGATTATGACACTTTTTGCAAGGGCATGTAATTTCACCACCTACGACGAATCTAGAAAAAGTATTTCGAATAAAAAGTTTCAGTTCACAGATGTATTCTTCACTGAACTTATGAATTTCTTCCCATAGTTTTTCCTCGTTAGTCATCACTAATTGACAAACAAATAACATAAACAAATATCATTTAGCCATGACTATAAGGACAAAGACAAACACATTAATAAAATCAGGAATATGATTACACCTGAACGCACAAGTAAATCAGTAAATTAGGCAACACAACAAAAAATCACAAAAAATTGAAATATACTTTGAGTGCTACTTTAAGCAGAAGATTAAATTGAAACCCTAACTGAAATTTGAAACCCAAGCGAACCCAGTTGAAGACCTAATTGAAACACCGAAGCCCTAATTGAACTTGAACTCGAACTTGCCCTAATCGAACCCTAATTAAGCCCTAATTGAACCTAAGAGTGAGTGTTTGAGAGGTTGAGCGGCAAAATATTTTGTTTGAGAGTGAGTGTTCGAGAGGTTGAGTGAATATTTTGTTAAGTGTTTTGCCAAATTGTTTTTGTTTCCCGCCTTAAACATTATTTCTCGCGGATCGCTAATCTGGACCATTGGATCGTGTTGACGCAGATTGATAATTTTATTCACCCGGCTACTGCAACACATGGTTGATATCTACGCTAACCCATTGAAGTGTGCATTGCAATAGACAAAAAACAACATAGATATGACAACATTGTAGCTAGCAACATCAAGGATTTTCGTTGTAGTAGGCCATCCATGGCTTAGTGTAACCAACAATCTGGACAATCTAAACCATGGACACAAAGGCAATAGAGGTAATTAGAGTGTTTGCATGGGAAATGGTAAGCACATTAACATTACTCATATTGGTAAGGACACTATCACTGGCATTAGAAAATTACTACTAAATAATCTACTAAGGGTACCCAAAATAAAAAAGAACCTTATGAGTATGTCTCAATTTTTCCATGACAACAATGTATATATAGAATTTTATCCCAAACGGGGTTTAGTAAGAGACATACTCACTAAGGATATTATTCTTCAGGGTAGAGAGGTACAGGGTTTGTGCAAGTTTAATTATGTGAACTGCCACAACAATGCTAAGGGACAAAAGAACTGCAACTTTGTCGAAAATAAAGCAATGGAAAGAAATGATGTTCTTAATATGTAGCATAACAAACTTGGACATCCAAGTATTTATGTTGTAAAGCAAGTACTTAGTATTAATAATGTTGCTTTTAATGATAGATATGTATTACATACATGCACATACTGCCATATGGAAAAAAGTCATAAGCTACCATTTTCGAAATCTGCCACTGAAAATGATAGCAACCAATCTATAGGATTCAGCCCTAATACACTCTGGTTATCATTATAAATATTATATATCATTTGTAGATGCTGGCACAAGATATACTTGGATATATTTTCTAAAATCCAAGGATGAAACACATGAGATTGTTATTCAGTTAATAAATCTTGTTGAAAAACAAATTGGAACTGAAGTGAAAATAATACAATCTGACGGGGGAACAAAATACAAAACCTTGTCAAAATATTTTCATGACAAAGCAGTAAATCATAGAATCACGTATCCATACACATCAAAACCGAATGGCATTGTTGAAAGGAAACATAGGCACATAGTTGAGACTGGTTTAGCACTACTAGCTAAGACTTCAATGCATCTGAAATTCCACCATTGTTCATTCAACAAAACAATATTTCTAATAAATAAAATACCAATTGAAGTGTTGAATAAATTCAGTCTATATGAAAAATTGTATATTGTTAAACTAGAATATTACCACATAAGGACCTTTGGTTGTGTTTGCTATCCAATATTAAGATCATTGTAAAAACCCGAAATTTAACAACATGTTAAATCAAGAATCAAGGCAGAATTATATTATAAAATCTGAATCAGGAGAAACGGGTTGTGCCGTTGTGTTCGTCTCGGAAAAATACGCGAAATAGAGTCCGAAATTTCGTAAATCGGAGTCCGTATGGACGAGATATGCCCTTCGGAAGTTTCACGAAAAATCAGAATTCAAAACAAATTTCAAAAACACAGAAATCAGAGCAGGCGGGAAAAAATCCCGCCCAGGCAGGGTCGACACAGGGGTCGACACCTGTGTCGATCCCCCCCAATGGGTCGACACCCATGTCGACCCAGGGGTCGACACCCATGTCGACCCAGGGGTCGACCCCCCCTATCGGACCAGTTTTTCTGGTGCACCTGTTTTGGCTCCTGGTTCTTGTTTTGGAAGCTTGTGACGATTTTTGAGGGTTCAGATCTATCCTAGAGTTTATCCTACGGCCTAAACTACTTCTAATCTCTATAAAAAGACCCCTAACCTAGCCTAAACCCTCATAAATTGATCCTACAACTAAACTATGCCAAAATTTCTAATGATCATGGCCTCCACTCAAAACCCTAGCCTCCATCCTCTTGTCATAAATTCTATCTTCATTCTCTTGAGAGATTACATGATCATATGAGTGTATGAGAGTTTCTAGGTTCATGTGAGAGCTTCTAAACTTGATTTCAAGGCAAATCTTCATCAAAGCAAGGATCTTTCTTGTTATTTTCTCAAGGGTTTTATTGGAGCTTATTGATTTGGGGGTTTTTGCTAGTGTGGCTTCGTCTCAATCTTTTTATATATTGATTTGTGCCTTCATAGCATTGTAAGCCCCCTCCTACTCTTAGATATTAACTATGAAGTTAAATGTTCATGTTGCGAGTTTTGGGTTTGAACTTGAGTAGGTTACATGCTTAGAAACTATCATGTTATGTGTAGATTTATCCTATGCATATTCGTAAAGTCATCATCTTGATGTTGTGGGCTAGAAGCTATAAGCTTTATGTTGAAATGTTGCATTATGCAACATAAGAACTCTCTTATCCCTTTAGTTAACTTGCATAGAATGCCATATGCGAACTTCTAGACATTTTTCTATGTCATCTATCACCATGATTCACCCATGTGCTAAGTTTGGGGTTATGCATGTTTTTGAGGCTTAATAATGTAACATGCAAGTTAATGAACACATTTATGCCTCATATGCCACCATGATTAACTTGTGGCCTTATACCCTTTTTGTCATGCCTTTGCCAAGTTCCTTCTTAAATCCATTATGCGTTGTTGAGAATGTATATGCGAGTTTAAAAGCGTTGGGGTTACATTATGGGTAAACTTTAATAACATGAAACACGACTTGGGGTAAATTGGTATAAACATAATAACATGTAATTTTGGCTATGAACATGGGACTTGAACTAGACATGGGTGGGTTGTAAGTGTAATAAGACACTAGACCAAACATTAAAGTGGCCAACTCGAGGTTGGGTTGAGTTTGTAGCATAAATCTACCCGGACCCGCCCGACTTAACTAGTGGCTACAAACAATAGGATCCAATGTGAGAAGTTGGTCATGTCGCGCTTAAGACCCGAGGTTAGACTAGGTTGTGGTGTAACACTACCCGGACCCGCCCGGCTTAACTAGTAACCACAACAAGGTCTAATGTGAGAGGTTGAGAGTGCATTAATTAAATTAATGCCACATGATAAGGTTAAGTAAATTTGACTAATGACACTTAACCGATATGACACGAATGGGTAGGTTAAGTGGGACCGGGCTTGATTTCTTAATGACACTTAACCATACAAGACAATTAGGGGATGGGGTTAAGTAATTCATGCTTAACTAATCCGACTTGGTAATTCGATGGGGTTAAGTAACCTACACTTAACTAATCTAAACACGGTAATTCGATGGGGTTAAGTAATTAAACACTTAACCAATCTAAACTTGGTAATTCAATGAGGTTAAGTAGCCAATACTTAACCAACTTAACAAGATAATTTAATGGGGTTAAGTAACTTATACATAACCAATTATACATGATGATTTGATGAGGTTAAGTAACCTAAATTTAACCAATCTAATATGCGGACCTGATAGGGTTAAGTCATAAGACCTTTCAAATATACTTAACCATGATGATACAATTAGTGGATGGTGTTAAGTTAACCTATACCTAACCAATCCGACCCGATAATCCGATGAGGTTAAGACAATCTGTGCTTAACCAATCTAACACGATAACCTGATAGGGTTAAGATAAACAAATACTTAACCAAATTGACCTAATGATTGAATAGGGTTAAGTCATGAGCTTCTTGGTATACTTAACCAACTTGTAGGGCTAGGTATTGGACTTGAATACTTATCCAATCTTGACATGATTCATAGGCGGGCTAAGCCATGAACTTGAATAATAATACTTAACCCAATAGGCAAAACCCTAGTTAGAGGAACTAGGTAGAAAATCGTAGTTAATCAAGGGTAACGGGGAAATGAAGCTAAGTGGTAAACCTTAGTTAAGTATAACTAAGTAATAATTCTTAGCCAAGGACATGGGACTAGTTCATGAATAGATGAGTAACCCGGTACGGTAGGTCATCGCTTAAAACACGAGGGGGAGCAAATTATCTGACTTAGATAAAAGCTCCAACGAACTGGGTGACGAAGCGGTAGCTTCGGGGGACGTGAGGGTACTCTTGGTATCCCTCTGTGAGGTGGCAGATGGTCCATGAAACCCGGCCTCACAGAGGTTAAGGTCTGCGGTAGAAGAGCCAAGAGTATGCCTTGGTTGCTATGCGAGCGACCTAAAGACTGGGATGGATTAGCGTGGATTCGACGATACTTGATTTTGCCCTGGATAGCACGTCGCCGACTACCTACCATCTTTAGTCAATCGTGTACGAACGGAAAGGCAGAGAACTCCCAACAGACCATATACTTGCTATCGAGTTATGGGTGAGGTTGGCTATCTGGGAGTGGGGCATCGATGGGCCATAGTGTAGTTCTCATACATGACTTCTCTTGTTTTGCCTTTCAGTAGTTGAGGGAGGGGTCACGTGGGACCATAGCCACGGGTACAAAAACAGACCTTGATATCTGCATCAGCAGACGACTTAAAGCTGCCGACCGAGTTCTGTATTTCTTGATTTGCCCTGGCACAGAACTCGGATGGCACATTGAGGAACATGTGCGTCTAGACATGGAAAACGATTCACGATACATACGCGGGATAAAGGGCACGGTTGACGGGTGGCATAATCCCTAGTGGCCCTAGGTGGCTGAACCCAAACCGAGACATGGAAACGTTCGTTAGGTAGTATAATCCCTAGTGGTCCTAGGTGACATAAATCCTAAGTGAACACGCGATAGTTCATGGTAAGAAAACATAACCAGATCAAGGGTAGCAGTCCAAAATAACCTCAAGGATAAAACATTTACATGGGAAAGCCCGTATGGCCTACGGCAAAGGACTGAACTTATACATGGGAAACGGCATACGAGTTGAGAAAACCTACATATGCTATATATATTAGGTTGACATGGACCATTACATGACATTGGGCAAGGGACATTCATAGTTGACACATGACGCGGTTTGGGATACTAGTACGAGAGGTGCAGAGCAAATATACATGATAAATACCTTAGGATGTTATACATGATAGATACCTTGGGATAGTATACTTGATAGAAACTTGACGATGTGACACCTTGATTTATCTTGACACCGTAGTTTATCATGTCACACTTGTTTATCTTGGTGCAGTAGTTCATCCTGTTATTTTGATTTAGCCTAACTATCATCATACTTATGTTCATCTCAGTTCCTCATGCCAGTTAACTTTACTAGTTTATATACTGATAGTAGATAGGGCTTACCAGTCTTTATGACTGACCCCGTTTTGTTTTGCCTCTTTGTCTTCCGTTCCCTCCCAGGTTACAGGGAGGAAATGCTATTGTTAGTTCGGACTTCTTCTGTTTGAAGGTCATCATGTATGGCTTGGACTTTTCTTGGCTATGGCTACTTTACTGTTTTACTTGGGGAATAATTTACGAAAAGGTTTTATGCTTCTTTACTATTGCAAGGCAGGTTTTGATGTATTCTGATGTAAAAGGCTTTAGACCTTATTTTATATGGTAATGAAATTTGTTTTACTTCCGCTGTTTTATATATGTTCTGTCTTGTAATATTTCTGTGCATGTTTACCTCGATAATGCTTCACCAAACCTAGTGCATCCCCTTTGTGAGTGACCCTAGCGGAGGTGGGGTGTTACATTTGGTATCGGAGCAGAAGGTTACCAGACTGGGCAAAAGTTTTTAAAACCTTCTGAAAACTATTTGAAAAACCGTTTTCAAAGAAGCATTTTTCAAGAAATGTTTTTAAAGGCTATTCCCCAAAAGCCATTAGCATTATCCTTTGATTCCTTGATTGAATCTCCTTTCCTTTCTTTCCTCCATCTGTAGTCACAGTAGTTCTAACTGTGACTAATCTTTGTCTAGCCACGTAGGTGTTTTCCGTACGATGGAGGTGGTTCTCGAGAGACCTATTGACGTGGTACAAGGAAGGATAATAAGAGTAAGGATAAAGGACGCGAGCTTAAGGGTAAGCAACTTGTTGGTATGACTTAGTCCATCAAGGAGGACAAGGACAAGATCATCGGAGAGGGCAATTGTACGCTCCCATTTCTAGTGTACCTAAGAGAAATGGTACCGTTTCTGGTAAAGGTTTAGTCGTTCTTTTCTATCATCCCGTCCAGACTTTGTCTTGATCATCGTATCATTTAAGTCTGCTTGGATAGTTGAGTCTCTGCATCTTAGTACTAGCATGGTAGAGGATCCTAGTTTTTGTCCTAAGAATCTGGTTGGAGAGTTGGTCCATTTCTTCATGACTTGTTTGGATTTGAGAATGACATGTCTCAACTACGGATGGATTCTAGGGATAAAGTGGTCACCCAATAAGGGGTGCCATTCTCGGTTTTGGAAAGAGGGTAGTTAGATTCTCGACTCACCTTGGTGATACCCTCGAAGTCTCGTATAACCTTTTGGGTTCTGTCATGGTTAGTTACCTAGAACCTCGGGATGCAGTTGTTGGTAATCCGTTCGAGTAGGATTCGCCGCTAAGTCGGATGGTTCGTTTCGCTTATGCATGGGTTATGGGAATCACCCTAGTAAGTACTCTTGGCAACATGGATTGGCACCGGCAAACGAGATCCAGAATTCCCTAGTGAATTTTGGAGAGCTTGCATGAGTAAGTGGATATGTTTGAGCCAAGTATACTAGGGAAAGTATAAGTGAAAGTGGAATAAGAGGCGACAATGAAATGAGTTCTAACTCATATCTTGGAAATAGGAATCAAGGAGCTACGAAATCATGGAGTTAAAAAGATGGTCAAGGCACCGAGGAATTAAGTTCATGGAAACGCGACTTAGAAGACGTAAGGCTGGACACGCGCATCGTACCTCTTTTTAAAGAGTGTATCCTTGATCCCTGGTTTTTCCTGTAGAGCTTGCTCGCATGTTATTTTTTGGTGAATATCCTCTCGGTGCTGTTTCTGTTACAAACCCCGTAAGGAGTTTGTCTTGTTTATCTCCTCGATCCTATCGTGGGAACCTTAGATAGAACTCTATGGATGTAAACATGTATTTGAAACATGTTATGATTGATATGGTTGCAAATGGCTGCAAGTGGTTGCTCGTGGATGCGCGAATACACATTAGATACTAGATTGACGCGGTCACGTTTCATGTTGCATATGCACGAGTATTTATACCTGTTTATGGATGAAATTGAATGTGTTATCATGCGGATGTTGCATATGAATGAATGTTTGTGCACGCATATAGTATTTATATGACTAGGACTATTTGCATACATGTTGGACTCATGGCACTAAACATATTTTGCATTAGAAAGATCATTCAGGCCTGATCATTAGCATTAGCTAAGGAACATATACACACACTTTCTTGCATATGTTCATACGACATTAGAAATCATCTAAGGACCATGGTTGCCTGTGGATGATGATTTGAGTAGATGGATGATGGATGGTAGGATACGTTCTTCCTAACTTGGAGATTTCGGGGACGAAATCCTTTAAGTTGGGGAGAATGTAACAACCCGAAATTTAACAACATGTTAAATCAAGAATCAAGGCAGAATTATATTATAAAATCTGAATCAGGAGAAACGGGTTGTGCCATTGCGTTCGTCTCGGAAAAATACGCGAAATAGAGTCCGAAATTTCGTAAATCGGAGTCCGTATGGCCGAGATATGCCCTTCGGAAGTTTCACGAAAAATCAGAATTCAAAACAGATTTCAAAAACACAGAAATCAGAGCAGGCGGGAAAAAATCCCGCCCAGGCAGGGTCGACACAGGGGTCGACACCTGTGTCGACCCCCCCCAATGGGTCGACACCCATGTCGACCCAGGGGTCGACACCCATGTCGACCCAGGGGTCGACCCCCCCTGTCGGACCAGTTTTTCTGGTGCACCTGTTTTGGCTCCTGGGTCTTGTTTTGGAGGCTTGTGACGATTTTTGAGGGTTCATATCTATCCTAGGGTTTATCCTACGGCCTAAACTACTTCTAATCTCTATGAAAAGACCCCTAACCTAGCCTAAACCCTCATAAATTGATCCTACAACTAAACTATGCCAAAATTTCTAATGATCATGGCCTCCACTCAATACCCTAGCCTCCATCCTCTTGTCATAAATTCTATCTTCATTCTCTTGAGAGATTACATGATCATATGAGTGTATGAGCGTTTCTAGGTTCATGTGAGAGCTTCTAAACTTGATTTCAAGGCAAATCTTCATCAAAGCAAGGATCTTTCTTGTTATTTTCTCAAGGGTTTTATTGGAGCTTATTGATTTGGGGGTTTTTGCTAGTGTGGCTTCGTCTCAATCTTTTTATATATTGATTTGTGCTTTCATAGCATTGTAAGCCCCCTCCTACTCTTAGATATTAACTATGAAGTTAAATGTTCATGTTGCGAGTTTTGGGTTTGAACTTGAGTAGGTTACATGCTTAGAAACTATCATGTTATGTGTAGATTTATCCTATGCATATTCGTAAAGTCATCACCTTGATGTTGTGGGCTAGAAGCTATAAGCTTTATGTTGAAATGTTGCATTATGCAACATAAGAACTCTCTTATCCCTTAAGTTAACTTGCATAGAATGCCATATGCGAACTTCTAGCCATTTTTCTATGTCATCTATCACCATGATTCACCCATGTGCTAAGTTTGGGGTTATGCATGTTTTTGAGGCTTAATAATGTAACATGCAAGTTAATGAACACATTTATGCCTCATATGCCACCATGATTAACTTGTGGCCTTATACCCTTTTTGTTATGCCTTTGCCAAGTTCCTTCTTAAATCCATTATGCGTTGTTGAGAATGTACATGCGAGTTTAAAAGCGTTGGGGTTACATTATGGGTAAACTTTAATAACATGAAATACGACTTGGGGTAAATTGGTATAAACATAATAACATGTAATTTTGGCTATGAACATGGGACTTGAACTAGACATGGGTGGGTTGTAAGTGTAATAAGACACTAGACCAAACATGAAAGTGGCCAACTTGAGGTTGGGTTGAGTTTGTAGCATAAATCTACCCGGACCCGCCCGGCTTAACTAGTGGCTACAAACAATAGGATCCAATGTGAGAAGTTTGTCATGTCGCGCTTAAGACCCGAGGTTAGACTAGGTTGTGGTGTAAAACTACCCGGACCCGCCCGGCTTAACTAGTAACCACAACAAGGTCTAATGTGAGAGGTTGAGAGTGCATTAATTAAATTAATGCCACATGATAAGGTCAAGTAAATTTGACTAATGACACTTAACCGATATGACACGAATGGGTAGGTTAAGTGGGACCGGGCTTGATTTCTTAATGACACTTAACCATACAAGACAATTAGGGGATGGGGTTAAGTAATTCACGCTTAACTAATCCGACTTGGTTATTCGATGGGGTTAAGTAACCTACACTTAACTAATCTAAACACGGTAATTCGATGGGGTTAAGTAATTAAACACTTAACCAATCTAAACTTGGTAATTCAATGAGGTTAAGTAGCCAATACTTAACCAACTTAACTAGATAATTTAATGGGGTTAAGTAACTTATACATAACCAATTATACATGATGATTTGATGAGGTTAAGTAACCTAAACTTAACCAATCTAATATGCGGACCTGATAGGGTTAAGTCATAAGACCTTTCAAATATACTTAACCATGATGATACAATTAGTGGATGGGGTTAAGTGAACCTATACCTAACCAATCCGACTCGATAATCCGATGAGGTTAAGACAATCTGTGCTTAACCAATCTAACACGATAACCTGATAGGGTTAAGATAAACAAATACTTAACCAAATTGACCTAATGATTGAATAGGGTTAAGTCATGAGCTTCTTGGTATACTTAACCAACTTGTAGGGCTAGGTCTTGGACTTGAATACTTAGCCAATCTTGACATGATTCATAGGCGGGCTAAGCCATGAACTTGAATAATAATACTTAACCCAATAGGCAAAACCCTAGTTAGAGGAACTAGGTAGAAAATCGTAGTTAATCAAGGGTAATGGGGAAATGAAGCTAAGTGGTAAACCTTAGTTAAGTATAACTAAGTAATAATTCTTAGCCAAGGACATGGGACTAGTTCATGAATAGATGAGTAACCCGGTACGGTAGGTCATCGCTTAAAACACGAGGGGGAGCAAATTATCTGACTTAGATAAAAGCTCCAACGAACTGGGTGACGAAGCGGTAGCTTCGGGGGACATGAGGGTACTCTTGGTATCCCTATGTGAGGTGGCAGATGGTCCATGAAACCCGACCTCATAGAGGATAAGGTCTGCGGTAGAAGAGCCAAGAGTATGCCTTGGTTGCTATGCGAGCGACCTAAAGACTGGGATGGATTAGCATGGAGTCGACGATACTTGATTTTGCCCTGGATAGCACGTCGCCGACTACCTACCATCTTTAGTCAATCGTGTACGAACGGAAAGGCAAAGAACTCCCAACATACCATATACTTGCTATCGAGTTATGGGTGAGGTTGGCTATCTGGGAGTGGGGCATCGATGGGCCATAGTGTAGTTCTCATACATGACTTCTCCTGTTTTGCCTTTCAGTAGTTGAGGGAGGGGTCACGTGGGACCATAGCCACGGGTACAAAAGCAGACCTTGATATCTGCATCAGCAGACGACTTAAAGCTCCCGACCGAGTTCCGTATTTCTTGATTTGCCCTGGCACGGAACTCGGATGGCACATTGAGGAACATGTGCGTCTAGACATGTAAAACGATTCACGATACATACGCAGGATAAAGGGCACGGTTGACGGGTGGCATAATCCCTAGTGGCCCTAGGTGGCTGAACCCAAACCGAGACACGGAAACGTTCATTAGGTAGTATAATCCCTAGTGGTCCTAGGTGACATAAATCCTAAGTGAACACGCGATAGTTCATGGTATGAAAACATAACCAGATCAAGGGCAGCAGTCCAAAATAACCTCAAGGATAAAACATTTACATGGGAAAGCCCATATGGCCTACGGCAAAGGACTGAACTTATACATGGGAAACGACATACGAGTTGAGAAAACCTACATATGCTATATATATTAGGTTGACATGGACCATTACATGACATTGGGCAAGGGACATTCATAGTTGACACATGACGCGGTTTGGGATACTAGTACGAGAGGTGCAGAGAAAATATACATGATAAATACCTTAGGATGTTATACATGATAGATACCTTGGGATAGTATACTTGATAGAAACCTGACGATGTGACACCTTGATTTATCTTGACACCGTAGTTTATCATGTCACACTCGTTTATCTTGGTGCAGTAGTTCATCCTGTTATTTTGATTTAGCCTAACTATCATCATACTTATGTTCATCTCAGTTCCTCATGCCAGTTAACTTTACTAGTTTATATACTGATAGTAGATAGGGCTTACCAGTCTTTATGACTGACCCCGTTTTGTTTCGCCTCTTTGTCTTCCGTTCCCCCCAGGTTACAGGGAGGAAATGCTATTGTTAGTTCGGACTTCTTCTGTTTGAAGGTCATCATGTATGGCTTGGACTTTTATTGGCTATGGCTACTTTACTGTTTTACTTGGGGAATAATTTATGAAAAGGTTTTATGCTTCTTTACTATTGCAAGGCAGGTTTTGATGTATTCTGATGTAAAAGGCTTTAGACCTTATTTTATATGGTAATGAAATTTGTTTTACTTCCGCTATTTTATATATGTTCTGTCTTGTAATATTTCTGTGCATGTTTACCTCGATAATGCTTCACCAAACCTAGTGCATCCCCTTTGTGAGTGACCCTAGCGGAGGTGGGGTGTTACAATCATACAACAGACTTAAACTATATTTCAGCTCCAAGCCATATACATTTATAGGGTTTGACTCACATTAGAAAATCCAACCGAAACTTTCAGCAACATACCTACAAGGGTTGAAAACATGAATCAATACAGTAAAGAAGAATTCAACAGTGAAAATCAACAAGATCAAACAAAAAGTAATGATCAACAAAATGAAGATACAACTGAACATGACATTGCTCCACCTGTTACCTCTACTCACCCAATGATCATCAAGGACAAGAATGGCGTATTCAAGCCAAAAGTATACATATTTGTCACAACATATGAAGAGCCAACTACTTTCAGTCAAGTAGTTGTTAATGCCAAATGGAGATCTGCTATGGATAAAGAGTTCAACGCATTCATCAGAAATAAAACATGGACATTAGTCAAACCCCATGAGAATAAAATATAATAGGGTGCAAATGGAAATACATAGTCTAGAAAAACCCAAATGGAACTGCAAACAAGTACAAGGCCAGATTGGTTGCAAAGGGATGTACTCAACAAAAGAGATTTGATGTCATTGAAACTTTATCTCTAGTTGTTAAACAAACCACATTAGAGTTGTACTTGTAATAGCCTTGCACAAAGGATGGAGCTTAAGACAACTGGATGTAAACAATGCACTTTTAAATAGTTGTTTACAAGAGAAGTCTATATGCACCAGCCAGAGGGATATAAAAAAATTCAGATTGTGGCTGCAGACTCAATAAAGCCATTTATGGGCTTAAACAAGCTCTTAGGGTATGGTTTGGTAGATTGAATGACAATCTAGTTAAACTAGTCTACCAAATCATATACATCCTTATTTGTTAAAGTTGTCAACTGCACATGTATCTATATACTAATATATGTTGATGACCTTATAATTACAAGTGACGGTAAGACTAAGATCAATCAACTCATTCAATACCCAGACAAGGAGTTCTCAATAAAAGATCTAGGAGAACTACTACTTTCTAGGCATTGAAGTGAAGAGGATATCCAAATCCGAGTCACAAAAGAAATACGTCACAGAACTTCTCATCAAAACAAAAATGAATGAAGTCTAACCACATGTAACTCCTATGATATGCAAACCCAACTACCCCACAAACAGTGGAGAACCAACATCAAATATTAAAAAAAAAATAGAAGTATGGTTGGTGCTCTAAAGTATACAAGTGTAACTAAACCTGATACATTATTCAACACTAATGAAGTGTGTCAATTTATGCAGTCTCCTCTTGACAATCAAATGAAAGTTGTAAAGATAATCCTTATATATCTAAATAAGGACTGATGAGTATGGCATGTCAGTTAAAGCTTCGAAAGGTATCTTTAACTGGATACACTGATGCAGGCTAGGCACTAAACATTGATGATAGAACAACAATAGGATACTGTATATACTTGGGTGACAACTTGGTATCTTGGTGTTCAAACAAACAACCTACAGTGTCCGTATCCAACACAGAGGCCGAGTACTAGAGCTTTAGTAGATGTAATAGCTGAATTAATGTGGTTGCATTCTTCACTAAAGGAGGTACACACTAATATAAAAAACAAACATTATGGTGTGATAATCAAAGTGCTATGTACATGACAGCTAATTTTATACAGCATGCAAGGAATAAACACATAGAAATCGACCAGCACTTTGTAACAGAACAAGTCACAAAGGAAAACATAGATGTAAATCATATACTAGCATATTATCAACTTGTAAATACTCTGACTAAAGCATTATCATCAATAAATTTCTCGAGATTCATAACAAATCTCAAAGTTTATGAGCTACCTATAAGTTGAAGCATAAAAAAATCAACCGAAGGATACTTACATCTCTCTAGAGCATCATCGCTCCAAAAGCTCAAAGATTAACGAATCTTCGAAACATCAAAGCTCGAAGACCAACAGAACTTCAAATCATATGCTTAGGGGCAAAGATGATGAGGAGACAAAGGGAAATCAAGCTTCAATCCTTCAAAATCGCATGCGAAAAGGCACCGAAACGAAGAACATCCAAGAAAACAGTAACCGTAATGTCGACTTGAGAGGGGGTATTAGAGAAATAAAGAAACGAGACAGCTACCATCCTTCTCTTAACATATATAATATATGTGTGTGTGTGTATATATATATATATTACATTGCTGTATGGGCTCGGCATGTTGTATGTGTGTGTATATATATATCGATCTATATATCCAAATAAAACATACTATTCATATCTGTAACACAATTTCTTTACTAGTATTACAGTCTATCCTTCTCAAACCAAGATTGAAACACCCCACCTCCATTAAGGTCACTCACAAAGGGAATGACTTTACTTCGGTGGAGGTTTATAAGAAAAGTCACAGATAAAACACAAGACAGATATAAACACATATGTATAAGCAGCAGAAAACAAACAGACTTTCATTTCATAAATACGTGTTCATACAAAACATTTCCATAATTGTTTCATAATAACTTCCAAAACATTACATCATCATTTCTGTCTTGATTATTAAATAAAGAAGCATAAAACATAATAAAAGCTGCATAAATCCCCATAGATCGTGTCCAAAAGCCATACCCAAAGGAAAGCATTGCAAATTAAGAACTCAGAATCCAAAATTTAAGTTCGTCGTTTGTTGTAAGTATAGTGATTTTTCCGATGGGAATAAAATTAAGATATGATTCGATGTAAAATGGAAATGGAATTGTGCTATTGTATAACAACGATGTTAATTCATATCTATGTGTTGCAATGATTGTGTTGTGAATGGTATTGGGATGTTTGTGGTATAATTGATTTGATGTTGGGTCCATTAGAATGTTTGCCAAGGAAAGAGAGTCCAAACCATACATCTACTATCTTGAAGCTTGCAAAGAGTCTGACTAAGCTGGGTTGTTTCTTCCCTGTGGACCTTGGGGGGGGGGGGGAACGGAAGAAAAGAAGACGAAAGAAAAATAGAGTCAGACATAAAGCCTGGTAAGTCTAGTGACTCTTCAGTATGAGAATAATAAAAAGGGCATGATAGGTAAAAACTGGAAATAGGAAAGTATCATAAGCTAAGATAAAGCAGTTTCAACCGAATATACTATCGCACCCCACTCTATATCTCTGCACCTATTGTATTGTCTCAACTGGCACCCCATGATCGGGGTGAAGTGATCCCCTTTCTAAAGATCGGCTCTTACTCGCAAAATCATATGTGTCATACAACCCCCAATGATTGCAGATACCTATGTTGGTCCCAACATGGGGTGTATCAAGTCCCACGGTGGCGGCCTGACACAATCCTAGAATGCAAAGGTATACTACTGGTGCCCAGTGCCCTGTTTGTCTGCTCCGAAGTGTGTGCACGCCCGCACTCCGTTAGAACCCACACTGCTACACCAACCGCCGTCGCTTTTGACCACTTACAATCAGCCCAGTAATCGTGCCCCACCCTGCCTAGTTTCAGGGTACCATGATACCTAATTGGGTTACTGCTGAAATGGGTCCCCATTACTAGGGTTTTCTAGTCAAACATGTTTAGTGGTTAAGTGTCTGTATTTACCTAACCCCACCCATCAGTTTAATTAACATGTTGAATTGGTTAAGTGTTTTAGTTAACTTAACCCTACCATCCTGACTTGTCTGTCCTTAACCTTAATTAGTTAAAGCACCGACCACTCGCATTAGACAGGTATTGTTACGGTTACTGGAAGTGCCGGTCGTTTCCGGGCAGGTTTACACTGTAACTCAGTCTAACCTCGGGTCCTTATTGGGCTCAATGCTTAACCTCTCACATAGGATAGGTATTGTTGTGATTACTGGACAGCCGGGCGGGTCCGGGCAGGTTTACATCACAACTCAATCCAACCTCGGGTTAAGCATACTCGTATTTTCTAAATTTACATATTTGTCTCTATTACTTGTTATATGTAAATTTGTTAACAATTAAATGTTATGGCCCACTTTCCAAGTTCATCATTTTTGGCATAAGAATTTTATACCATTTAAGTGCCACCAATTATTGGCATTTGCCAAACATGCCAATACATATATTTTTATGTCAAGTTTCCAATAATTACCAATTTTTTCCAACGTTACCCCGTCTAAATATTAGGCTAACATTCTTAGCCTAATTTTTCATCCGCATGATTTTTAACATATAATATTAGGCTAAAAACTTAGCCTAATTTAGCGTACACAAAATTGGCATAAAGAAATTCATTAACATAAACATGACATAGGTGTAAACTTGGCATTATTGGCATAGTCAATATGAACATCATAGGTGTTAACTTGCAAAATAGTCAACATGAATGTCATAGGTGTGAACTTGCAATGTAGACTAAATCAACATACATATATGTGAACTTGCATTGAAATAGGGATCTAACTAAATAGGTGTCACATGAATTAGCATATGATTTAGACAACATAAGCCTAAACATGTTTAGATCTAGGCATAACATCGAACATAACTAGCATATGACAAGAATATGACGTGTCCATAAAGTATGTACAATTTTGTCACATGTGTGAACTAGATCAAATCACGTTTGCTACTATAACATGAAACTTGTATTAAAATGGATCTTGGCATGGATCCAATTATGAACTTGCAACTTTTGCATAAACATATGAGCAGGTATATGAAATTAATCATTTTGGCATAGAGGTTCTATTGTACAGCATATAACTTGTCATAATCACCTAAACATATAGGTGTAGATATGAACCAAATAACTTGTATGTGAATTTGAATAGATCCAACATCAACTAGATTAATCCACAAACATTCTAATGGATCCAACATCAAATCAATTATACCACAAACATCCCAATACCATTCAGAACACAACCATTGCAACAAATAGATATGAATTAACATCATCGTTATACAATAGCACAATTCCATTTCCATTTTACATCGAATCAAATCTTAATTTTATTCCCATCGGAAAAATCACTATACTTACAACAAACGACGAACTTGAATTCTGGATTCCGAGTACTGAATTTGCAATGCTTTCCTTTGGGTAGATAAACGTTGTTTGAATCTTGTTTTTACTTTAGTTTTGCTCGTCTCTAATCTTTCTACAAGTGGAGACTACTCTTGGCTTCCTTCCAGCAGCATGACGAATCTAGCTCTATTTTATTTGTGTGAATTTAGGTTGAGACTAAGGTTGTTTATATAGAATTTCAAACTAATTAGAGCCATCGATGAAGCTAGAGTTAATCAAGGCCATTCGTATCAAGAGAAGCCAATCAGAAAGTGACAAATCAGCCCTAGTGACCCAGCCAAGCCCTAGAAACCGAGCCAGGACCAGACCAAGCAGGTCAGGTCGACCAAGCAGGCCGACCTGCAGGTCGACCCCCAGGTTGACTAGTCGACCTGGGTACCCAGGTCGACTCCCAGGTCGACCCCCTGGTCGACCTGGGTCCTGGGCGGGAAAATTCCCGCCCAGCCCAGTTCTGGTCCAGTTTTGAATTTTGAACCTGTTTTCGGGCTGTTTGAATTTTAAATCGAATTCTGAAACTTCCGGAGGTCATAACTCATTCATACGGAGTCCGATTTACGCAAACTTGGACTCTATCTCTAGCAGAATTCCGAGACGAACGCAATGGCGTAACCCTTTTCCCTTAATTCTTTCATTTAGAATTAATTATACTTTAATTTGTTAATTTACAGTTAACAGAAAATTCGGCGTGTTACCTTCTCCCCTCCTTAAAGGATTTCGTCCTCGAAATCTTCAAGTCTAGGAGAACGTATATCCTAACATCCAATCGTCCATCTACTCAACCAACAAACACAGGCATTCATTGTCCTTAAAAGACTTCTAATGCTTCATGATCATATGCATAGTGTGTGTATATGTCCTTATCTAATGCAAGAATCAGGCGGTCTACTGATTCAGTTGACCTCCTTAATGCAAATCATGTAAGTGTCATGAATCCATTATGTATGCAATTTTTTTTCCATACTCATAATTCTACATGAGTGCGCAACCATTCATACAAATGCGACATCCATATGACAACATATCAAGTTTTCAACCACATACAAATATGAACACATATATGCATATGCAATATGGAAGTGACTGAGCCGATCTAATACCTAGTGTGTATGTGTGTATATGCATCCACGAGCAACCACTTGCAACCACTTGTAGCCATCAACCATAACATGTTCCAATTACATGTTTACATCCAAAGGGGTTTCTACCTAAGGATAAAGGATAATATCGAGGAGATATAAATAAAAAGATAGATACAAGCACAACTTAAGGAAAAAGAGAGATCAAAGATGCACCCTCAAAAAGAAAAGGGTAGGCCGCGCGTATTCTGTCCTCAGTTTCCCAAGTCGCGTCTTCCTCGGCGTTGCTCCACTGAACTTTGACAAGCCTTACTTCGTGGTTGAGTAGCTTTTTTACTTCAGTTCCTATGGTGCGGGTTGGAACTCTCCTCACAGTTACTTCATGTTCCACTTCGGCTTCTTCTGGAATGCTTGGCTCCACCACTTCTGCAGATTCATGTAAACATTTCCGGAGATGAGAAACGTGAAAGACATTGTGAATTCCAGCCAACCTTTCGGGCAGCTCTACTCTATAAGCCATTTTCCCAATCTTCTCGATGATAGGGAACGGTCCTACAAATCTTGGTGCTAGCTTTCCTGCGGATCCAAAGCGAACGACGTTCCTTAAAGGAGATACCTTAAGGAAAACCCTGTCCCCAACATCAAAATCAAGGTTGGTCTTTCTTTTGTCTGCGTAGGATTTCTGTCTATCTTGGGCAGTCTTCATTATCCTCCGTATCAAGTCCACTCTTTCTGAAGTCTCTCTAATCATGTCTGGCCCAAGTATAAGCTTGTCTGTAGACTCCCACCAACAAGTTGGTGATCGGCACGGTCTTCCATACAATGTTTCGAAGGGCGCCATGCCGATGGTGGCTTGGTAGCTGTTGTTGTAGGCGAATTCCACTAAAGGAAGATGATCCTCCCATGTCCCTCCAAAGTCAAGGATGCACAGTCTCAAAACATCTTCTAATACTCTATTCACCCTTTCCGTCTGACCATCGGTTTGGGGGTGATAGGTCGTGCTCAAGCATAACTGTGTGCCTACAGCTTCTTGCAGACTCCGCCAAAATTCGCTCGTGAAGATGGGATCTCGGTCACTCACTATGCTGGAGGGTATTCCATGGAGTCGAACTATTTCCTTGAGACAAAGAGATGCTAGAGACGAGGCAGTCCTTCTACTCTTGACAAGTATAAAGTGGGCACTTTTTGTGAGCCTGTCCACTATTACCCAAATGCTTGTATTGCCCCTTCTTGACCTAGGCAACCCATCAATGAAGTCCATTGAAATGCTATCCCACTTCCATTACGGGACTTCTAGAAGATGAAGCAGTCCTCCAGGCTTCTTTTGTTCTGCCTTGACCTGTTGGCATATCACACACTTAGAAACGAAATCTGCCACATCCTTCTTCATGCCGCTCCAATAGAAAACTCTCTTTACGTCCTTGTACATCTTGTCTCCACCTGGGTGTATTGTCATCTTGGAATGATGTGCTTCTTCGAGAACCATCTTTACTAAATCCCTTGCTTGTGGGATGCATAATCTTCCATCTCGCCTCAGCCAACCCTTATCATCGATGGAGTACCTATTGAGGTGACTGGAAGTTTCACCCCTAATTAGTTTATCAATCACATCAACAAGCTGAGGGTCTTCACGTTGTGCGGCCCCTATTGAGTCTAAAAGAGTAGACCGTACTTCTAGTGATGCCAACATACCAGGTACAAAATCAGAGGAGGGCCTAAAGTCAAAACTGGCTATATATTCCAAGCTTTTCCTTTCTACAAAGAGAGGGCTTAAGGTCAGCTTCTTTCTACTCAAGGCGTCTGCCACTACGTTTCCCTTGCCAGGAATATAGGAAATCTCAAAATCGTACGAGGCAAGGAACTCCATCCACCTTTGCTGCCTCAAGTTAAGATCTTTCTGCGAGAAAAGATACTTCAATGATTTATGGTCAGTATATAATTCGAACTTCTCACCTAGGAGATAATGACGCCAAGACTTAAGTGCAAAGACGATGGCGGCCAACTCAAGATCGTGGGTCGGGTAGTTCTTTTCATGAACTTTCAATTGTCTTCCATCATAAGCTACTACCTTCCCTTCTTGCATCAAAACAGTGCCTAGTCCCGTACCATAAGCATCCGTGTATACTGTGAACATCTTACTTCCATCAGGCAAAGTCAGTACTGGGGCTGTTGTAAGAGCCCTCTTTAAGCATTGGAAAGCAATATCACAATCCAAATCCTAAGCGAACGCTAGATTCTTCTTTGTTTGCCTTGTGAGTGGAGCTGAGATTTTCGCGAAATCTCTAATGAACTTTCGGTAAAAACCGGGTAGCCCAAGAAAGATTCGGACTTCGGTTGCATTTCTTGGTGTCTTCCAATCTTGCACTGCCACCACTTTCGCGGGTCCACAGCTAACCTCTTTGGACACTACATGTCCAAGAAACCTTACCTCTTCTCTCCAAAAGTGGCACTTGGAGAATTTTGCTTTTAGCTGATGTGCACGGAGAGTATCCATGATTTCCTTCAGATGCTGAGCATGTTCTTCCTCATTCTTTGAGAAGATCAAAATATCATCTAAGAAGACCACCACGAACTTATTGAGGAATTCTCTGAACACCCTGCTCATTAGGTCTACGAAATAAGCGGGTGCATTTGTCAAGCCGAAAGGCATGAAATGCCACTCGAAGATACCGTCTGGGGTTCTGAATGCCGTTTTATCAATGCTATCTTCAGCTACCTTTAGCTGATGGAACCCAGTATCCAGATCAAGTTGGGAGAAGACCGACGCACCTACAAGCTGATCAAACAAATCGTCTATTCTGGGAAGCGGGTGTCTATTCTTTTTAGTCAGCTTATTTAGCTCCCTATAGTCCACACAATGACGTAGTGAGCCATCTGCTTTGGTGGCGAACACCACTGGATCACCCCATTCCGAGATACTCTGCCTTATAAACCCCTTCTCGAGAAGCTCCTTAACTTGCTTACTAAGCTCCTTTCTCTCCTTTGGAGCCATGTGTCTAACAGGTAAAGCTACGGGCTTTGCATTGTTAACAAGATATATGCGGAAGTCTATTTTCTGCCTCGTAGGTAAGCCCTTTACCTCTTCAAAGGCATCCGTATATTCCCGGACCACTCTTACCGACTGCAAATTCTCAACAGAAGCATCAAGCGACTCTAGATAACTAAGCATAATAGCATTCAAGGGATTACAAGAAATTTCTAGAGTGTTACCGAGCCGAGTCAAGAGTCTAACCACTCTTTTCTCACAATCAAGAATGGCACCATTACTGGATAACCAGTCCATGCCTAAGATCAGTCCATATCCCGAGAAGCCCAAAACAAAGGCACTACATCTAAATTCAACACTTAGAATAGAGATTTTCAAATCCAAGCAAACCATCGACAAATAAGCCGAGCCTCCAATTGGATTTGAAAAAACCAAGGAATCTTCTACCATACTAGTGTCTAGGTGCAGAGATTCTACTAAAGCAGATGAAATAAAGGAGTGTGATGCACCGGAATCAAAGAGAGTGCGAACTGGATGATCAAAGAGATAAACTAAGCTTTCTATAGAAATATTTCTACCTCGTTCCTGTGGAGGTGCCACCAACGCGTGAACCTGTCCCCCTGAGGTGGATCCAATCCTCTGTCCCTGCCCCTGCTTCTTTGGGCAGTCCTTAGCCATGTGTTCGGTCTCGCCACAATGGAAACAACCACCATTCATCTTCGCCTTCTTCTTTCTGCAGTCTTTCACTATATGTCCAACAATGCCACAGAAGTTACACTTTCTTTTTTCATGGGGTTTGTTGTTCTTCCCGCCTTTCTTTGAATCAGCCTTCTTGTTCTGGGACCCTTTCCCCTTCTTATCTTAAGGCACTTCTGCTTTATTCCCTTTCTTGCCTTTATCTTCCTCGTGTAGCAGTGCCATGTCCACCAAGCTTTCAAAAGTTGCTCCCATGGGTATATGGGTCATAGCAAGGCTGTGTAGAGGCTCATTCAGACCTTTGACGAAGCGAAGGGCCTTCTTGTGTTGGGTCTTTACTAAATCCAGCCCAAATCTGGCCAGTTGATTAAACTGATTGACGTACTCCCTAATCGTCATACTCCCTTGTTTAAGAGTTAGGAACTTCTCCATCTACAGGCTTTTTTCAGCTTGGGAGAGGAATTTCATCTCAAACCTCATCCTGAAATCTTCCCAAGTTTCTACTGGCCTCTCAGCATGGGTAACTTCCCACCAATAGGAAGCTTCATCTTTAAGCAACCACACTGCTAGATGTATCTTTTGCCTGTCGTCAACTTCGAAGATGACGAACAAATATTTGGCCTCCTTCAGCCAGTTCCTTACTACCACAAAGGATTCAGTTCCATAAAAGTCCTTTCCACCCATAGCCTTGAAGTCTCTACATGCCTTAGCGAAAGTATTTCCACGAGGAGGAGGAGGAGGAACCGCTGCCACTGTGGGAGGAGGAATGTCTGCTGGGCCCGCACCATTGGCCCTAGCCTCTAGGTACCTTCAGAACCAGCCAGGTATCAGTACTCCTTCTGGAAGGTTAAGATCTCCAGACATTCTGGAACAAAAAGGAAAGAAAGATTCAAAACAAAGGATAGAGAGATAGTGCATATGACTTTGGGGAATTATGCCTTTTAAAAACAATGCTTTTTCTTAAAAAAAAAATGCTTCTTTAAACTTCTTTTTGAAAATAGTTTCAAAAACCTTTATCTAATCTGGTAAATCTGTGCTCTGATACCAAGTGAAACACCCCACCTCCATTAAGGTCACTCACAAAGGGAATGCCTTAACTTCGGTGGAGGTTTGTAAGTAAAAGTCACAGATAAAACACAAGACAGATATAAACACATATGTATAAGCAGCGGAAAACAAACAGACTTTCATTTCATAAATACATGTTCATACAAAACATTTCCATAATTGTTTCATAATAACTTCCAAAACATTACATCATCATTTCTGTCTTGATTATTAAATAAAGAAGCATAAAACATAATAAAAGCTGCATAAATCCCCATAGAACGTGTCGAAAAGCCATAACCAAGGAAAGAGAGTCCAAACCATACATCTACTATCTTGAAGCTTGCAAAGAGTCTGACTAAGCTGGGTTGTTTCCTCCCTGTGGACCTGGGGGAGGGGGGAAACAGAAGAAAAGAAGACGAAAGAAAAATAGAGTCAGACATAAAGCCTGGTAAGTCTAGTGACTTTTCAGTATGAGAATAAGAAAAAGGGCATGATAGGTATAAACTGGAAATAGGAAAGTATCATAAACAAAGATAAAGCACTTTGAACCGAATATACTATCGCACCCCACACTATATCTCTGCACCTACTTGTATTGTCCCAACTGGCACCCCATGATTGGGGTGAAGTGATCCCCTTTCTAAAGATCGGCTCCTACTCGCAAAATCACATGTGTCATACGGCCCCCAATGATTGTAGATACCTATGCTAGTCCCACGATGGGGTGTATCAAGTCCCACGGTGGCGGCCCGACACAATCCTAGAATGCATAGGGTATACTATTGGTGCCCAGTGCCCTGTTTGTCTGCTCCGAAGTGTGTGCACGCCCACACTCCGTTAGAACCCACACTGCTGCACCAACCGCCGTCGCTTTTGACCGCTTACAATCAGCCCAGTAATCGTGCCCCACCCTGCCTAGTTTCAGGGTACCATGATACCTAATTGGGTTACTGCTGAAATGGGTCCCCGTTACTAGGGTTTTCTAGTCAAACATGTTTAGTGGTTAAGTGTCTGTATTTACCTAACCCCACCCATCAGTTTAATTAACATGTTGAATTGGTTAAGTGTTTTAGTTAACTTAACCCTACCATCCTGACTTGTCTGTCCTTAACCTTAACTAGTTAAAGCACCGACCACTCACATTAGACAGGTATTGTTACGGTTACTGGATGTGCCGGTCGGTTCCGGGCAGGTTTACACCGTAACTCAGTCTAACCTCGGATCCTTATTGGGCTCAATGCTTAACCTCTCACATTGGATAGGTATTTTGTGATTACTGGACAATCGGGCGGGTCTGGGCAGGTTTACGTCAGAACTCAATCCAACCTCGGGTTAAGCATACTCGTATTTTCTAATTTTACATATTTGTCTTTATTACTTGTTATATGTAAATTTGTTAACAATTAAATGTTATGGCCCACTTTCCAAGTTCATCATTTTTGGCATAAGAATTTTATACCATTTAAGTGCCACCAATTATTGGCATGTGCCAAACATGCCAATATATATATTTTTATGTCAAGTTTCCAATAATTACCAATTTTTCCCAACGTTACCCCGTCTAAATATTAGGCTAACAATCTTAGCCTAATTTTTCGTCCGCATGATTTTTAACATATAATATTAGGCTAAAAACCTAGCCTAATTTAGCGTACACAAAATTGGCATAAAGAAATTCATTAACATAAACATGACATAGGTGTAAACTTAGCATTATCGGCATAGTCAATATGAACATCATAGGTGTGAACTTGCAAAATAGTCAACATGAATGTCATAGGTGTGAACATGCAACGTAGACTAAATCAACATACATATATGTGAACTTGCATTGAAATAGGGATCTAACTAAATAGGAGTCACATGAATTAGCATATGATTTAGACAACATAAGCCTAAACATGTTTAGATCTAGGCATAACATCAAACATAACTAGCATATGACAAGAATATGACATGTCCATAAAGTATGTACAATTTTATCACATGTGTGAACTAGATCAAATCACGTTTGCTACTATAACATGAAACTTGTATTAAAATGGATCTTGGCATGGATCCAATTATGAACTTGCAACTTTTGCATAAACATATGAGCATGTATATGAACTTAATCATTTAGGCATAGAGGTTCTATTGTACAACATATAACTTGTCATAATCACCTAAACGTATAGGTGTAGATATGAACCAAATAACTTGTATGTGAATTTGAATAGATCCAACATAAACTAGATTAATGCACAAACATTCTAATGGATCCAACATCAAATCAATTATACCACAAACATCCCAATACCATTCACAACACAATCATTGCAACACATAGATATGAATTAACATCGTCGTTATATAATAGCACAATTCCATTTCCATTTTACATCGAATCAAATCTTAATTTTATTCCCATAGGAAAATTCACTATACTTACAACAAACGACGAACTTGAATTCTGGATTCTGAGTTCTGAATTTGCAATGCTTTCCTTTGGGTAGATAAATGTTGTTTGAATCTTGTTTTTACTTTAGTTTTGCTCGCCTCTAATCTTTCTACAAGTGGAGGCTACTCTTGGCTTCCTTCCAGCAGCATGACGGCTCTAGCTCTATTTTATTTGTGTGAATTTAGGTTGAGACTAAGGTTGTTTATATAGAATTTCAAACTAATTAGAGTCGTCGATGAAGATAGAGTTAATCAAGGCCATCCGTCTCAAGAGAAGCCAATCAGAAAGCGACAAATCAGCCCTAGTGACACAACCAAGCCCTAGATATCGAGCCAGGACCAGACCAAGCAGGTCAGGTCGACCAAGTAGGTCGACCTGCAGGTGACCCCTAGGTCGACTACATGGTCGACCTGGGTACCCAGGTCGACTCCCAGGTCGACCTGGGTCCTGGGCAGGAAAATTCCCGCCCAGCCCAGTTCTGGTCCAGTTTTGAATTTTGAGCCTGTTTTCGGGCTGTTTGAATTTTAAATTGAATTCTGAAACTTCAGGAGGTCATAACTCGTTCATAGGGAGTCCGATTTACGCAAACTCGGACTCTATCTCAAGAAGAATTCGAGACGAACGCAATGGCATAACCCATTTCCCTTAATTCTTTCATTTAGAATTAATTATACTTTAATTTGTTAATTTACAGTTAATAGAAAATTCGGGGTGTTACAAAGATTAATTCTATGATCACTACAATTCAAAGCATAGTGATTATGTAATCTGATCCAAAATATTTTCACAAATCCATTACAAATAACAATTATATATTGTTTAATTTATTCTCTTTTTTTATTCAAATAATCAAATAATATATTTATTACTTTGGGATATAATATGAACAAATTTTGTGGAAAATTATACCAAATGAGCATACTAATAAATGAATCAAAAAAATTAACATAAAATAAAATCAAATCAAATCAAATGTAATTGGCAAACAAAATACAAAATTTCAATGTATGTACTGTAATGCATGCTCGTATACTAAATTTGCACATGCATACCAAAAATCTATTAATCATACCGAACTTGAAATAGTAAAATGATACTACGAATCAATTTGGAGTAGAATGTGACAATCTCTGTTCAACCACTTGCATCATTCTAAGTTCTAACTCTTTATGCTTTTCAGTATCATGTTGATTTTCATCCTCTGTACGCTTGTAATGGAACTCATGCTCTTCTAAAACTGTCGTTAATGTGTCTTACTCTCTTTTTCAATCTATAGACGATGCATTGCACGCTTACCCTCATTTGTTTGATGCTTTATCTCAGATTGTTAAATAATTCAATTACCTGAGCCTTGACACATTGTGTTCCATTCCTTAAGGAAATAAGCCAGGATTGTAACTCCTATATGTTTTACTTTCACTCGTTTACCTCCTTTATCGCTGAGTAATGTGTGATTTGATTTATAGAACACAAACCCTATTTTTGCCACTTCAAGAACATGAAGTTCAATTTATATGTTGGTTTGTAACACTATCACTTATGCACTCATAATAAATCAGGTATATTTTTTTTGGCAAGGCAAGTCGTTTTATAGTGGGCGTACCACTTTTAATAGAAAAAGGTAAGAAGATAAGAGGAGCTTTGCACAGGCACAGAACTCCAATGCTAGTTTGAAGTGCCAGAACATTATGAATAAAATACAAGAGCTTGACAAATACATCTAGACTACCAGTTTCATAAAAGCCCTAACCCCATCATAGGAGGAGGTTCTACATGTGTTTCCAAGCGAGCCAACAACATAGATGAATTTGGAAAAAGCCAATGCAAGATCTGGCACATAACACGGATTAGGAGCATGGAATATGTAATTCCTATACCAAAGATGTTCGTAAAACTCAAGCTTATTTATCTCACCGATCTCACTAGTTTGAATCATCTCAATACTGTCACCAACAATTTGATACCTTAATTTTCCTTTTTCACTAACATCACCACTGATAGACTTATTGAAGATATCACTATTGGGAAAATAACGCATAAAGATAATACATGAATCCAAACCTTATCCCCTTCACACTAAACAATATCCTCAACAGTGGCACTCTCCTCCTCTCCCAAGGCATCAGAAACCAAAACATAATCATTCACACCAGTACCATACTTACTCTTAGGCACCTATTTTATAGACGGAGGTCTAGGAAGGGGAGTTCTATCAAATAGAGGCACAGGAGCCAATGAAGAACCACCAGAGCTAATAGGACATGAAGCAACAGAATGACCAAACGTATGACAAGACGAACAAATCTCTGGCTTTCAACCATAATGGGCCACCACCTTAGCTGCATATCCATCCACAATCCTGAGATTAATCATATCTGGTAGAGGCATAGCAAAAGAGATTTCAATAAGCTCCATAGCATAAAATAGCTTCTCCCGGGCAACGGTGGTATTATCAAAACATTTCAGTTTTCCATATTACTAGTTAACCAATCTAAACTTGTCGAAGACTGTAAAAAAGAGGGAATTTGAGAGAAGTAGGTCCATACTAGAATCGATAACATGTGATCTCTAGCACGATCAATAGGCAGGCTCCAAGGAGTATCAATAAAGGGATTTCCATGTATAAAGATCGGATCTGAACTAAGAATCCTAAGACGCTCATCAGGTCTAGAGAATTTGAAGAAGAATAGGGACCTGTCCAAATGAATATAAAGGCCACCATTACGCTTCCAGGCATTACAACATTTCTCTTTCACTATGGAATAGGGAGGATTAGAATCCAAAAAGAAGCCAACAAAATAATCCTTCCGAAAATTGGCTCCAACATCAAAAACAATAGGTGTCGATTCCATGATTCCATCCTTACCAACTACCTCAAATTTATGTGGCACAAAGTCGCCGGCATTATCTGGGTTTTTATTGAAGAGCGAAACAAAACTAGGAATTGAACAATCACTACCGGGATTTAGGCGCAGATCAGACATGCCTAGTACACTGGGATTCACACTACTAAAATCATGGCGCTAGCAGGAGGAACGACTGCCCCAACATCATTCACATTCTTGCCAATAAGATCGAACTGAGCAAACCAGAATTCAAAGCAACATCATTTTGAGTCTCATTCTTGCCAAAAGGGTAGGACTGAGTGTTAACCGGCCTTCAGTTCCAGTTACCAGAAGTAGGTCAGGCTCACACGACTCGGCCCATCGTGTGGTTCAACGACCGAAAAGTGTTTCCAACATCATCAGGAGCCAAGATAAGATGGGATCACGTGAGAATAGTCATCACGGCTCGCTAAAATGCTCTCGGACAATATAAGTCGTGGATCAAGCGAACGCACTCAGGGCTGCATGACCATATCAAGCGAATCAGGGGTCCAGCACCAGAAGACTCGAGTCGGGTCATTGGCAGAATGTCGCATCCCTTGGATGCGACATCCACCAGTATCCATCCACACGCCGAGTCGAGGCGAGCCGAGCTCCAATTCGAAGGCGAGCCATCAGCGGGTCCGGGCGTAGCACCGGTGGGGGTCCGGGGCCCTATAGTCCGATTCATTTGATTTCCACCAACAGGTATATTACCCAAAATCATCGGAATGACTCAATGTCAAGACTCGTACCCCTCGACATCAACAAACTCGTACCCCTCCAAGGGGTACGAATTTCACATCCCCCAGTGGGATACGAAAATCGTATCCCTCCAGGAGGATACAAATCTCGTACCCCTCTAGGTATGAAACTCGTATCCCCTATGAGAGATACGAATGTCGTACCCCTCTAGGGGATACAAATTTCGTATCCCTTAGAGGGATGAAAAATTCATATCCCTCATAGTGGTACGAATTTCCCTACTGTGCACGGGGGATCCGAGATTTCTGAAGCTGTCCTCAGGGACCCGAGATTCTGATATGTGGGTCCCATATCCTACTTACCCTCACCTAACCTCTCCACTATAAATACCCCCTCACTTCCTACATAAAAGGGGTTGGTCCGAGCTCTCTCCCAAGCTTTAATGGCTTCCTAGGAAGAAGACATTCTTCCCCCAAAGCCTCCCAGGCACCTTCCTTCGTTATGCATGGAAGTGGACACATGTGCTTGGACCAATGAGCATACTCATGAATGTTTAACCATGCTTTTGGACATTACGCCACATTTGGATATTTTCGAACCTCTCAGACATTGTTGACCAAGTCATCACCTCTTCCACTCAACAAAGAAGAAGAAGGCCTCGGCCCCCTCGCCTCGGACCCCGAACCTTGGATCCCAAACCTCAGACCCCGAACCTTAGACCCCGCTCGGACCCCAAGTCTCGACTCTGCTTCCCTCAGCCTCAACTCCGCTTCCTCAGCCCCGACTATGCTTCCCTCGGATCCCCCGACTTCGACTCCGCTCCCTTGGATCCCTCGGCTATGCTACAACATCGACAACTCCTCGACTACCCTCGCTTAGCAAGGAAGCTTGACAGCAAGGAAGCTTAATAAGAAGGACTAATAGGATAATGTTAATCATTGTAACTTCTTGTAATAGTCTTATTGTACTTTGTTGTAATGGAATAAAATCAATATAGCCTTCAAAGTGGACGTAGGCCCCTACGGGCCGAACCACTATAAATAACTGTGTCCTTTACTTTCCCGCATGTTATTACTGCATCTCTTATACTTTTCAACTCTAGACATTTAAGTTTCTAATTTTTGGAACTCTCGGATGTTGACGACAAAATTAGAAGTCAACACTGAGCTACAAGGGGAATAGCAGCCCCAACGTCATTCACATACACATTACAAAACAAATTCAACCCAACCTCATGAAAATTAAGGGAAGTCGACTCATTAGCGCTGCAACATTTACCCGCAATCATCGGTCAAGAGAGGATCTCGAAAGGTTGAGGTGGCCTACGACCATCGTTTCTCCATAACCAAGCTAGTCAGAAGCGAAGACTTAGTAGACTTACCAGTGACAGCAGCTAGACAAGAGAGGGAAGCAGGCACCGCAGCGATATCTGAAGCCATCTTCGAAAGTGAAGGAATGACCACTGGATCTGAAAAAGAGCGAATCAAGGGTCTCGAGACACCACACTGCTCAATAGCACTAGATTCTATCGTGGTTGCCAAATGTGCTGCCGAATCTGAGAAGTTAAGGGGAAAAGGACGACCAGGACACGTAGCTGAAGTACGAAGTGCTTAGACTCCAGCGTAGGCTTTGGCTTCTCGCTTTCTTGCCATAGAAGGAGAAGCAGGGGATTAAAAGATGAACGAGAACATTGGGAGGGAAGACAGGGTAAATCGCTAGGAGCGATTAACTTGGTTCCATGAAAGAACGATAATCCATGATGTTGACTATCAATTGATTGGAAATTTTCTTAAGAACATTCGATGTGCACATCACAAGTTAGTTACCAACAGGATATGCACATCCATTTTGCATTTCATAGGTTCAAAGAATGAAAAATCAACATTTGTTGTGTAGAATGCTGAAGTGTGAATCTTAAGCCTATACTATCAGTAAAAGGTGAAAGAAAAGTGATTTATTGAATTTTAGAAGTCTTTTTCATTCTTCTGCAATTTACAATAAAAAAATTAATTAGATTATCATAGATGCAAACACCTATCAAAGTAAATGTTGAAAATACAAAGTAATGATTTGAAGGGAGCATACAAGAGATTTTTATACCGGTTTGAATTTATCCTACATAATGCCCTATGTAATTTCTTGTATAAATTTATTTTAAAATCAACTTCCAATACAATCTTGATTTCAAGGCTATGAGACACACAATTTAAATTTTTCAGGCTCTAGGTACACTAAGTGGAATCAGACGAGACATCAACTTAACCAGTTGGAATCATATGGAGATACCAAGCACACCTACTTGATTTGGTTGGGACACTATCACACCTACTTGTATCTCATGGACACAAGTTTATATGAATGTTGTTTCGATAACACTATAAGAGAATACGACTATTCTAATGGCTCAGAGCCGTTGGCGGCCGTTTTAAACCATTGGAATACTATTCACGAATTGAAACGATTTACAATGGACCAACAAAGACTTTCCTACGGCTTTTCCAATGGCCTCCAATGGTTAATAGCCTTTGGAAACCATTTGAAATAAAATGACCAATAAGTCATTGAAAATATCGGTAGTTTTTTTATAACAGCAAGCCTATTACCTTCTAGCTATACCATTTCAATTTCTTTTCCATTTCCAATCCATTCCGCACATACATAACACACACACACACACAAATATATATATGTATATATATAAATAACAATATAAACAACCAACATAAATCAAATAAATACCAATATAAACAAAAAAAACCATCCAAAATCAACTCATCAACCTCACATGTCAACAAAACAAGTACGTACCATCAAAATATATCCAAAATATCATCCTCACGCTCCCCAAACCAACATATACAAAATCAAAATACAATCCTCACCATCTCCAAGTCAATATATACATCTTGCAAAAACAAATACAAACAAACAAAAAACATACCTCAAGCATCGTCGTCGCCTCCGAAAGCACCAGACGGCGAAGGAAAGGAACCATGTTGCTGCACATACTACGCTAGCTTTTGATTCAGCTGCTCCATCTGTATAGCTTGAAGATGATTCTTCTCCTATAGCTGCTCAATCATTGTTCTATGCTCTTTTATTTCAGCTTTGTCCTGAGCTTTTTGAGTTGCTCGAGACTGCAAATAGAATGAAAGATATTCAAAATAATATATAAAAAATGAAAATGACACAAGTAAAAGGGTCGTCAGTACATAAAAAATAGAAAATGAGTAATAATATCAAAATTTTAATCTCTAATCACTTTTTAACATAAATAAACATATATAAATAACAAAAAGGATATAATATCCAATCTCCATGTAGTGTCCCGAAATTCCGGTACAATTTGAGCTGACCAAATAACACAAGTCCAAACCAAATTACACTGGAAACCAGAAAACTAATAGAAAGAAAACAGAGGGTGAGAATAGATAAGATAGAAACTTAGAATAGAAGAAGAAGAAGAAGAAGAAGAAGAACATACAACATCAGAGTAAACATGAATCTCACAGCGGAACGAACAATATATAATAGATACATATCTTTGAAATAAAATCAGTATATGTATGAAGTAACATTATCAGAGTATAACACTTACAACACAGCTGAATAAAAAATAGCTTTATAATCCTGAAGCCTCCTGCTCCAAGCTCTCCAAGTATAACTGTAAAATCCTGACTACATGACTGCCCATACAAAATTGGGCTCCCAAGAGTTTAGGGAAAACAAAACAAAACAAACTCTAGGTCAGTCATGGGAATGGTGTGAGTAAAATAATTTAAAACAGTTTGAGCACTTAAACGATATCTCATAAGACCACGCCGTATAACGGAACGGATTTTTTTCCCTTATGAGAATCCAAAACATTTGATTTAACTTTCAAAATCCTTTTGAAAGAAACGATAAACTTTATATCAAAACTCTTCTGATATTATAATAATGTCTATCAACCACAACTAAATAATCATCTAGCAGAAACGCTTTCATCTCACGTTCTACATATATAGTATACAATCAAAACCGCGAGCACTTATTGGATAATGGATTACCAACTATAACAAAGTATGGAACCACCTTCGGATAGTGTACCTCTAGAGAGGAATACACTGGGTTCAACAAGAACATCTTGCAACCCGGCCACACATGACCGACCACTCATTTCGCTTGAGTGTATCGAACGAAATCACCAACAGTTGGGATCATCAACTGTTTCCCGAATGGGACAGTATCGACCATAGATTATAGAATGAAATGAATATCTCTAGATAGGTGATAATACACCCTAATTGGCAGCCAACCACTTAGCCATGCTGTCTACCCGATTTTTGTCATTTCCCGGTTGTGAGGCTAGAGGCCATGCTTATCTCTGGCAGATCACACATTTATTCAATTTGAATGTCACATCGTCATACCCGCCAAATCACAAATTGATTTCTCCAAAAATACAATGGGTATATAGCTAAGAGAAATGAATTCCCCCGCCACCAAACGTAAATACGTTTGAAGAGATCAACTTACGCGATATATTGAATATACTCTGTCAGACATTCTTCCATACAGGTCGTCCTGGGACTGGACAAACCGAAGGCACTATTCTGTAAACAGGACAGCCCTTGCACAACTCCATCTTCAATTATCTTCATCATATTTGATTCGCAATGCTAATGCCATACAGAACGGTTTTCAGATAATGAATCTGATCCCGGTCTCTCCGTATTGACGACGGAAAAATGGTCAAAAACTTCGATAATCGGTGAGATAACTATCAAAGGAAAATACATGTGCTAACAACGATATTATTTCCAGATGGAAATTATATCGATCAATCATCATTTAACATTATGTCTTTAGTTCATCAATTTATTCATTTCCTCTTTCCCTATATTCAACATTCCTTATTTTCTAAATTTAGAAAATATACCTTATTAATCATCAGAAAACATTTCCATCTCTTTTTCTCGTATCACTGTCATTCCAGTATTCTTTATCATCAAACATTTCATTTTCTATGATTAGAAATTATCTCTGATTATATTTGGGAAATGTTTCCAAAACTCATTCATCGGATTTTAAACAGATGTTTAAATAAAACATCGCTATGACACTCAATCCATTACCCTGATTAACTAATTTCACTTAACAAACCTTCATTATCGAACCTTAACCGTTCCTTAGTTAAAAACGAAGCCAATCAAGTTGGGGTATAACTATCTCTAAGACCTTAACTGAATAACATTTCTAACTTTGAAATAGAAAAGATTCATCTTTCAAATCTTTAACAAACTTCCTTGCATAACTCTCGGATTCTATTTATGAATCCACTTCTTATTTGAAAACATTGATTATAACTATACCGTTATAATCCCTACTTCTGAAATATCTAACTTCAAAGCATAACTTTTATTCCTTAATTTAACTAAATAACTAAACAACTAATTTATTAACAAATAAGTAAATCTTGATTAAAAACGGAAAGTAAATATTACTTTCCCAAATTCGATATAATCGAATTCATTGTATAATTCTCTTTCGAATAACTATATTCGATTAACTTTCTTCGAATAACTATATTCGATGATCCCTCTTTCGAATAAACTATATTCGATATTCTTCTTTCGAATAAACTATATTCGATAATCTTCTTTCGAATAAACTATATTCGACTAACATCTTTCTTCAAATAAACTATATTCGATTAAATCCTTTCGAATAAACTATATTCAATAATTCACTTCGAATAACTCACTTCGAATAACTAATATTCGATTAACTTACTTCGAATAACTAATATTCGACAAATTCTTTTCGAATAGCCAATATTCGAAAATCTTTCTTTGAATAACTATAATTGATAACTCTTTTCTTCGGATAAACTATATTCGATTAACTCCTTTCTATTAACTCAACTCGAATAACTAATATTTGATTTACTCTAATTCGATTAACTCTATTCGACTAACTCTAATTCGATTTACTCTAATTCAATTACTCTAATTCGATTAACTCTAATCGATTATCTCTAACTGCTTAACTCTAATTGATTAACTCTACTGGATTAACTCTATTTGATTAACCCTAATCGATTAACTCTTATCAATTAACTCCCATCAATTAACTCTTATCAATTAACTCCCATCGATTAACTCCTTTCGATTAAACTATATTCGATTAACTCCTTTCGAATAAACTATATTCGATTAACTCCTTTCGAATAAACTATATTCGATAACTCCTTTCGAATAACTAATATTCGATAACTCCTTTTGAATAACTAATATTCGGGAACTCCTTTAATTCGACTAACTCTAATTCGATTAACTCTAATTTTTTTTATAATCCTACTTACTTTCCAAATATTTCCTTTTATGGTATCTTGTTTATTTTCTAAATAAATATTCCTTTTATCTTTCTATTTATTTTCCCAATATATATTCCTTTTATAATCTATTTGTTCAACAAATATTTCCTTTTCAATTCTATTTATTTAACAAATAAATATTTCCTTTTCAAGTCTATGTATTTTCTAAATAAGTATTTCCTTTTATATTCATTTCACAAATATTTCCCTTTCTATTTGTTTCACAAATATTTGCTTTTCTATTTGTTTCACAAATATTTTCCTTTTCTATTTGTTTTACAAATATTTCCCTTTTCTATTTGTTTTACAAATATTTTCCTTTTTGATAATTCTATTTACTTTATAGATATTTCCTTTGCAATTTTATTTGTAAATGTTTTACAAATATTCCCTTTTCAATCCTATTCGTAAATGTCTTACAAATATCTCCTTTTCAATTCTATTTGTAAATGTTTTACAAATATCTCCTTTCAATTGTATTTGTAAATGTTTTACAAATATCTCCCTTTCAATTCTATTTGTAAATGTTCTACCAATATCTCCTTTTAAATTCTATTTGTAAATGTTTTACAAATATCTCATTTTAAATTCTATTTATAAATGTTTTACAAATATCTCATTTTAAATTCTATTTGTAAATGTTTTACAAATATCTCCTTTTAAATTCTATTTATTTTCTAAATAAATATTTCTTTTATAAAATCTTTTGATTTTATAAATAGTTTCTTTTCAATATATACATTGAAAATTCCCTTTATACATTTCAGTATTTCTTATGGTATTTAAAATACCAAAAAACAATGATTGATATCATTCAACACACTTAATCAACACAGATTATATATCACATCATATATTACAATATATGAAAAGAACAGTATTTTAAATATTGAGGAACCCAGTTGGGTCCCTCCACCCTATTTCCCTGCATTCACAGATGTTAAACAATATAATTAACGTCAACTTCATTTCACTATGAAATATTCTGATAAACAGAATTGATATTTGATTAAAGATTTATATATATATCGTTATCTATAATTTCAACCAATACATAAGCAATTCAACCAAACAGTCAATACACAACAATCAATCATCATTTATCAGTTCTAAATATACGTTATAAAAATATGAACTGGTAGAGTTGGTGAGTTTTACTCACGTTGGTAATTTATCGTTAAATAACGATAAACTATCCTTGTTTCAAACGGATGTTAAATTCTGCTATAATTTGTAACGAGCTCCAATCCACTCCCAGTCAGTTCCATTGCGTAGCACTCGTCCATACTATCCCAACGGATCTTGTTTCGTCGGATTCTGATCATCTATGGATTAAATACAATTTATACATGATTTAAATTAAAATAATATTATAAACTTAATAATTTAATAAAATAAATCCTTACTTATCTCTTATCCATGTTTATTACTACTCTAATCTTGTCTGTCTTCCCATTTTGCAGTTTGAACCCGCTGAAAGAAACACCCTGGCTATGTTTTCTTCCCAAACTCTTTTCTTAAATCCCTTTTAAACAAATTACCATTTAAACAAAGATGGGCCTTACCCTATGTATTCGGCCCAACCATCAATGTGAAAACCCATAACCGCTCCAATACCTTTCTTTCCAAAATAAATCTGTCGCTCCACAACAAATCGAACTGCCACTCCACCATTTACGCCAACCTCTCCCTTCCAATTCCCTCTTATCTTCATACGAAAATCAAAACAAAAATCACTGTTGATCTCCTCTTCGCGTCCTCTTCACAATCATCCCACTCCGCCTGAACTCACACCAGCATTTCAAAATGCGTCCAACCATACTGTTTCGCCAATCCTTACTGTGGCTCGACAGTTTTTGCTACCAATTCACTCCATTTTTTTGTCAACACGACTACCTTGCTACCCCGAACTCGGTGATGCCCTCAAAGCACTCTCCCGTGAAAGTGCGTGTACGTGCTAGAACTTGGGTTATTTGCTATATTACAAGAGTATATCAAATAACTATGTTACGGTTATAAGATGACCTTGGTCTAATACCAATTGAAAGAATTGTGCGTGTATATGTGCTAAGTATAATACACATAAGGATCATGTAATATGACGAACAATATTCAAGAATGAAGTAATATCTAATCACAGAACTATATAATAGTAAATGCAGCAAAAAGGAAAAATCACACCAGAGATTTTTATACTAGTTCGGAGCATCGTCCTATATCCAGTCGCAGACTTCTATTTGGATTTTCACTAAACAAATAACCTCACTTCACCCGGAGGAAACAGGTTTACAACACCCGAACAGCCAAACGGGATTTCATGCCTCTATCAACACGAGGACTTCACAACTCGCCTTTTACAAATCTGAGGACTTCAACAACTAAGATTACAATATGTATGTTGACAACTTGTGCTCTTTTCAACACGGATTTGTCACTTGTAGTACACCCTTCCTATAATCTTATTCTCAAATATAATTTGATGTATGTGAAGATTTGGAAGTGAATATCGTATTGAATCACAAGAATATTAAGTAAGCTTTGAGATTCAAATGATTGTATATTGAATATGAGTGCTTTTTGAATACAGAGTAGAGTGCAAGATAGATCAAAGAATTGAGAATAATTAAGTTTTTTTTGGATGATGATTTAATGATGTTTATATAATGATTAAACAGTCGTAACCATTAGTGAAGAGAAGCATTGAAGAGAAATGATTTTTTGATGAAAGGAAAAAGAAGCAACTTTTGATGAAAAGAGATGTCTATTCAAAGTGTTGCTTTCAGTTCGAAAATCAGTCAACAGGTCTAAATTAACCAATAGACTGAAATTTGAATATATATATATATATATGTTATATATATGTGTGCACATTTTTGTGCATTTTTGTGCATTTTTACCCAGAAACGGTCGACCGCCTATTTTGAAACCGGTCGACCGGTTTCTGGCAATATGCACAACAAATGTGCATTCATATATATACATATATACATTCATAATAATGAGGTATATGATTATTTTAGGATAGATTTTAACATTTATACCACAGCTAAAACACTAAATAATCAACCTCTTACTTACGCTCTAACCTATGATATCATTCTCTTCTTTTTGTCGATCATGAAACTTCTCCTTGTTATTAATCAAAATACTTTGAAATTCTTGACTCAACATCCGGCGTCCTTACCAAGGTTCGACGATAAACACTAGGAGTCGCTGTTAATTATCGAGCTCCCCAAAATACTGTCGTACCCGTCAAACGACCCACCAGATCGAAGAGCAACATCCCGTGATCAATAATATATAAGCTTTTGGATTTGTATATTTTGTTTTGAATTTAAATCGATTTTAGAAATGGGAATCGGTTTGCTGTAGAGAAGGAAATGACTGCGGGATGTTTTGACTAAGAAATGGAAGAATTAGGTTTAACAAAGTTGGTATGGTATTTATAGATAGTTTTTAATATTTTTTTATTGATTATTCTATTCAAATTTAATCAATCATTATGAGTATTTATCGAATAAAAATTCCTAAAATCACATACGATACCCAAAAAACATGAGAATGGACATACGGCTAGAGTTTGACATTACGGACCCAACGAAATTGGTTTCATCAAATTCCGACTCCGTTTGCTCACACAGCATATTTTTAACCATCAAAATACTGATTGTTTTTCACATTAAAAATCTGTACGGCCATACACTGACTCTAAAAATCATGGAAATTGAAATCTAACAATAATTTGATATTACAGATCTAACAAAATTAGTTTCGTCGAAAACGGAGGTCATTTGCAAAACTGGCTATTTTTAAAGCTCTAAATAACCCATTCAAATATATAAACATAATTAAAAATAATTAAACTAAATATTTAAAAATAAATATTATCGTATATATCCACACTAGAATATCATATAACTCCAATTGGATTTATAACTCGATATTTCAAAATTCCCAGTTATATCAATATTCGAATTATATATAAAATCCTTTTTATAATATAAATATATATTTATAAATTTCAAAGGAATTCCATAGCGACTTTTCTAAAATTTGATTTGGACATTAATCAAAATCTACACAATGAAATCCTGATTTTTCTTTTCCACTAGAAAAATATACTTCACCAGCTCCGAATGTTTCTTGTTTCACAGAAATCCAATTTAAAACGGACCCTGTATATTCAGTTAAAGTTCAAACCACCAAATAGCGAACTACCGCACCAATTCGAGCTCGATTTTAATTATAATAAAATTATACGTTCAAACTTCATTTATATAATATATTCGTGAATATGATTCAACTCTAAACTGAATTATATATTATAAATAATCCAATTCACACAATATTGTGAATTCAGCTATTTCTGATTATTCCAAAAATTAAATATATTATTCTATTATTTAATTTAATTAACTATTCACTATTATTTAATTCTACGACCATTCAAATCTTTAAATCACTACTTATATAATTAAATAAAATTAATTATTATATCTCTAAAATACAGGTCGTTACATTCTTCCCCACTTAAAATAATTTCGTCCTCGAAATTGCTAAGGTCGAAAACAAACACCACCAACTGGGTTAAACATTATTTATTTCTTTTTCCCTTTCAATTGAACCCATTAATTTCAACTGAAACATTAATTAATTCTTATCAACGAAAATTCTCAAAAGTCCTGAAAATTTTCTAACACCTTACATTTCTGAAAAATTTCGCCAACACCTCCTTTGTACTGGTCAATCGGTACAACTACAACTCGCCTCTCTGGGCCTTCTCCAACCCAAAAGAAAATCAAACATCCAAATGGCTTACCAAATAGGCTCATAAATCTCATGCTTATACCAAATATAAACTTGTACCTTTTTGTTGGGCATATCATTATATCCTTTGCATCTGTTACCAATTCTGCATATACCAATGTCATCCCAATCATTCGGTTATACCCAAGCCAAATTCTGTTCTTAACTCAGATGTCATTACCAATTTCAACTCTTAACTTACCAGTCCAATACAATTCCAAATTCGCATCTCACCATCAAATCATTCTATTTCAATTCAATTTCAGTTACCACTTAATTGGCTTTACTTAAATTCCAATTTGCTTTCGCAAGTATTATTTAACTTGTTTTTAATTCATCAATCTCTCTTTGGGAGTTTTAAACTGCTTTGCTTTTCCCAAAAATCAAACAATCCTTTTCGAATTTCAAACAACTTGTTTTCGCAAAACATTTCCAAAACAAAACATTTGGTTGTAATCCGTCACTTACAACTCGAAAATAAACACCGATGATGTCATGATCAACATCGGAAACTATTTCCAGTTATCGAAGTGAGTTCAATACTATATCACTTTCAAAACCATTTCTAATCCCTTCCATTCTGAAATATTTTCAAAATATCATTCACAATGTTGTAAACAATTTAAAATCTCCCAGGATTTTAAAATTCACATAAATTTAATCCAAATCCATTTACAACACTTATTCAAACCACAGAGTTTAAATTTCAATTCTTGTTTAAATTTTGTTTTAATTCATCTAATTCCACGTATTTCACTTATATGAATTCTGATTGGTTATTTACATAACCATTTAATTTATAATCTTACTCGAGTATAATAACAACCAATACATCCAATATATTATAATTCCAATATATATATCTTCCCTATATCAAAATATACTTTGGGTAAACTTATTTTCATTTACCCTCTTTTCAAAACATATCGTGTCGTCCCATCGTATTCGAGTGTTTAGAAACTCCTACCGATATAGTGGATCAAACTGATCGACCAGAACTCATAAACAACTCAACCAATAAATCTCCACAATATAAAACTACTTTATATCAAATAACAAATACGCGCTCATACACTCAAACTCAATCTAGGGTATTACTAACCTCATCTCTACTGAGTCATGCCACAGAGCCAAGGTAATTACTTAACCTTAAGCTCTGATACCAACTGTAGTGCCCCGAAATTCCGGTACAATTTGAGCTGACCAAATAACACAAGTCCAACCCAAACTACACTGGAAACCAGAAAACTAATAGAAAGAAAGCAGAGGGTGAGAATAGCTAAGATAGAAACTTAGAATAGAAGAAGAAGAACATACAACATCAGAGTAAACACGAATCTCACAGTGGAACGAACAATATATAATATATACATATCTTTGAAATAAATTCAGTATATGTATACAGTAACATTATCAAAGTATAACACTTACAACACAGCGGAATAAACAATAGCTATATAATCCTAAACCCCCCTGCTCCAAGCTCTACAAGTATATCTGTAAAATCCTGACTACTTGACTTCCTATACAAAATTGGGCACCCAAGAGTTTAGGGAAAACAAAACAAAACAAACTTTGGGTCAATCATGGGACCGGTGTGAGTAAAACAATTTAAAACATTTTGAGCACTTAAACGATATCTCATAAGACCACGCCGTATAACGGAATGGGTTTTTTCCCTTATGAGAATCCAAAACATTTGAATTAACTTTCAAAATCCTTTTGAAAGAAACGATAAACTTTATATCAAAACTCTTTTGATAATATAATAATGTCTATCAACCACAACTAAATAATCATCTAGCAGAAACGCTTTCATCTCACGTTCTACATATATAGTATACAATCAAAACCGCGAGCACTTATTGGATAATGGATTACCAACTATTACAAGGTATGGAACCACCTTCGGATAGTGTACCTCTAGAGAGGAATACACTGGGTTCAACAAGAACATCTTGCAACCCGTCCACACATGACCGACCACTCATTTCGCTTGAGTGTATCGAATGTATATCACCAACGGTTGGGATCAGCAACCGTTCCCGAATGGGACAGCATCGACAATAAATTATAAAATGAAATGAATATTTCTAGATAGGTGATAATACACCGTAATTGGCAGCCAACCACTTAGCCATGCTGCCTGCTCGATTTTTGTCATTTCCCAGTTGTGAGGCTAGAGGCGACGCTTATTTCTGACAGATCACACATTTATTTACTTTGAATGTCACATCATCATACCCGCCAAATCACAAATTGATTTCCCCAAAAATACAACGGGATATAGCTAAGAGAAACGAATTCCTCTGCCACCAAACGTAAATACGTTTGAAGAGATAAACTTACGTGATATATTGAATATACTCTGTCAGACATTCTTCCATACATGTCATCCTGGGACTGGACAAACTGAAGGCACTATTCTGTAAACAGGACAGCGCTTGCATAACTCCGTGTTCAATTATCTTCATCATATTTGATTCGCAATGCTAATGCCATACAGAGTGGTTTTCAGATAATGAATCTGATCTCGGTCTCTCCGTATTGACGACGGAAAAATGGTCAAAAACTTCGATAGTCGGTGAGTTAACTATCAAAGAAAAAACGTGTGCAAACAACGATATTATTTCCAGATGGAAATTATATCGATCATCAATTTACTCATTTCCTCTTTCCCTATATTCAACATTCCTTATTTTCTAAATTTAGAAAATATACGTTATTAATCATTAAAAAACATTTCCATCTCTTTTTCATGTATCACTGTCATTCCAGTATTCTTTATCATCAAACATTTCATTTTCTATGATTAGAAAATATCTCTGATTATATTTGGAAAATGATTCCAAAACTCATTCATCGGATTTTAAACAGATGTTTAAATAAAACATCGCTATGCCACTCAAACCATTACCCTGATTAACTAATTTCACTTAACCAACCTTCACTATCGAACCTTAACCATTCCTTAGTTAAAAACGAAGCCAATCAAGTTGGGGTATAACTACCTCTCAGACCTTAACTGAATAACATTTCTAACTTCGAAATAGACAAGATTTACCTTTCAAATCTTTAACAAACTTGCTTGCGTAACTCTCAGATTCTATTTACGAATCCACTTCTTATTTGAAAACATTGATTATAACTATAGCGTTATAATCCCTACTTCTGAAATATCTAACTTCAAAGTATATCTTTTATTCCTTAATTTAACTAAATAATTAAACAACTAGTTTATTAATAAACATGTTAATCTTGATTAAAAACGGAAAGTAAATATTACTTTCCCGAATTCGATATAATCGAATTCAACGTATAATTCTCTTTCGAATAACTATATTCGATTAACTTTCTTCGAATAACTATATTTGATGATCCCTCTTTCGAATAAACTATATTCAATAATCTTCTTTCGAATAAACTATATTCGATAATCTTCTTTCGAATATACTATATTCGACTAACACCTTTCTTCGAATAAACTATATTCGATTAACTCCTTTCGAATAAACTATATTCGATAATTCACTTCGAATAACCAATATTCAATTAACTTACTTCGAATAACTAATATTCGACAAATTCTTTTCGAATAACCAATATTCGAAAATCTTTCTTTGAATAACTATGATTGATAAAAAAAATCTTCGAATAAACTATATTCGATTAACTCCTTTCAATTAACTTTACTTGAATAACTAATATCCAATTTACTCTAATTCGATTAACTCTATTCGACTAACTCAAGTTCGGTTTACTCTAATTCAATTACACCAATTCGATTAACTATAATCGATTAACTCTAACTGGTTAACTCTAATTGATTAACTCTACTGGATTAACTCTATTTGATTAACCCTAATCGATTAACTCTTATCAATTAACTCCCATCAATTAACTCTTATCAATTAACTCCCATCGATTAACTCCTTTCGATTAAACTATATTCGATTAACTCCTTTTGAATAAACTATATTCGATTAACTCCTTTCGAATAAACTATATTCGATAACTCCTTTCGAATAACTAATATTCGATAACTCCTTTTGAATAACTAATATTCGATAACTCCTTTAATTCGACTAACTCTAATTCGATTTACTCTAATTCGTTTTATAATCCTACTTACTTTCCAAATATTTCCTTTTATGATATCTTATTTATTTTCTCAATAAATATTCCTTTATCTTTCTATTTATTTTCCCAATATATATTCCTTTTATAATCTATTTGTTCAACAAATATTTCATTTTCAATTCTATTTATTTAACAAATAAATATTTACTTTTCAAGTCTGTTTATTTTCTAAATAAATATTTCATTTTATATTCGTTTCACAAATATTTCCCTTTCTATTTGTTTCACAAATATTTCCTTTTCTATTTATTTCACAATTATTTCCCTTTTCTATTTGTTTAACAAATATTTTCCTTTTCGACTTGTTTTACAAATATTTTCCTTTCTGATAATTCTATTTATTTTATATATATTTCCTTTGCAATTTTATTTGTAAATGTTTTACAAATATTCCCTTTTCAATCCTATTTGTAAATGTTTTACAAATATCTCCTTTTCAATTCTAATTGTAAATGTTTTACAAATATCTCCTTTTCAATTCTATTTGTAAATGTTTTACAAATATCTCCCTTTCAATTCTATTTGTAAATGTTCTACAAAAATCTCCTTTTAAATTCTATTTATAAATGTTTTACAAATATCTCCTTTTAAATTCTACTTATAAATGTTTTACAAATATCTCCTTTTAAATTCAATTTGTAAATGTTTTACAAATATCTCTTTTTAAATTCTATTTATTTTCTAAATAAATATTTCTTTTATAAAATCTTTTGATTTTATAAATAGTTTCTTTTCAATATATACATTGAAAATTCCCTTTATACATTTCAGTATTTCTTATGGTATTTAAAATACCAAACAAAAATGATCGATATCATTCAACACACGTAATCAACACAAATTATATATCACATCATATATTACAATATATGAAAAGAATAGTATTTTAAATATTGAGGAACCTAGTTGGGTCCCTCCAACCTGTTTCCCTTCATTCATAGATGTTAAACAATATAATTAACATCAACTTCATTTCACTATGAAATATTCTGATAAACAGAATCGATATTTGTTTAACGATTTATATATACATATATATATATATCATTATCTATAATTTCAACCAATACATAAGCAATTCAACCACATAGTTAATACACAGCAATCAATCATCATTTATCAGTTCTAAATATACGTTATAAAAATATGAACTGGTAGAGTTGGTGAGTTTTACTCACATCGGTAATTTATCATTAAATAACGATAAACTATCCTTGTTTCAAACGGAAGTTAAATTCTGCTATAATTTGTAACGAGCTCCAATCCACTCCTAGTTAGTTCCATTGCGTAGCGCTCGTACATACTATCCCAACGGATCTTGTTTCATTGGATTCTAATAATCTATGAATTAAATACAATTTAAACATGATTTAAATTGAAATAAGATAATTAACTTAATAATTTAATTAATTAAATCCTTACATATCTCTTATCCATGTTTATTACTACTCTAATCATGTCTGTCTTCCCATTTTGTTGTTTGAACCCGCTGAAAGAACCACCCTGGCCATGTTTTCTTCCCAAACTCTTTTCTTAAATCCCCTTTTAAACAAATTACCATTTAAACAAAGATGGGCCTTACCCTATGTATTCAGCCCAACCATCAATGTGAAAACCCATAGCCGCTCCAATACCTTTCTTCCCCAAAACGAAATCTGTCGCTCCACAACAAATTGAACCGCCACTCCACCATTTACGCCGACCTCCCCCTTCCAATTCCCTCTCAACTTCATACGAAAATCAAAACAAAAATCACTATTGATCTCCTCTTCGCATCTTCTTTGCAATCATCCCACTCCGCCTGAACTCACACCATCATTTCAAAACGCGTTCAACCATACTGTTTCGCCCATCCTTACTGTGGCACGACAGTTTTTGCTACCAATTCACTCCATTTTTTTGTCAATACGACTACCTTGCTACCCAAAACTCGGTGATGCCCTCAAAGCACTCTCCGGTGTCCTTACCAAGGCTCGACGATAAACCCTAGGAGTCGCTGTTAATTATTGAGCTCCCCAAAATACTATCATACCCATCAAACGACCCACCAGATCAAAAAGAAACAACCCGTGATCAGTAATATATAAGCTTTTGGGTTTGTAGATTTTTTTTTTGAATTTAAATCGATTTTAGAAATGGGAATCGGTTTGCTGTAGAGAAGGAAATGACGGTGGGATGTTTTGACTAAGGAATGGAAGAATTAGGTTTAACAAAGTTGGTATGGTATTTATAGATTGTTTTTAATATATTTTTTATTGATTATTCTATTCAATTTTAATCAATCGTTATGAGTGCTTATCGAATAAAAATTCATAAAATCACATATGATACCCAAAAATCATGAGAATAGACATATGGCTAGAGTTTGACATTACAGACCCAACGAAATTGGTATTGTCGAATTCCGACTCCGTTGGCTAACATAACATATTTTTAAACGTCAAAATACTGACTGTTTTTCACATTAAAAATCCGTACGGCCACACACTAATTCGAAAAATCACGGAAATTGATATTTAACAATAATTTGATATTACGGATCCAAGAAAATTAGTTTCATCGAAAACGGAGGTCGTTTACAAAACTGGCTATTTTCAAAGCTCTAAATAACCCATTTAAATATATAAATATTTTTAAAAATAATTAAACTAAATATTTAAAAATAAATATTATCTTATATATCCACACTATAATATCATACAACTCGAATTGGATTTATAACTCGATATTTCAAAATTAGCAGTTATATCGATGTTCGATTTATATATAAAATCCTTTTATAATATAAATATATATTTATAAATTTCAAAGGAATTCCATAGCGACTTTTCTAAAATTTGATTTGGACATAAATCAAAATCTACACAATGAAATCCCGATTTTTCTCTTCCACTAGAAAAATATACTTCAGTAGCTCCGAACGTTTCTTGTTTCACAAAAATCCGATTTAAAACGGACCCTGTATATTCAGTTGAAGTTCAAATTGCCAAATAGCGAACTGCTGCGCCATTTCGAGCTCGATTTTAATTATAATAAAATTATGCATTCAAACTTCGTTTATATAATATATTCGTGAATATAATTCAACTCTAAACTTAATTATATATTATAAATAATCCAATTCACACAATATCGTGAATTCAGCTATTTCTTATTATTTCAGAAATTAAATATATTATTCTATTATTTAATTTAATTAAATATTCACTATTATTTAATTCTACGACCATTCAAATCTTTAAATCACTATTTATATAATTAAATAAAATTAATTATTATATCTCTAAAATACGGGTCGTTACACTCCAGTGGCTCACAAAAAGTGTCTAGCAGCAAGCTATAAACCATAAATAAATAAAAAATATAGCCAAAATAGACACGAACCCAACGTTTCTCACATTGCAGTTGTGCTTCACTCTCACCAAAAGCAATAAACTCAGCAAAGAAAGCAGGGCACCAAATAAAAGAACCAAGTGGTCCACCCAAACAGACACTTCAAAGACCCCCATAAAAAGCAACAAGGTGCTCTCACTCAAGCGGTGAAGGAAAACTCCTAAGCAAACTACACAACTCCAAACCTATAGTCCTAGCTCTAGATCAGCCAAGCAGCACGAATCCCGCAGAACAAGAAAGTAAAGCAACTCAAAGAGCAACATGTCCCATAGCCTGCGTAAGGAGCTAAACAAATCAGCGGAGGGGGAGGTGATTGTGGGGAGGGGAAGCGACGACAACTAATAGAAAACTTGACGGCCCATGCACAACCAGTGATCAAGTCAACCAACACCAACATGAGAAATTGGCCCGTAAACATATCGAAAATACAAGCCAAGCTCCTCATGCGAGATCAAATGATACCCAATAAAGGTCTTCCACGAAATGCAAGGAAAACATCGTCCTTCACCCTACGGATAATAGAAGATGATTCCATGGGAACCTCATCAAAATAGCCTTATTTTGAGCATACCAAAGATGCCAATAGATAAGACAAGGAACTAGGCGGAAAAGTATAGACCAGAGAGACTTTCCTTGAATACCTTCCTACTTGAGACGAAGCTGTTCTAAAAGCGAGAGAGCACTACCTTAGAGACTGACTAGGTTTCCGAAGTAATCCCTGAAAACTTGGGCACAAAAACCCTCGAAGAATAGATTGCCCGACGATTCCACATCTCCTGGTTTGCTACACCTACATTGAGACACAATTAGGATTCCGATCCTCTAAAGATTAACATCCAGTTGTAACCCATCATGAAACGCTTTCCACGTAAGTGTAGAAACCTTTGTAGGGATACAGGAGTGCCAAATAAAAGAGAAATACAAAATCCTAGGACCATAGGTTCTAGTAGAGTTCCATGTAGAGCGCGGAGAAAAGGAAGCACCAGTCCATCCATTACCACCTCCATGAGAGTCAGAGAAGGCTTTAACAGTGTTTGCGAACAAATTAAACAATTGTAAACAACTGTAAAATTCGTTCGTCTTTCCCAAACAACAAGGATCGTTGTAGAGGGTGTCGAACTCTGGGACCAAAATTATTTTAATTAATAAATCCAATCAAGTTATCCCTAACTTTTGATTGGTTGAAAACAAAGAAAATAGCAGAAATTAAATAAAAGAGAGTTTTAACAATAAGTGAAAGCAATTAGAGGATAATGACATAGATCAAATTCATAATCATCAATAGCCAAAAGATTAACCAGATCTAATACATGTTTCTGTCACAAACATGAATCAACGATAATAGGTTTTTAGAAACAAATATGTAAATAACGACAAGCATAGCCTATGTAGGAGCTCAGCTCTACAACCATAGACTATCAGGACAGATTCACTAATTAATTTCTAAAACCCTAAAACTAGATCTAAATCTGATAATTGTTAGACCGAACACGAATATACCCTGTGAAGGAGCATAGCTCTTAAACGACACAGGATATTAAGGTTCAGATCTAACCCTTGGTTCAGATCTAGATCTATATACATGAATTCCTCATCCTTTGGCTATGTGATTCATATCGAATCATATCTATTAGCGTCATCACCCCCTAATCAAAGGGGATTAGCTAGACATAGCTAAAGAAAATGAGAAAAAGAAAATAAATAACATAAACATAAATAAAATAAAATAACAACAGAGAAGAGAAAGAAGAGTTTTATTCCAAGAACAAGATTACAGAATAAAACTAAGTGTGTTTTACAATGAATGAGATAAAGTGTATTTATAGCTGATATGACAAAGTCTACTTGGCAAATTCCACAATGTGGGACTAAAGAATTAGCCCAAATAACACATAAGCTAGTGTGAACGGGGTTGTAGAGTAAGAGGCCTTGTAAGTGAGCTAGTGTGAACGCGTATAGTGCATGAATTAGAAGCCTTGCAAAGGAGCTAATGTGAACGCTACATGAGTGAAATGGTCTGCAATTGAGCCAATGTGAACACAATATGAGCCTTTAGTGAGCCAAATCTACCCAACTGAACTCTATTTGCAACCGTTCTTCAAGCTTTAAACTCTTCAAGCTTTAGTAATTTTAACTTCACTCTTTTTCAGCAAATTCTTCATGCTTTATTCATCAAATGCTCTAAACCATGATTCTTGTCAACAATCTGAAAACACAGCTATAAATACACAATATCAATTATTTAAAAGATAAAATAAGATAAATATGCGGATAAAATATACACATTTACGTGTATATCAAATACCCACACACTTATCTTTTTATTCGTCCTCGAATAAACTAAACTAAGATATGTCACACTTTCGTAGGAAACACGATTGCATTTAGCGTATGCAACAAGCCGTTAAACCTATGGGTGTCCCCAGTAGGACGAGTGTTGTCTCGTGAGGGTTTTCAGCGGATACTACCCACAAAATCCAAAGCGTCTTATGTACGCGGATTAATCAAACAATATATTTAAGGTCTTTCATATTCCAAGGATTTCACCTAACTTCAATAATAACGGTTTAGCCCCAAATTGTCCATCCCATAATTGGTGCAAAAATGAATAAAAATTTCAAGCTGAATCGTAATTCCTTGATAACACTGTAATTGTCTTGAAGGTTAAGAGCGTGGTGTCAACCAAAGTTCTACACATCGACAATGTGCACCCAATCATTTCTTTATTCACTTTTTTTTTAAATGATTTTGCACCAATGTAACTGTAATGTGTTGGATATGAGTTATGCATAGATGAAGGAAAATTTGTAAGTTCTAAAAAAATTCTAGATAAGAGGGCAAGTGTATTAGTTGAACTTCAAGCCACAAAAGATAAAGTAATACTAAGGCACATATTGACATTTTATTTCCTTTCATCTCCTCTACTACAATCCTCGCTTCCAAGTACGGTATGATGGATGTGGATGGAATGGAAATGGATGCTTCATAGTCAAGAATGATGAAGACTATTTTATTCAGAGAGACTCTCTCTTTATTTCAATTTTTTTCTCTTTTCTCTTTTTTTTTCTTTCTTTTTTTCTTCTTCTTCTTCTTCTTCTTTTTTTTTTTGCATGATGAATGGAGATGGAATGATGCCATACATTATTTCATTTGATTCCTCCTCTACAAAACCAATACTTCATGAAAGGATAGTTTTGTGCCCTAGTTACTCTATTTCTATAACCCTAATTCAACACACAAGTCTGGATTGATGTTATATAAAAAGCTGAAAGGAATGATAAACAAAGTTTCGTAAGATAGATAACCCATATAAAATAAGATGTGGTATATGGTTATCCTACCTTAAAACAAGTACGGAGTGGGTAGTGTAATATTGGTATAAAAAGTGATGTTTTTGACCTTTAAACAAAGGTTCTTGAGTATACAAATATAAGATAAACTTGTTGAAACATAATGCAAATCGACTAAAACTTGGGTTTGAATAATGTGGGGTATCGAAGAAGAATGCTACAATGAGTCATTTCTCCTTTAATTGGGCCAAGTGGAATTTAGAACTTACAAGTGTGAAAATTTGAGTGAGAAAAATATTATGCATGAAAACGAACTCAGAAAATCCACCAAATGTAAGTGCAAAATCATTATTATTTGATTTTTTTTCTTTTTTTTTGATTATTTTTACTTGCACATTCTAACATGTATAACAAAGGTTGACACGCTTAATCCAGAACACGACTAACGTCTGCACAGTCTCAAGCTAGCATCTTAAAAAGACACATTACGACTCAATGAATAAATAATGTTCATTCCCATCACCCAACAATTCAACTTATCAAACAAGAACCAAGGTGTTATTTATGAATTTCAGTTAATCCTTGTTCAATGAATGATCTAGATCATAAAATTTGATTGCTGATGAAATGTGAATTCCCCCCACACTTGAGTGTGACTGTGTCCTCACAGTCTTAATCAGAAATATCTTAGTGAAAGGGAAATAAAAATAAGAGGGTCAGCACGGCTTACCGGATGTGTGTGTGTAGAAAATACGCAGTCATCGAATAGATGAACCGGTCCACAATGGACCAATGGATCAGCCTCATTAAGCTTATGAGACACATCTGAAGCACAGAAAACCAAATCATAAAGGATTGTATATTTCGTGACAGATTTGGAAAAACAAATTTAGTTTTTTCAAAAGTTTGAGTTGCTAATTTTAAAATTTTGAGCTTACAATTGATCCGAAAATCGAATTGAATTTCTATAGCAACTAAAGAGAAGTCAGTGAGCTGGGGTTCAGTAAAAGTTTCAAAAACAAAATTCGATTTGTTCAGATGATGTGTAAATTGAGAGACGTGCACATCACTCTCACCCCCACACTTGTTTTAAGAAATATTGTTCAGTTTTGCTTTGGTACTTGAAATTTTGTTCACTAAAGGTTCATTCATAAACCTAAAATCAAAACCAAACAAATGAATTTTCAGTAAATTTTGAAATCGTATTTTCTCAAAAACAGTGTTATTCCAGAAAGAGTTCATATACTGCAGAAATTTATCATTGAAAAACAAGTGATCATAGTGAGGTTCAGTTGAAACGATCAGGTCGCAAGGAGTTTCAACAATTTCAGAAAAATCGTCATCATGTTTGAGATCACATTCAACAGTCCCATTGTTTTCAACCTCAAGAATTTCAAAGTTTTCAAATGTTTCATTTTCAATTTCAGACCCAACAACATCATCGTCAATCAGTTTAAGAAGTTTTCGCTCATCAAAATCGTCCTCACATAAACAGTTGTTAACAACTTTATCATTTTTGTCATATTGATAATCTAAAGTTGCTAAATTTTCAAAATTTTCATAATTTGAGAAAGGAAGATCGAATAGAAGATTGACGTCTTTGTTTTCAAAAGAATTTAAATTCAAATCAATCACAGAGCTTTCAACAACTTCATTGAGATTTTCATCGATTTCAAAAGTTGTCAGTTGAAAATCATTAATTGTGGGCAAAGGTGGATTATCGTTCGATTTGTCACACATTTGGATTTGATTTTGTTTCTCACGAAACTTCAAGTAGTCGTCAATTTCATTTGTTTGCTCAACAAAATAAAATTTATAGTTATTTACAAGGGAATTTTCAAGTTGAAATTGTTGAGAACAAAAGTTTTCACTAGCACCACAATTGAAATTATTCCCATTGCCAAAATCATTTGAAAAATGATTTACATTTCCATTTTGAATTTGAAATTCATTTTGGAATTCAAAACTGAATTGACAAGGGTTATAATCAAAATCTTTGGAATTTGAAGGTGAAATCGGATTTTGATTATTTCGAAAACTTTCACTTGAATTGTTGCACATGTATGAATTACACCATTCATTTATTTCTTGATTTTGTTGTATGCTCAATTCAAGTAAAGATTCAATACGTGTTTCAAGAGTTGAGGGTTGATCATCATTTTGAAAATTTGGTGGTGTACAATCAGGAGTATTTTGAAAATTTTGAAAAGTCGGTGGCATAAAATCCAAATTGGTTTGGGAATTAGAGGAAGGACGATGGAGTGAGGTGGTTGTTTTGGGGTTGCGTTCAGTCTGAGGTGGACTGAGGCTTTGTAGATCAATTTGGGTGGAAAAGGGAATTTGAACGTTGGTTTGTGTGTGAGCTGGATGAACTAAGTGGCTGTGGAGCACTATTGGTCTGAATGGTGATGTAGGCATGAGGAATAGAAGGAAACCGAGAATTTTTTTATTGAAAAGTGGTAAGAAATCTGAAAAGAGGGAAGATTGAAAACGAGCAAGACAAATGGAAAGAAATTGAATAAAATTTGGCAAGTTTTTTTTTTTAATAGAGATTATTAAGAAATGGAATACAGTGTAGTGGGAAAGAAATTAAAAGGCAATGAAAGGGGAAACAAATCAATCAAAAATTGCAATTTTTTTTTCTCTTGGTAGGAAGATTATAGTATCAATGATCAAATACCAAATCAACCAACAAGATTTTTTTTCTATTTATACAAGAAAACAAAAGGAAAAAAATAAAATAATTTTTTTTTATAAATAAAAAAACAAAAAATATAAAATAAGAAAACTATAACTCGAAGGATTTAAAAATAAAATATTATTTTGGTCCCCGGCAACGGCGCCAAAATTTGTTTGTGAACAAATTAGACAATTGTAAACAACTGTAAAATTCGTTCGTCTTTCCCAAACAACAAGGATCGTTGTAGAGGGTGTCGAACTCTGGGACCAAAAATATTTTAATTAATAAATCCAATCAAGTTATCCCTAACTTTTGATTGGTTGAAAACAAAGAAAATAGCAGAAATTAAATAAAAGAGAGTTTTAACAATAAGTGAAAGCAATTAGGGGATAATGACATAGATCAGATTCATAATCATCAATAGCCAAAAGATTAACCAGATCTAATACATGTTTCTGTCACAAACATGAATCAACGATAATAGGTTTTTAGAAACAAATATGTAAATAACGACAAGCATAGCCTATGCAGGAGCTCAGCTCTACAACCATAGACTATCAGGACAGATTCACTAATTAATTTCTAAAACCCTAAAACTAGATCTAAATCTGATAATTGTTAGACCGAACACGAATATACCCTGTGAAGGAGCATAGCTCTTAAACGACACAGGATATTAAGGTTCAGATCTAACCCTTGGTTCAGATCTAGATCTATATACATGAATTCCTCATCCTTTGGCTATGTGATTCATATCGAATCATATCTATTAGCGTCATCACCCCCTAATCAAAGGGGATTAGCTAGACATAGCTAAAGAAAATGAGAAAAAGAAAATAAATAACATAAACATAAATAAAATAAAATAACAACAGAGAAGAGAAAGAAGAGTTTTATTCCAAGAACAAGATTACAGAATAAAACTAAGTGTGTTTTACAATGAATGAGATAAAGTGTATTTATAGCTGATATGACAAAGTCTACTTGGCAAATTCCACAATGTGGGACTAAAGAATTAGCCCAAATAACACATAAGCTAGTGTGAACGGGGTTGTAGAGTAAGAGGCCTTGTAAGTGAGCTAGTGTGAACGCGTATAGTGCATGAATTAGAAGCCTTGCAAAGGAGCTAATGTGAACGCTACATGAGTGAAATGGTCTGCAATTGAGCCAATGTGAACACAATATGAGCCTTTAGTGAGCCAAATCTACCCAACTGAACTCTATTTGCAACCGTTCTTCAAGCTTTAAACTCTTCAAGCTTTAGTAATTTTAACTTCACTCTTTTTCAGCAAATTCTTCATGCTTTATTCATCAAATGCTCTAAACCATGATTCTTGTCAACAATCTGAAAACACAGCTATAAATACACAATATCAATTATTTAAAAGATAAAATAAGATACATATGCGGATAAAATATACACATTTACGTGTATATCAAACAGATTGCATCCTTTTCCACATTTCACCGGCGTAAGACAGGATACAAGAGTATCCCGAGGCCAAAAGACGACGATACTTAGCATAGAGAAACGACGCCCGAAGGGAATCGTTCTATTGGAACCAAACCTACAGCTTGCAAGCGTAAGCCATGCAAATATCACAGGGATTACGAATCCCCAACCCCCTCGCATTTAGGACGACAAATGACATCCCAAGAAGCCCAATGGTGTCATTTAGCATTGTCCTTTTTCCCCTAGAAAAATACCGAGGCTAACGAACGATAAGAACGGAAAAAGCAGGAAGTTGGAGTCATGGCTGCGAAGACATGAGATCCGATGGAATCAAGCATCGACTTAATAAGAACAAGTCTACGTGCTTGAGAAAGCAGAGCAACGTTCCAATGAATAATCTTACCCCTCTCTTTGTCAGTAAGGGAGTCAAAGATCGCATTGAGTTTATGACTATGGTATAGAATATTGCCAAGGTAATGCAATGGGAGGGAAGCAACCTTGAAACTGGAGAAGGTACTGATCCAAGCAACTCTCTCCTGCTCCATTGCCTTAGAGGGTACGAAATAAACCTTTGACAAGTTGATAAGCTCTCCATAACGCCTCTCGTACTAACGAATAAGACCATGGATTAGACGAATGGATTGTTAGTTTAATTTGGAGAAAATAATGATGTCATCCGTAAAGCATAAAGAAGAAAACATCGGACAACCATAGGGTACGCCAAAGCGATGGATTTGTCTCGCAATCATGAATGAACACGTACCGCACACAAAAGCCTCAGCGGCGGTGACAATTGGTGACAAAAAGGGGTCTTCCTGACGAAGTCTCCTCTCAAAACGAAAATAACCAGTGGTCGATCTGTTGATGAAAACGGAAAAAAGGAAAACCAACAATTGTAGATGAGCCTGGAAACAGTATCAATATAGGGATCATGGAAATAGAAACCCGGAGGACCCTAATGATGAAAAACCAAGACAACAGCTCATAGGCCTTAGCCATGTCCAACTTGGTTACCACATTAGAATCCCAAACCTTGCAATCAATATGAGATATAAGCTCTTGGGCTAGAAGGACATTATCAACCATCTTGCAAAGAAGAGATAACACGATCGAAAAAAGGTGCCAACTTACCAGTAAGCACCTTGAAGATGACCTTGTTAGAGAAATTACACAAACTAATAGGATGAAAATCTGAGCAAGAGCAGGGATTATCGCATTTAAGAATAATCACCAAGTTGGTAGATGACAAACCCTTAGGATGCTCACCACTAGAGAAGAAGAATTGATTAACCATGCAAAAGTCAGAATGAACGATCGACTAGACACTATGGTAAAAAAAACCATTAAATCCGTCCGGACCACTCGCACTATCCTTGCTCAGCGAGAATACACAAGTATGAATTTCCTCACAAGAGGGAGGAACAGAAAAAGCCGCACTCTCGTTGGGAAGAACCAACCTTGGGATGAAGGCCAACTATGTCGGACCAGAGCAGGAAACAGAGGGACAACCAAGAAAGGAACGAAAGGGGAGAGGATAGTTTCTTTGACATCCACAGGAGTGGATACTAGAGAAATATCATGGCGAAGAATCTAGAAATAGGAAGTAGGTTATTCTTCTTACACCAAGTAAAAGTCGATCCAACAAAACACTCTTCGGAGTAACCAGGTTCTATGACGAAAGAATCGAAATCCCCAACCATAGTGTGGTTAATCGAAGATCCCCTACGCTTCTCGACTTGGTATGAAACAACACTGATATCACCACCAACGACCGAAGACGTAAAGCCCAGTTCTGATAGAGACAAAATATCATCCCATAAGGCCAACCTGAAACGACCCGAATTTCCGTACCCTTTGGATCGACTAAGAACACCTCACGTCCAATCCAAATGACACAGAAATACGAAACATTATAAGAAAGAAGTTAGAGGATGAGAGATAGAAAGAAAGAAATATTAGAATAGAATAAAACGGAGATCACAAACTCACAGCGGAACGAATAAAATATATTATATAACATAACTTTTGAAATACAAATCAGTAATTGTATATACATACCATCATCACAGCACAACAGTTATCTCTGGAACAGTTATAACCACTTGTTTCCAGATATGACACATTGCACAACGGGAAATATGATAGTCTATAGCTAACTGGTGAAGCCTTCTGCTTCAAGCTCCTTCAAGTGAATCTGTACAATCCCGACTACTTGACTGCCCGTACAAATTTGGGCACCCAAGAGTTTAGGGAAACAAACAAAATAAACTCCGGGTCAGTCATGGGACTGGTGTGAGTAAACTCCAACATTTGTTTAACTTTTAAAAATCCTTTCAAAAGAAAATATAATCGTAAGACCGATCCATACATAAACATGGATGGTTTTTACCTTACGATAACCTAAATCAGTTTGATATCAAAATCTGATGATATTATAATAGTGTCTAAATCAAATTAATAGAAATATAGCGGAACGCTTGCATCTCACGCTCCATATATAATATAAAATCAAAAACCGCAGGGCGCTTATTGGAGATTGGATTTCCAACATGACAAGGTATGGGACCACCTGCGGATAGTGTATCTCTAGAGACGAATACACTGGGTTCAACAAGAACGTCTTGCAACCCGGCCCTCACATGGCTGAACACTCATTTCACTTGAGTGTATCGAATGTATATCACCAACGGTTGGGATCAGCAACCGTCTCCCGAAAGGGACAGCATCGATAGATTTAAGAACAAATGGAATTTCTCTAGATAGGTGATTATACATCCTAATGGGTGCGACCCACATAGCCATGCTGCCTGCCCGATTTTTGTCATTTCCCGGGTCTGAAGCTTGAGGTTTGAATTATCTTCCAGAACATCTGGCCACCATTCACTTTGAATGCCACATCGTCAGATCCATCGGAAATCACTAATTGATTCCAACAAAAATACTTAGTTTGTAATGCTAAAGAACTTTCCCTTCTATGCCACCAACTTCGTACGTTTGAAAGAATCAACGTACGTAATCCCTTTGGAAATACTCTGTCAGACACTCGTCCATACAAGTTGTCCTGGGTCTGGACAAACCGAAGGCACTATTCCGTACATCCATCTTAGGCACTGTTATCTAAGACTTATACAATAGCCCTTGCACTTTACTCCGTCTTCAATTATCTTTGACATATATGATTCGCAACGCTTATGCCAATACAGAGTGGTTCTTTGGATAATAATCCCACTGGTCTCTCCATATTAACAACGTTAAAATGGTCAAAAACTTTGATAGTCGGTGACTTAACTATCAAAGAAAAACAAGTGTGCAAACAACGATATCATTTCCAAATGATAATTATATCGATCAATCATCATTTAACATTTATCTCTTTAGTTCATAAATTTACTTATCTCATGTTTCTATATATTCTAAATTCTTAATTCTATTATCAGAAAACATTTCTGATTCTCGTTTGGAAAACATTTCCAAAACTCCTTCACGATCAAACCTTACCATTCCTTAGTTAAGAAGGAAGTCAATCAAGTTGGGGTATAATTACCTCTCAGACCTTAACTGAACAACGTTTTAACTTTGAAATGGTCAAAGTTTATCTTTTAAATCTTTAACAACTTATTATGTAACTCTCGGATTCTAATCTAAGAACACACTTCCTTTATAGAAAAATGTTGATTATAACGGTAGCGTTATAATCGCTGTCTCCAAATATTTGATTTATAAAACATTGCTTTTAACAATAGAGTTGCAACCGCTGTCTAAAATTTTAGAACATTTATTATAGCAATAGCGTTAAGATCGCTGTTAAGATTTACAAAACATCTTTTATAACAGCAACGTTAAAATCGTTGTCTAGAATTTACCAACACTTATTATAGCGGTAGCGTTAAAATCGCTATCTAGAATTTTCAAAACATTTATTACAAATTATATTCCAAATGTTGAAATAAAACTCATCATTTTCATTTTAAACGATTATCCATTTCCCTTCCTTATTCAAATTCCACTTCGATTTCATATTTCAAATTTCAAATTTCTTTTATCGATATTTCATTTGCAAAATATTTCCATTAAATCATTATTCACTTAGATTGTGAATAAAATCCTTTTATACACAGTTTGACTACTTGCTTATAAATACTATCTTAAATCCAAATTTTTATTTATAACTTCAATTCAAAATTATATATAACTCTCATTTCTTTTTTCATTTAATCATTTAAAATCTCATTTAACATTTCCTTAATAATTTCTAAGTTTAAATCTCATTTCAAATATTTTCTTCAAAACCCATTTCCACTTCACTGTATAAATTCAAATTTGAATTTATATTTCAATTTATCTAATGATAAATAATCCACTTAATTTATATTCTTGTTTGTAAACAATTCTTGTTTTCTCCACTAACATGTTTTTAATTTCAACTCTATTACATTTCTATTTTTTAAAATAAATTTCCCTTTTTAAACCTCAAATTTTATTTTCTATATTTGAAAATATTTTACGGTATCTAAAATACCAAGCTTCTAGGGCCAGGGTAAACCAACACACAAAGTCAATCATTGACTATATAAATCACACCACACATCAAAATTAAGGAAAAACAGTAATATAAATATTGAGGAACCCAGTTGGATCCCTCCAGCCTGTTTCCTTGCATCCACAGACGTTAATAACATCAATAATATCATTTCACGTCAATATGAAATATCAGAACTAATAATCGATCAATGATGTAATCATATCAACCAATTTTATCAACTATTCAACCAAGCAACCATCACACAGTATAAAATAAATTTAAAAACTCGTTTATATAAAACTATAACGAGTCAGAGTTAGTGAGTTTACCCATTTTGTTTTTCGGTTGACGGTTCCGCTTTGGTTTTATTTCAAAATCAAACAGACGTTTGATTTTTCCATGAAATTCAAGTAGCTCGGTATTCAGCCACAATAGTTCCATAACGTAGCTCGTGTCTCTACAATTCCAATGTTCTGTTTCGTACCATATGAAATAATTATCCACTTATAAGATTTATATTGGTTAAAACAATTATTAACTCATATTATATTAATTATTGTTAATTACCCTTAATTTATTTTAATGATGGTTTAGCCACTAAGCACATTTTAGTCCCGTCTTCCTTCCAATGACACCTGCCGTTTCCAGCAATAACTTCACGTTCAACCCCCGTGACTACCAAAGCTTCCAAACTTCATCGTTCTGTCTTGAACAAAGACTTTACAGTTCTCTGTGTTGGACCAACTCTAAAACTCATAGCTCGGTAAATTCCAATAACCTCAAAAATGAACCCTGACCTTTATCAAACCCATTTTCTCCGCGAACACCATCATCCCAACTCTTCACAACTTATTGCACCGTAAAACACCCTATTAAAATAAAATATAGTTTCGATTAATATTATAATTAACCATTAATTGCATAATTACCATGACTTAAATTTTCTTTTACTTACTTCATTAATGACTAACAATTTCATTAATCTTTCTTGGGGATTGTCCTCTTCACTGAGATGAAGGCTTTTCGGCCTCCAATATCCACCGATGATGCCTACAATTCAATTTATTCTTGTAACTCCCTTGACAGCTTAATAAGCCTTCCACATCATTATGCCATTCATTGTTTTACAAAGCCTCAACTAACCTGACAAACCCGTGATTAACAATCACGTAATCCCCTTCATCTCATTGTTAACGCCCAAAACCACAGCACCGAATGACTCAGCTCCACATTTTCCACATCCCCATCTCCGAAACAACAAACTTCAACTGGTCCTCAAAGTCCCTACTTTCTCCTCTTTAAAACGTGCGAGTCCTCCCTGTATATCACCTCTATCATGCTTCCACTTCCACCAAAACTGTCAACTGTCTGAACAGTGAAAGGGTGTACGCAGCCTTATCCCATTCCTATAAACACAACTCTTAAACAAATTTGTTTAAACCCTTAAGCACAGTTTATCTTAATCACCTTATATTCCAGTAAATACTGACGCCTTCCTCTCATTTTAAAACCCAATACCAGGAACCCTTTCTTCCATCTATCGCCACTAACACTACATTCCATCGGACATCACTTCATCGTCACCAAAGACCTCGCCTGACCGCCGCCAGAACGTCCCCCCCGCACCCAAACTTCGTTCGCCAATAGAACAACGTATTTCCCCCAAAATCGAATCCCTAGGTCGCTCTGACCTCGTACCAGCGAGAGGAAGTCATTCAACTAGGTAACCCTACAAGAGATTGAAGTGGAAAAACACACTCGGAAATACAAGGATTTCGATTTATGAACTGTTGATTTGTGATAGATTTCCTTTTTATTTATTTATTTTGACGAAAGGATTGGGGACACCGTATTTAAAGAGAAAGAAACGTGATGAGCACGGTATGTAATGCCTTGGCACGCAAGGGTTGGTACAAATAGGGTATGCACAGTGATACCTGAGGTCGGATTAGGCATGAGAGAGCATTAAATTAAAGGGGTAGCATGTACGTGTATACAACGAAATGGAGACAAGAGTGGCAACAGATGGTACATTACATTTTCTTATATGATTTTCCATTCAAACAATATTCATAGGAAGAACCAGAGATGATTCCCTTGAAGATGGGAATAGAGATATATCTGCTATGTCGATGTCGGCTTTGGGTTTGGTATCAGAACTTCTTATTTTCTTTCTTATATATTGGATCCATTATTTAACTTTGATGCAAAGTTGTACTTCCTACTATCTTAAGTCGGAGTGTTCGTTGTGGTTTAAGGGTGTACTTGAATATGAATGGATAATCATATGAATGAACAGTCTGTTTACTGATAAAAAGGCTAATCTTGATATAAAATAGTATTCTGGTCCCAATGGGACAAGTTTCGTCGAATTCCGACATCGTTTGAAAAAAATTCCTTTATAAAACCAGAAATAAACACGCGTTTAATTTTTCCATGATCACTAGATAAATCAAATCAACTTGAAACTTTGATATCCTAAAATAATTAATCGATACGAACCCAACGGCACCAGTTTCGTCGCATTCTGAGACCGTTTTCCCGATAGGCTATTTTTACGTGCACCGCAATGCCATTGCGGACACAAAATTTGTCGGTCTCTAAAAATAACAAACTATATACCTATCCTGACTCTAATCGACGATACAAACTCAACGGGACTGGTTTCGTGGCCTAATTCGATCGTCTGTTCAAGTTATACCCAAATAACCCTTTATTAAATTAATTACGCGCTATAGAAATTGAATGGGCGTTTACGGCTACCGTGGTCACATACGACATCGGTTAGCCACGCCATTCAACACCGTACAATAATTTAATGATACGGTCCTAATGAAACTGATTTCGTTGAAATCTGAGTTCGTTTGCAAAATGGCTATTTTACAGGCCTATATTTTAATAACGATTTCCGTAGCGATTATTTCAAAAAAAAATTAGCCATAACTAACAAATTATAACACGAAATCTGGATTTTTATCTTTCATATGAAAATTATCGTCAATACGGTTCCAACATTCCTTGTTTCACAAAAATCCGACTTATAACGAATTCCGTATGTTCCTTTAAAGTTCGAATCGCCAAATTACGAACTACCGCGCCGTTACGAGCTCGTTTTAAATATAATTATAAATTATACGTTTAAATATCGTTTTATTAAATAAATTCATTATAAATTCCAATATATAATTCAAATAAAATATTTAAACCAATTTAAATATTCAGAATTCAATGGCTAAAAATCCGGGTCGTTACATTCCTTCCACCTTAAAATAATTTCGTCCTCGAAATTGCTAAGGTAGGAAAAGATGCTACATACCCTATTAACTAGGTCCAAAAATCCTTTTTGTTCACTCCTTAACTTCAGCTTAACTGGACCAATTTATTTCAATTAAAATATTAATTTATTCTTACTAACAAAATTTTCCAAAAATTCTGAAAATTTCCTAACACTTTAAATTCTGAATAATTTCGGCAGCATCTCCTCTGCACGGCTCAATCGGTACAACCACACTCGCCTTTCTAGGCCTTCTCCAATCCAAAAGAAAATCAAAATCCAAGCGGCTTGCCTCATAGGCTCATAAAATCATCAAACCCAAGTAATATTGTAAACATGTACCTTTTTGTCGAGCAGAAATTCTATCTCTTGCCTTTGCTTCCATTCAATATCTGCTCAGCATTCATATATCCATTTCCATCGATTCCAAATCTATTCAACTCTTAATTTCCCATTCGCTAATTAATTTCCTGATTAGTTCACACTCATTCTATAATTCAAAGTTGATTTCTATTTCAAAACCAATCTACTTATCCTGCTTGGGTTCAAATTCATCACCCTTGATTCCAATTTACCACATCCAATATATATATTCAACTTGCTTATTCATATGTCGAATTCATCTTAATAATTCATATCCTTCTTTTCTCTATATTTCACCCACGATTATATCTAATCAAATCGAGTTTCTTTTAGCTTAACTCAAGGTGAATTTTACTTTATTTTGTTCACTTCCACCTTTTAAATCTATTTATCTTCATAAGTTAGATCTAAATTCAGAATTTAAATTCCCGGGTTTTATTTCAAATTAGTTCGAAATCATATATGTTTATACACATATATTTTTAATCAAATCAATTCAAAACATTTGAATTTCTAAAACATCATGTCCTTTTCAAACAGATTTTTCATTCCTAAATCACTATGGTAGCAATCCGTCACTCAGAAACCAGAAAATGAATACCGATAATGTTGCGACCCATTATCAGTACTATTTTCTCGCCCTTGAAGTGATTTCAGTGCTTAATCACTTTTAAAATCCATTTAAAATCATTCTTATTCAAAAATACTTTAAAGTGATGTTATATTACTCTTAAAAATACTTCAGAAAATATTTCTAATCCTCCGGGATTTAAATTCCAAATTTTGGTTTGAATTCAATTCCATTTCATCTTTGGACACATTATCCATATACAACTATATTTGGTTATATATAACCATTTCAATATTTTATAATTCTATTTGATTGTAATAACAATCAACACATTCAATAATTTCAGAAAATTATCACTTTTATATCAGAAATATCCTTTGGAAAAAATTATATCATTTACCCATCTTTAAAACAATACTATGTCGAATTGTTTTGTTCGAGAGTTTAGAAACACCAATCGATACAGTTGTACATCCTGTATCGACCAGAATTCATAAACCACTCAACAAACCAGTCGACACAATATAAAACAATTTTATATCAAATCTACAAATACGCGCTCATATATATATATATTTACACTCAAACTCAATCTAGGGTATTACTAACCCCATCTCTTTTGAGTCACGCCACAGAGCCAAGGTTACTACTCAACCTTCAGCTCTGATACCAAATGAAACGACCTAAATTTCCGTACCCTTTGGATCGACTAAGAACACCACACGTCCAATCCAAATGACACATAAATACGAATCATTATAAGAAAGAAGTTAGAGGATGAGAGATAGAAAGAAAGAAATATTAGAACAGAAGAAAACAGAGATCACAAACTCACAGCGGAACGATTAAAATATATTATATAACATAACTTTTGAAATACAAATCAGTAATTGTATATACATACCATCATCAGAGCACAACAGTTATCTCTGGAACAGTTATAACCACCTGTTTCCAGATACGACACATTGCATAACGGAAAATATGATAGTCTATAGCCAACTGGTGAAGCCTTCTGCTTCAAGCTCCTTCAAGTGAATCTGTACAATCCCGACTACTTGACTGCCCGTACAAATTTGGGCACCCAAGAGTTTAGGGAAACAAACAAAATAAACTCTAGGTCAGTCATGGGACTGGTTTGAGTAAACTCCAACATTTGTTTAACTTTTAAAAATCCTTTCAAAAGAAAAGATAATCGTAAGACCGATCCATACATAAACACGGATGGTTTTTACCTTACGATAACCCAAATCAGTTTGATATCAAAATCTGGTGATATTATTATAGTGTCTAAAACAAATAAATAGAAATCTAGCGAAACGCTTGCATCTCACGCTCCATATATAATATAAAATCAAAAACCGCAGGGCGCTTATTGGAGATTGGATTTCCAACATGACAAGGTATGGGACCACCTGCCGATAGTGTATCTCTAGAGACGAATACACTGGGTTCAACAAGAACGTCTTGCAACCCGACCCTCACATGACCGACCACTCATTTCTCTTGAGTGTATCGAATGTATATCACCAACGGTTGGGATCAGCAACCGTCTCCCGAAAGGGACAACATCGATAGATTTAAGAACAAATGGAATTTCTCTAGATAGGTGATTATACATCCTAATGGGTGCGACCCACATAGCCATGCTGCCAACCCGATTTTTGTCATTTCCCGGGTGTGAGGCTTAAGGTTTGAATTATCTTCCAGAACATCTGGCCACCATTCACTTTGAATGCCACTTCGTCAGATCCATCGGAAATCACTAATTGATTCCCACAAAAATACTCAGTTTGTGAGGCTAAAGAAATTTCTCTTCTACGCCACCAACTTCGTATGTTTGAAAGAATCAACGTACGTAATCCCTTTGGAAATACTCTGTCAGACACTCGTCCATACAATTTGTCCTGGGTCTGGACAAACCGAAGGCACTATTCCGTACATCCATCTTAGGCACTGTTATCTAAGACTTATACAATAGCCCTTGCACTTTACTCCGTCTTCAATTATCTTTGACATATATGATTCGCAACGCTTATGCCAGTACAGAGTGGTTCTTTGGATAATAATCCAACCGGTCTCTCCATATTAACAACGTTAAAATGGTCAAAAACTTCGATAGTCGGTGAGTTAACTATCAAAGAAAAATAAGTGTGCAAACAACGATATCATTTCCAAATGATAATTATATCGATCAATCATCATTTAACATTTATCTCTTTAGTTCATAAATTTTCTTATCTCATGTTTCTATATATTCTAAATTCTTATTTCTATTATCAGAAAACATTTCTGATTCTCGTTTGGAAAACATTTCCAAAACTCCTTCACGATCAAACCTTACCATTCCTTAGTTAAGAAGGAAGTCAATCAAGTTGGGGTATAATTACCTCTCAGACCTTAACTGAATAATGTTTTAACTTTGAAATGGTCAAAGTTTATCTTTTAAATCTTTAACAACTTCTTATGTAACTCTCAGATTCTAATCTAAGAACACCCTTCCTTTACAGAAAAATGTTGATTATAACGGTAGCGTTATAATCGCTGTCTCCAAATATTTGATTTATAAAACATTGCTTTTAACAACAGCGTTACAACCGCTGTCTAAAATTTTAGAACATTTATTATAGCAATAGCGTTAAGATCGCTATTAAGATTTACAAAACATCTTTTATAACAGCAACGTTAAAATCGTTGTCTAGAATTTACCAACACTTATTATAGCAGTAGTGTTAAAATCGCTATCTAGAATTTTCAAAACATTTATTACAATTTATATTCCAAATGTTGGAATAAAACTCATCATTTTCATTTTAAACGATTATCCAATTCCCTTCCTTATTAAAATTTCACTTCGATTTCATATTTCAAATTTCTTTTATCGATATTTCATTTGCAGAATATTTCCATTAAATCATTATTCACTTAGATTGTGAATAAAATGCTTTTATACACAGTTTGATTACATGCTTATAAATACTATCTTAAATCCAAATTTTTATTTATAACTTCAATTCAGAATTATATATAACTCTCATTTCTTTTTTCATTTAATCATTTAAAATCTCATTTAACATTTCCTTAATAATTTCTAAGTTTAAATCTAATTTCAAATATTTGCTTCAAAACCCATTTCCACTTCACTATATAAATTCAAATTTGAATTTATATTTCAAATTATCTAGTGATAAATAATCCACTTAATTTATATTCTTGTTTGTAAACAAATTCTTGTTTTCTCCACTACCATGTTTTTAATTTCAACTCTATTACATTTCTATTTTTGAAAATAAATTTCCCTTTTTAAAACTCAAATTTTATTTTCTATATTTGAAAATATTTTACGGTATCTAAAATACCAAGCTTCTAGGGCCAGGGTAAACCAACACACAAAGTCAATCACTGACTATATAAATCACACCACACATCAAAATTAAGGAAAAACAGTAATATAAATACTGAGGAACCCAGTTGGGTCCCTCCAACCTGTTTTCCTGCATCCACAGATGTTAATAACATCAATAATATCATTTCACATCAATATGAAATATCAGAACTAATAATCGATCAATAATGTAATCATATCAACCAGTTTTATCAACTATTCAACCAAGCAACCATCACACAGTATAAAATAAATTTAAAAACTCGTTTATATAAAATATAACGAGTCAGAGTTAGTGAGTTTACTCACTTTGCTTTTCGGTTGACGGTTCCGCTTTGGTTTTATTTTAAAATCAAACAGACATGTGATTTTTCCATGAAATTCCAATAGCTCGGTATTCAGCCACAATAGTTCCATAACGTAGCTCGTGTCTCTACAATTCCAATGTTCTGTTTCGTACCATATGAAATAATTATCAACTTATAAGATTTATCTTGGTTAAAACAATTATTAACTCATATTATATTAATTATTGTTAATTACCCTTGATTTATTTTAATGATGGTTTAGCCACTAAGCACCTTTTAATCCCGTCTTCCTTCCAATGACACCTGCCGTTTCCAGCAATAACTTCACGTTCAACCCCCGTGACTACCAAAGCTTCCCAACTTCATCGTTCTGTCTTGAACAAAGACTTTACAGTTCTCTGTGTTGGACCAACTCTAAAAATCATAGCTCGGTAAATTCCAGTAACCTCAAAAATGAACCCTGACCTTTATCAAACCCATTTACTCCGCGAACACCATCATCCCAACTCTTCACAACTTATTGCACCGTAAAACACCCTATTAAAATAAAATATAGTTTCAATTAATATTATAATTAACCATTAATTGCATAATTACCATGACTTAAATTTGCTTTTACTTACTTCATTAATGACTAACAATTTCATTAATCTTTCTTGGGGATTGTCCTCTTCACTGAGATGAAGGCTTTTCGGCCTCCAATATCCGCCGATGATTCCTGCAGTTCAATTTATTCTTGTAACTCCCTTCACAGCTTAATACGCCTTCCACATCATTATGCCATTCATTGTTTTACAAAGCCTCAACTAACCTGACAAACCCGTGATTAACAATCACGTAATCCCCTTCATCGCATTGTTAACGCCCAAAACCACAGCACCGAATGACTCAGATCCACATTTTCCACATCCCTATCTCCTAAACAACGAACTTCAACTGGTCCTGAAAGTCCCTACTTTCTCCTCTTTAAAACGTGCGTGTCCTCCCTGTATATCACCTCTATCATGCTTCCACTTCCACCAAAACTGTCAACTGTCTGAACAGTGAAAGGGTGTACGCAGCCTTATCCCATTCCCGTAAACACAACTCTTAAACAAATTTGTTTAAACCCTTAAGCACAGTTTATCTTAATCACCTTATATTCCAGTAAATACTGACGCCTTCCTCTCATTTTAAAACCCAATACCAGGAACCCTTTCTTCCATCAATCGCCACTAACACTACATGCAATCGGACATCACTTCATCGTCACCAAAGACCCCGCCTGACCGCCGCCAGAACGTCCCCCCCCCTCCGCACCCAAACTTCGTTCGCCAATAGACCAACGTATTTCCCCCAAAATCGAATCCCTAGGTCACTCTGACCTCGTACCAGCGAGAGGAAATCATTCAACTAGGTAACCCTACAGGAGATTGAAGAGGAAAAACACACTCGGAAATACAAGGATTTCAATTTATGAACTGTTGATTTGTGATAGATTTCCTTTTTATTTATTTTTTTTGATGAAAGGATTGGGGACACCGTATTTAAAGAGAAAGAAACGTGATGAGCACGGTATGTAATACCTTGGCACGCAAAGGTTGGTACATATAGGGTATGCACAGTGATACCTGAGGTCGTCTTAGGCATGTGAGAGCATTAAATTAAAGGTGTAGCATGTACGTGTATACAGCGAAATGGAGACAAGAGTGGCAGCAGATGGTACATTACATTTTCTTATATGATTTTCCATTCAAACAATATTCACAGGAAGAACCGGAGATGATTCCCTTGAAGATGTGAATAGAGATAGATCTTCTATGTTGATGTCGTCTTTGGGTTTGGTATCAGAACATCTTATTTTCTTACTTATATATTGGATCTGTTATTTAACTTCGATGCAAAGTTGTACTTCCTACTATCTTAAGTCGGAGTGTTCGTTGTGGTTTAAGGGTGTACTTGAATATGAACGGATAATCATCTGAATGAACAGTCTATTTACTGATAAAAAGGCTAATCTTGATATAAAATAGTATTCTGGTCCCAATGGGACAAGTTTCGTCGAATTCCGACATCGTTTGAAAAAATTTCCTTTATAAAACTAGAAATAAACACGCGTTTAATTTTTCCATGATCACTAGATAAATCAAATCAACTTGAAACTTTGATATCCTAAAGTAATTAATCGATACGAACCCAACGACACCAGTTTCGTCGCATTCTGAGACCGTTTTCCCGGTAGGCTATTTTTACGTGCACCACAATGCCATTCCGGACACCAAATTTGTCGGTCTCTAAAAATAACAAACTATATACCTATCCTGACTCTAATCGATGATAAGAACTCAACGGGACTGGTTTCGTGGCCTAATTCGATCCTCTGTTCATGTTATACCCAAATAACCCTTTATTAAATTAATTACACGTTATAGAAATTGAACGGGCGTTTACGGCTACCGTGGTCACATACGACATCGGTTAGCCACGCCATTCAACACCGTACAGTAATTTAATGATACGGTCCCAATGAAACTGATTTCATTGAAATCTGAGTTCGTTGGCAAAATGGCTTTTTTACAGGCCTATACTTTAATAACGATTTCCATAGCGATTATTTCAAATTTTGTTTTAGCCATAACTAACAAATTATAACACGAAATCTCGATTTTTATCATTCATATGAAAATTATCATCAATACGGTTCCAACGTTCCTTGTTTCACAGAAATCCAACTTATAACGAATTCCGTGTATTCCTTTAAAGTTTGAATCGCCAAATTACGAACTACCGCGCCGTTACGAGCTCGTTTTAAATATAATTATAAATTATACGTTTAAATATCGTTTTATTAAATAAATTCGTTATAAATTCCAATATATAATTAAAATAAAATATTTAAACCAATTTAAATATTCAGAATTCAACGGCTAAAAATCCGGGTTGTTACATTCCTTCCCCCTTAAAATAATTTCGTCCTCGAAATTGCTAAGGTAGGAAAAGATGCTACATACCCTATTAACTAGGTCCAAAAATCCTTTTTGTTCACTCCTTAACTTCAGTTTAACTGGACCAATTTATTTCAATTAAAATATTAATTTATTCTTACTAACAAAATTTTCCAAAAAATCTGAAAATTTCCTAACACTTTAAATTCTGAAAAAATTCGAAAGCATCTCCTCTGCACGGCTCAATCGGTACAACCACACTCGCCTTTCTAGGCCTTCTCCAATCCAAAAGAAAATCAAAAGCCAAGCGGCTTGCCTCATAGGCTCATAAAATCATCAAACCCAAGTAATATTGTAAACATGTACCTTTTGTCGAGCAGAAATTCTATCTCTTGCCTTTGCTTCCATTCAATATCTGCTCAGCATTCATATATCCATTTCCATCGATTCCAAATCTATTCAACTCTTAATTTCCCATTCGCTAATTAATTTCCTGATTAGTTCACACTCATTCTATAACTCAAACTTGATTTCTATTTCAAAACCAATCTACTTATCCTGCTTGGGTTCAAATTCATCACCCTTGATTCCAATTTACCACATCCAACATATATATTCAACTTGCTTATTCATATGTCGAATTCATCTTAATAATCCATATCCTTCTTTTCTCAATATTTCACCCACGATTATATCTAATCGAATCGAGTTTCTTTTAGCTTAACTCAAGGTGAATTTTACTTTATTTTGTTCACTTCCACCTTTTACAACCAATTTATCTTCATAAGTTAGATCTAAATTCAGAATTTAAATTCCCGGGTTTTATTTCAAATTAGTTTGAAATCATATATGTTTATACACATATATTTATAATCAAATCAATTCAAAACATTTGAATTTCTAAAACATCAAGTCCTTTTCAAACAGATTTTTCATTCCCAAATCACTATGGTAGCAATCCGTCACTCAAAAACCTGAAAATGAATACCGATAATGTCGCGACCCATTATCAGTACTACTTTCTCGCCCTTGAAGTGATTTCAGTGCTTAATCACTTTTAAAATCCATTTAAAATCATTCTTATTCAAAAATACTTTAAAGTGATGTTATATTACTCTTAAAAATACTTCAGAAAATATTTCTAATCCTCTGGGATTTAAATTTCAAATTTTGGTTTGAATTCAATTCCATTTCATCTTTGGACACATTATCCATATACAACTATATTTGGTTATATATAACCACTTCAATATTTTATAATTCTATTTGATTGTAATAACAATCAACACATTCAATAATTTCAGAAAATTATCACTTTTATATCAGAAATATTCTTTGGAAAAAATTATATCATTTACCCATCTTTAAAACAATACTATGTCGAATTGTTTTGTTCAAGAGTTTAGAAACACCTAACAATACAGTTGTGCATCCTGTATCGACCAGAATTCATAAACCACTCAACAAACCAGTAAACACAATATAAAACAATTTTATATCAAATCTACAAATACGCGCTCATATATATATATATATATATATATATATATATATATATATTTACACTCAAACTCAATCTAGGGTATTACTAACCCCATCTCTTTTGAGTCACGCCACAGAGCCAAGGTTACTACTCAACCTTCAGCTCTGATACCAAATGAAATGACCCGAATTTCCGTACCCTTTGGATCGACTAAGAACACCACACGTCCATTCCAAATGACACAGAAATACGAATCATTATAAGAAAGAAGTTAGAGGATGAGAGATAGAGAGAAAGAAATATTAGAATAGAAGAAAACGGAGATCACAAACTCACAGCGGAACGAATAAAATATACTATATAACATAACATTTGAAATACAAATCAGTAATTGTATATACATACCATCATCAGAGCACCATAGTTATCTCTGGAACAGTTATAACCACCTGTTTCCAGATACGACACATTGCACAACGGAAAATATGATAGTCTATAGCTAACTGGTGAAGCCTTCTGCTTCAAGCTCCTTCAAGTGAATCTGTACAATCCCGACTACTTGACTGCCCGTACAAATTTGGGCACCCAAGAGTTTAGGGAAACAAACAAAATAAACTCTGGGTCAGTCATGGGACTGGTGTGAGTAAACTCCAACATTTGTTTAACTTTTAAAAATCCTTTCAAAAGAAAAGATAATCGTAAGACCGATCCACACATAAACACAGATGGTTTTTACCTTACGATAACCCGAATCGGTTTGATATAAAAATCTGGTGATATTGTAATAGTGTCTAAATCAAATAAATAGAAATCTAGCGGAACGCTTGCATCTAATGCTCCATATATAATATAAAATCAAAAACCGTAGGGCGCTTATTGAAGATTGGATTTCCAACATGACAAGGTATGGGACCACCTGCCGATAGTGTATCTCTAGAGACAAATACACTGGGTTCAACAAGAACGTCTTGCAACCCGGCCCTCACATGACCGACCAATCATTTCGCTTGAGTGTATCAAATGTATATCACCAACGGTTGGGATCAGCAACCGTCTCCCGAAAGGGACAACTTCGATAGATTTAATAACAAATGGAATTTCTCTAGATAGGTGATTATACATCCTAATGGGTGCGACCCACATAGCCATGCTGCCTGCCCGATTTTTGTCATTTCCCGGGTGTGAGGCTTGAGGTTTGAATTATCTTCCAGAACATCTGGCCACCATTCACTTTGAATGCCACGTCGTCAGATCCATCGGAAATCACTAATTGATTCCCTCAAAAATACTCAGTTTGTGAGGCTAAAGAAGTTTCCTTTCTATGCCACCAACTTCGTACGTTTGAAAGAATCAACGTACGTAATCCCTTTGGAAATACTATGTCAGACACTCATCCATACAAGTTGTCCTGGGTCTGGAAAAACCGAAGGCACTATTCCATACATCCATCTTAGGCACTGTTATCTAAGACTTATACAATAGCCCTTGCACTTTACTCCGTCTTCAATTATCTTTGACATATATGATTCGCAACGCTTATGCCAATACAGAGTGGTTCTTTGGATAATAATCCAACCGGTCTCTCCATATTAACAACATTAAAATGGTCAAAAACTTCGATAGTCGGTGAGTTAACTATCAAAGAAAAACAAGTGTGCAAACAATGATATCATTTCCAAATGATAATTATATCGATCAATCATCATTTAACAATTATCTCTTTAGTTCATAAATTTACTTATCTCATGTTTCTATATATTCTAAATTCTTATTTCTTTTATCAGAAAATGTAACACCCCACCTCCGCCAGGGTGGCTCTTGCAAGCACTCTGACTTTGGAGGGGCTTTTGAATCAGGTAAACATGCATAATGATATATCAAGGCAGAACAAGAACATATGTATATATGTAAACAGAGTAAATAAGATAAGTAAAACAGCGGAAGATTTCAAACTATTTCAAAACCAGTCTGGTACAACATAATGTTAACTTTCCAAATACACAAGTCTAGATAAAAACAACATTACTGAAAAACTGAAATACATAAGTACTATCCCCAAAATAAGTGATAACCATAGCTAGCTTCATGTCAAGACCGTACATGAGCTAAGATCCCACAAGCAAGTGATCAGAAATCCAAGCTAAGCTCCAACGTTCCCACCCTGAGAACCTGGGGGGGGGGGGGAACGGAAGAAAAGAGGCGAAAGAAAACAGGTCAGTCAAAAAGACTGAGTAAGCCCGACTACAATCAATGTAAACTGATAAAGTTAACTGACATGAGAAGCAGGGATGAACATAAGGATAACAACATACTAGCATGATGATTAACTAACAAGGTAGATAAAGGAGTCATCGCATAATCAGGTTTAAGGTTTTGCACCACAGGTGTACTAGCAAACTAACATGACTTGAATAAACAAGTATTGATCCCTTGGCCCAAGCTTGGCTCAATAACATGAAGTGACCCTAATACGAGGTCCAACCAAACGGTCTAGTCGATCGGCTCCCTAAGCCTAACTCGTCACGTGTTGGTGTCAATGCGGCCCAAACATAATTGTAGTCAGACTGTGCAGGGTCTCCCGTCGGGTGTATCAAGCCCTAGGGTGTCAACCCCTGGACACCATAAACATGAGTGCACAGTCTCGATCTACTGGTACCCGTGCATGTTTTCCCCGGCTTCGGACTGTGTGCACGACCATAGTCCGCCCGGAACTACACCGGCGTACCCTTCTGCCGTCGCTTTTGGTCACTTACCTCAAGTCCAGTAATCGTGCCCCCACCCTAGCCTAGTCCCTAGGGTCGTAATGATACAAACTTGGGATTACTGCTGGAGTGGACCCCCATTGCTAGGATTTTTCTAGTGGGTTAAGTACGGTTTAACCCCTTTACTAATCATGGATTAACTTGGTTAAGTGTAACGATGGGTTCACGACTTAACCCTGATTAATCTACCAAGCCCAAATTGGTTAAGTATTAAGTGGACCATGACTTAACCCTAATCATGAGGCATTAATTAATTTCACGTGCCTTAACCTCTCACATTAGACCTTGTTGTGGTTACTAGTTAAGCCGGGCGGGTCCGGGTAGCTTTACACCACAACTTGGTGTAACCTCGGGTTCAAGGTACCACATGGCCAACTTCTCACGTTGGGTCCTATTGTTTGTAGCAACTAGTTAGGCCGGTCGGTTCCGGGTAGGTTTACGCTACAAACTCAACCCAACCTCGAGTTGGTCACACTTATATTTTCTAAGTGTCATGTCCATCATGTTTCCAAAACATGTTACAAATTTTCAAGCAATTGGGTAGACCTAACTTAATAGGTAAATTCCCAATGGGTAGACCTAACTTAATAGGTAAATTCCCAATCTTATGTTTTTATGTCTTTTAAGTTTACCCAACCATAAACGCAATCCCATCGCTTACATATCGCAATAGCGCATAAAGGATAGAAAGAGGGAACTTGGCATAATCATGACATAAAAGCGTTGAAGCCACAAGTTTTACATGGTGGCATATGAAATGTACATATGTTCATATACTTGCATATTACATTTTTAGGCCTCAAAAGCATGCATAAAACCAAACTTAGCATATTGGTGATACATGGTGATAAATGACATGTAGAAATGGCCATAAGTTCGCATTTAGCCTCACATGCAAGTTATCATAAGGGACATGATAACTTACATGTTGCCAAAATGCAACCTTTAGCATAAAGCTTGAAGCTTTATGTTCATATGCTCAAGATAAGCTTGCATAACATGATAACATGAACAAAATGATCATCCCAAACTTGCATAACATACTTGCATATCATATGACGAACTTGCATATCAAACTTGCATAACATAACATGGTAAACTTGCATATCATAACATGGCATACTTGCATAACATAACATGATAAACTTACATATCATAACATGGCAAACTTGCATAGCATAACATGGTAAACTTGCATATCATAACATGACATACTTGCATAACATAACATGATAAACTTGCATATCATAACATATCAAACTTGCATAACATAACATGATAAACTTGCATATCATAACATATCAAACTTGCATAACATAACATGATAAACTTGCATATCATAACATATCAAACTTGCATAACATGACTTAGTAAACTTGCATATCATGGCAAACTTGCATATCATACATTTAACTTTAGAGTTTAAGTATGAAAGTAGAATAGGGCTTACAATGCTTATGAAGACACAAAAATATGACAAAGCCCTTATGCAATCAAATAGACCCAAAATGCAAGCTCTAATAGAAAAACCCTTGAGCCAAAATGATCAAAACCCTTGCTTTATGGTATAAATATGGAAACTTGACTTGAATGCAAGCTAATGATGCTCATACAAGTTTGAAAACCCTTGTATGCATGAAAATCTCTTAAAAATTTATTTAGGGATTTTATGAAGAGAGTGGAGGCCATGAGAGGAATGATTTTGCCATAGTTTAGTTACTTGAATGAATAATGATGATTTAGGGTTAGGTTAGGGACTTATTTATAGAGATTAGGACTATTTCTAGCCTTAGAATTAAACCCTAGTTCCAATCTCAGCCCTTAAAACCGAATCTGGCCCCCAAACTCAACACAAACCCAAAATGGTGCACCAGGCAAGACTGCCCGGCTGGACCAAGTCGACAGCCAAGTCGACAGGGCTGTCGACTTGGGTCCAACCAAGTCGACTCCCAAGTCGACAGGCCTGTCGACTTGGGTGCTCTGGCGGGAATTTTCCCGCCTAGCCCAATCTGACCTAATTTCCAAATTCAAACTTGAATTTGAAATATGTTTTTACTTTGAAATTTTCTGAAAACTTCGTTGGGCCTTAATCGGGTCATACGGACTCCGATTTTCGAAAACTCGGACTCTGTTTCGCGTATTTTTCCGAGACGAACGCAATGGCATAGCCCGTTTCCCTTGATTCAGATTTATAAATTAAATTCTGCCTCGATTTACGTTATAACAGGTTATTGAAAATACGGGTTGTTACATTCTCCCCTCCTTAAAGGATTTCGTCCCCGAAATCTTCAAGTTAGGAAGAACGTATCCTACCATCCAATCATCCATCTACTCAAAACATCATCCACGAGCAATCATTGTCCTTACAAGATTCTAAATGTTGTATGAACATATGCAAAGGTGTGTGTATATGTACTTATCTAATGCAAATATCATCAATGCAAATTATGTTAGTGAAATGAATCCATATGTATACAATTCCTAACATAATGTATAACATCTATATGTGTGCACATAACATACATCCATATGCAACATCCATGCGATAACACAAAAATTTTCATCCATGAATAAGCGTAAACACTCATGTATATGCAATATGTGGAGTGTGTGAGCCGATCTAGTGCCTAATGTGTATAATGCATCCACGAGTAACCACTTGCAAACACTTGCAACCACTTGCAACCATCAAGCATAACATGTTTCAAACACATGTTTCATCCAAAGGGTTTCTACCTAAGGTTCTCATGACAAGATTAACATGATATAGATAGCAAAAGAAAGATATGCTACAAAGAGATCGGGAAGATAAGCAAGATATACTCCTTTTGGTTTACAAGAAATCCCTTCCTAACCCAACCCCAATCCTATAAAAGCCCAAAAGGTTTAGTCAACCTAACGAACCCCTTCAAACCTTGACATGTATTACCAACCGATGAGTCATACCCCCTTATGGAGTTTACAACAGAAATGGGATCGAGAATAGGACCGAGAGGATATATGGAAAAAAGATAACATGCAAGTAAGTTCCACAAGAAAACAAGGATCAAGGATATACTCATAATAAAAAGGATATGATGCGCGTATCCAGCCTTCAGTCTTCTAAGTCACGTTTCCTTGAGTTTAACTCCACTGTGCTTTGACCGTCTTTTACCCCCTGATTTCTTGGCTTCTTAACTCTTATTTCCAAATATGAGTTGGAACCCATTTCATTGTCGCCTCTCGTCTTCCTCTTTCACTTGCTCTTCTATCATTCTTGGCTTAAACATAACTATGACCTCATGGTTTTATGCAAGCTCTCCAAAATTCACTAGTGAATCCTGGATCTCGTTTACTTACTATAAGGTATTCCATGCAGCAGAACTTTTCTTGAAAATACCAATCCACGTTGCCAATTGCTCTTACTAACGTGATTTTCTATAACTCATGCTTGAACGAAATGAACCATCCACCTGTGAATGATAGGACGTCCTTAGATTCAGCCGTTTGCCCATGATTTCCCGTAGACTATCTCAAAACTGGCTAGTGAAGATTGAGTCATGGTTACTAACTATACTTTAGGGAACCTCGTGCAACCGCTTTATTTCTTGAAAGTAAACTGTCGCTAGCTATGAGGCAGTCCTTTCGCTCTTTACCGGAGTGAAATGAGCACTCTTCGTGAGTCTACCTACTATGACCCACATGCTCATATTCTCTTTCTTGATCTAGGCAGTCCATCCACGAAATCCTTCGTGATGCTTTACTACTTCCATTGCGGGGACCTCCAATGGATGTAATAGCCCACCGGGCTTTTTATGACTCGGCCTTAATCTGTTGGCACAACATGTACCTTGGGACAAACTCGGCCACCTCCTCGAGTGATGTGCATCTTCAAGAGCCTTCTTTCTCTCATTGCGTCTTAGCCATCCCTTATCATCTATAGCGAGGTGATTTACCATCTCGCCTCGAATCAACTTGTCCATGATCTCGACTTAACTGCGGGTCTTCTTTCTGTGAAGTCCCTACTTGATCCAGAAGGGTAGGTCTAAGCTCAAGGGACGCTAACTAACTAATTAAACTGAGAGAACTTCTTACTTCAATTGTCCTCGTCGGAGCTTTCCGGTCTTGAACCGCGACCACTTTAGCGGGATCCACCGCTAAGCCTTGCTTAGAAACTATGTGCCCAAGAAATCTAACTTCCCTTCTCCAAAAGTGACACTTGGAGAACTTGGCCTTCAACTGATGTGCTCTAAGCGTATCCATCACCTCCACGAGATGCCTTGCGTGCTCTTCCTCATCCTTAGAGAAGATCAGAATATCATCTACGAAGACCATGACAAACTTGTTCAAGAACTCCCTGAACACCCTACTCATCAAGCCCACGAAATATGCGGGTGCATTAGTCAAGCCGAACGGCATGACAAGCCATTCGAAGAATCCATCTGGCATTCTGAACGCAGTCTTGTCTATACTATCTTCAGCTACCCTGAGCTGATGGAATCCAGTAGCAAGATCAAGAGAAAACAGATGTTCCTACAAGCTGATCAAACAAATCATCGATCCTTGGTAATGGTTGTCTATTCTTCTTGTTCTACTCACGATAATCAACACACGGGCGAAGCGAACTGTCCACATTAGTAGCGAATACTACTAGAGCACCTTCCTCGGAAATGCTTCATCGAATGAAGTTCTTCTCAAGCAACTCCTTCACTTGCTTACTTAGCTCCCGTCTTTCACGCGGAGCCATGTGCCGAACGGGCAAAGAAACCAGCTTTGCATTATCCACCAGATAAATGCAGAAATTAAACTCGCGCTTAGGGGTAACCCCCTTCACTTCACCCAAGATATCAGGATATTCTCGGACCACCCTCACCGATTGCAAACTATCGATAGACGAGTTGAGGGATTCAAGATAACACAACATGACGAGACTCATAGGGTTACAAGAAATTTTTAGGGTATTACCGAGGCGAATCATGAGCCTCACAACCCTATGCCCAAAAATCAAGGATGGCTCCAAAACTGGACAACCAATCCATGCCCAAAATCAACCCATACCCCATGAAACCGAGAATATAAGCATCACACGAGAACTCTACACTCAAGATAGAGATTTTCAAATCCACGTAGATAATAGACAAATGGGCGTAAACCCCAATTGGATTTGAAACACACACGGGATCATAAACTAGACTAGTACTTAGGTGCAAACTATCAACAAGATCATATGAGATAAAGCTATGCGATGCACCAGAATCAAACAAGGTACGAACTGGAAAATCAGAAATATATACAAGGCTCTCAATAGAAATACTACCTCGATCGGGAACTGGAGTGGTTTTGAGAGCATGAACTTGCCCTCCTGAAGGTCCAGCACGCTGAGTCTGACCCTGGCCTTGCCCTTGCTTCTTCGGGCAATCCTTACTGAAATGTCCAGTCTCACCGCAGAAAAAGCATTCACCATTCTTCCTTTTCCTCTTCTTACAATCCTTAATAAGATGCCCAACTGAACCGCAATAATGGCACTTCCCCTTGTTGTTATTGCCCTTGTTGTTGTTTCCCTTGTTGCCATGACTCTTGTTCTTGTTCTTGTTCTGATTGCCTTGACTGCTCTGACCACTTGGATTACCCTGATTTCCTTTCCACTGGGAATCAGTCTTCTTGGCTTGAGTATCATTCATCTTGATCTCTTTCTTGACATCTCCCTGAAGTAACGCCATATCAACCAAGCTCTCAAACGTGGCCCCATGGGGAATATGTGACATAGCCAATCCCTGCAACGGCTCATTCAATCCTCTAGCAAAACGAAGAGCCTTCTTCTGAGGAGTACTCACCATATCCAAACCAAAACGAGCTAACTGATTGAACTTGTTCACATATTCTTTGACAGACATATCTCCTTGTTTCAAAGTTATGAACCTCTCCATTTGCAGATTCTCCTCAGCAGAAGATAGAAACCTAAGCACGAACCTTGCCCTAAAATCGGCCCAAGTCTCAACAGGCCTAGTACCATTGGTGACTTCCCACCAATAAGCGGCTTCATCCTTCATAAGCCAAACCGCCAACAAGATCTTCCTCTGATCGTCTAACCCAAAGATAGCAAATAAATCCTCGGTCTCTTTCAACCAATTTCTGGCCTCTACAAAAGTCTCAGTGCCTTGAAAGTTCTTGCCACCCATTGCTTTGAAATCTTTGCAAGTCTTTGCGAAGTCAGCTTGAGGATGCTGAGGGGGAGGAGGAAGAGGAACCTCAGCGACAGGAGGAAGAGGAATATCAGCGACAGGAGGAGGAGGAACATTAACTACCGGAGGAGGAGGAGGAACATCTGCGGGGCCGGCTTCGGTCGCCCTAGCCTCCAAAAGTCTCCTATACCAACCAGGTACGTGTACTCCCTCCGGAATAGCAAAGTTATCGGCCATACTGAAAACGAAGAAAAAGACAGATTCAGAATGGAGAAAAACGAAGGAATTTTGCTAATGGCTTTTTGGGGAATAGCCTTTAAAATAAACTAGACTTTTCTTTGGAAAATACTTTATACTTGGTTTTGAAAATAGTTTTCCAAAAGTTTTAAAAACCTTTTTGTTCCTTCTCGTAAACCATATGCTCTGATACCAAATGTAACACCCCACCTCCGCCAGGGTGGCTCCTGCAAGCACTCTGACTTTGGAGGGGCGTTTGAATCAGGTAAACATGCATAATGATATATCAAGGCAGAACAAGAACATATGTATATATGTAAACAGAGTAAATAAGATAAGTAAAACAGCGGAAGATTTCAAACTATTTCAAAACAAGTCTGGTACAACATAATGTTAACTTTCCAAATACACAAGTCTAGATAAAAACAACATTATTGAAAAACTGAAATACATAAGTACTATCCCCAAAATAAGTGATAACCATAGCTAGCTTCATGTCAAGACCGTACATGAGCTAAGATCCCACAAGCAAGTGATCAGAAATCCAAGCTAAGCTCCAACGTTCCCACCCTGAGAACCTGGGGGGGGGGGGGGGGAACGGAAGAAAAGAGGCGAAAGAAAACAGGTCAGTCAAAAAGACTGAGTAAACCCTACTACAATCAATGTAAACTGATAAAGTTAACTGACATGAGAAGCAGGGATGAACATAAGGATAACAACATACTAGCATGATGATTAACTAACAAGGTAGATAAAGGTGTCATCGCATAATCAGGTTTAAGGTTTTGCACCACAGGTGTACTAGCAAACTACCATGACTTGAATAAACAAGTATTGATCCCTTGGCCCAAGCTTGGCCCAATAACATGAAGTGACCCTAATACGCGGTCCAACCAAACGGTCTAGTCGATCGGCTCCCTAAGCCTAACTCGTCACGTGTTGGTGTCAATGCGGCCCAAACATAATTGTAGTCAGACTGTGCAGGGTCTCCCGTCGGGTGTATCAAGCCCTAGGGTGTCAACCCCTGGACACCATAAACATGAGTGCACAGTCTCGATCTACTGGTACCCGTGCATGTTTTCCACGGCTTCGGACTGTGTGCACGACCATAGTCCGCCCGGAACTACACCGGCGTACCCTTCTGCCGTCGCTTTTGGTCACTTACCTCAAGTCCAGTAATCGTGCCCCCACCCTAGCCTAGTCCCTAGGGTCGTAATGATACAAACTTGGGATTACTGCTGGAGTGGACCCCCATTGCTAGGATTTTTCTAGTGGGTTAAGTACGGTTTAACCCCTTTACTAATCATGGATTAACTTGGTTAAGTGTAACGATGGGTTCACGACTTAACCCTGATTAATCTACCAAGCCCAAATTGGTTAAGTATTAAGTGGACCATGACTTAACCCTAATCATGAGGCATTAATTAATTTCACGTGCCTTAACCTCTCACATTAGACCTTGTTGTGGTTACTAGTTAAGCCGGGCGGGTCCGGGTAGCTTTACACCACAACTTGGTCTAACCTCGGGTTCAAGGTACCACATGGCCAACTTCTCACATTGGGTCCTATTGTTTGTAGCAACTAGTTAGGCCGGTCGGTTCCGGGTAGGTTTACGCTACAAACTCAACCCAACCTCGAGTTGGTCACACTTATATTTTCTAAGTGTCATGTCCATCATGTTTCCAAAACATGTTACAAATTTTCAAGCAATTGGGTAGACCAAACTTAATAGGTAAATTCCCAATGGGTAGACCTAACTTAATAGGTAAATTCCCAATCTTATGTTTTTATGTCTTTTAAGTTTACCCAACCCCAAACGCAATCCCATCGCTTACATATCGCAATAGCGCATAAAGGATAGAAAGAGCGAACTTGGCATAATCATGACATAAAAGCGTTGAAGCCACAAGTTTTACATGGTGGCATATGAAATGTACATATGTTCATATACTAGCATATTACATTTTTAGGCCTCAAAAGCATGCATAAAACCAAACTTAGCATATTGGTGATACATGGTGATAAATGACATGTAGAAATGGCCATAAGTTCGCATTTAGCCTCACATGCAAGTTATCATAAGGGACATGATAACTTACATGTTGCCAAAATGCAACCTTTAGCATAAAGCTTGAAGCTTTATGTTCATATGATCAAGATAAGCTTGCATAACATGATAACATGAACAAAATGATCATCCCAAACTTGCGTAACATACTTGCATATCATATGACGAACTTGCATATCAAAGTTGCATAACATAACATGGTAAACTTGCATATCATAACATGGCATACTTGCATAACATAACATGATAAACTTACATATCATAACATGGCAAACTTGCATAGCATAACATGGTAAACTTGCATATCATAACATGACATACTTGCATAACATAACATGATAAACTTGCATATCATAACATATCAAACTTGCATAACATAACATGATAAACTTGCATATCATAACATATCAAACTTGCATAACATAACATGATAAACTTGCATATCATAACATATCAAACTTGCATAACATGACTTAGTAAACTTGCATATCATGGCAAACTTGCATATCATACATTTAACTTTAGAGTTTAAGTATGAAAGTAGAATAGGGCTTACAATGCTTATGAAGACACAAAAATATGACAAAGCCCTTATGCAATCAAATAGACCCAAAATGCAAGCTCTAATAGAAAAACCCTTGACCAAAATGATCAAAACCCTTGCTTTATGATATAAATATGGAAACTTGACTTGAATGCAAGCTAATGATGCTCATACAAGCTTGAAAACCCTTGTATGCATGGAAAAACTCTTAAAAATTTATTTAGGAATTTTATGAAGAGAGTGGAGGCCATGAGAGGAATGATTTTGCCATAGTTTAGTTACTTGAATGAATAATGATGATTTAGGGTTAGGTTAGGGCCTTATTTATAGAGATTAGGACTAGTTCTAGCCTTAGGATTAAACCCTAGTTCCAATCTCAGCCCTTAAAACCGAATCTGGCCCCCAAACTCAACACAAACCCAAAATGGTGCACCAGGCAAGACTGCCCGGCTGGACCAAGTCGACAGCCAAGTCGACAGGGCTGTCGACTTGGGTCCAACCAAGTCGACTCCCAAGTCGACAGGCCTGTCGACTTGGGTGCTCTGGCGGGAATTTTCCCGCCTAGCCCAATCTGACCTAATTTCCAAATTCAAACTTGAATTTGAAATCTGTTTTTACTTTGAAATTTTCTGAAAACTTCGTTGGGCCTTAATCGGGTCATACGGACTCCGATTTTCGAAAACTCTGACTCTATTTCGCGTATTTTTCCGAGACGAACGCAATGGCATAGCCCGTTTCCCTTGATTCAGATTTATAAATTAAATTCTGCCTCGATTTACGTTATAATAGGTTATTGAAAATACGGGTTGTTACAGAAAACATTTCTGATTCTCGTTTGGAAAACATTTCCAAAACTCCTTCACGATCAAACCTTGCCATTCCTTAGTTAAGAAGGAAGTCAATCAAGTTGGGGTATAATTACCTCTCAGACCTTAACTGAACAATGTTTTAACTTTGAAATGGTCAAAGTTTATCTTTTAAATCTTTAACAACTTCTTATGTAACTCTCAGATTCTAATCTAAGAACACACTTCCTTTACAGAAAAATGTTGATTATAACGGTAGCGTTGTAGTCGCTGTCTCCAAATATTTGATTTATAAAACATTGCTTTTAACAACAGCGTTACAACCGCTGTCTAAAATTTTAGAACATTTATTATAGCAATAGCGTTAAGATCGCTGTTAAGATTTACAAAATATTTTTTATAATAGCAACGTAAAAATCGTTGTCTAGAATTTACCAACACTTATTATAGCGGTAGCGTTAAAATTGCTATCTAGAATTTTCAAAACATTTATTACCAATTTATATTCCAAATGTTGGAATAAAACTCATCATTTTCATTTTAAACGATTATCCATTTCCCTTCCTTATTCAAATTCTACTTCGATTTCATATTTCAAATTTAAAATTTCTTTTATCGATATTTCATTTGCAAAATATTTCCATTAAATCATTATTCACATAGATTGTGAATAAAATCCTTTTATACACAGTTTGATTACATGCTTATAAATACTATCTTAAATCCAAATTTTTATTTATAACTTCAATTCAGAATTATATATAACTCTCATTTCTTTTTTCATTTAATCATTTAAAATCTCATTTAACATTTCCTTAATAATTTCTAAGTTTAAATCTCATTTCAAATATTTGCTTCAAAACCCATTTCCAATTCACTATATAAATTCAAATTTGAATTTATATTTCAATTTATTTAATGATAAATAATCCACTTAATTTATATTCTTGTTTGTAAACAAATTCTTGTTTTCTCCACTAACATGTTTTTAATTTCAACTCTATTACATTTCTATTTTTGAAAATAAATTTCCCTTTTTAAAACTCAAATTTTATTTTCTATATTTGAAAATATTTTACGGTATCTAAAATAGCAAGCTTCTAGGGCCATGGTAAACCAACACACAAAGTCAATCACTGACTATATAAATCACACCACACATCAAAATTAAGGAAAAACAGTAATATAAATATTGAGCAACCCAATTGAGTCCCTCCAACCTGTTTCCCTGCATCCACAGACATTAATAACATCAATAATATCATTTCACGTCAATATGAAATATCAGAACTAATAATCGATCAATGATGTAATCATATCAACCAATTTTATCAACTATTCAACCAAGAAACCATCACACAGTATAAAATAAATTTAAAAACTCGTTTATATAAAAATATAACGAGTCAGAGTTAGTGAGTTTACTCACTTTGCTTTTCGGTTGACGGTTCCACTTTGGTTTTATTTTAAAATCAAACAGACGTTTGATTTTTCCATGAAATTCCAATAGCTCGGTATTCAGCCACAATAGTTCCATAACGTAGCTCGTGTCTCTACAATTCCAATGTTCTGTTTCGTACCATATGAAATAATTATCAACTTATAAGATTTATCTTGGTTAAAACAATTATTAACTCATATTATATTAATTATTGTTAATTACTCTTAATTTATTTTAATGATGGTTTAGCCACTAAGCACCTTTTAATCCTGTAACACCCCACCTCCGCCAGTGCCACTCTTGCAAGGACACTGACTTTGGGGGGGCGTTTAAACAAGGTAAACATGCATACAGATATCACAAGACAGAACATATAAGTAAAAACAGAGTACAGCGGATAAAAACTAGCATATCAAAACCATAAGTCAAGTTACAACACAGTACTTAATTATTTTCAATAAACAAAGTCTAGAAACATAAAACGGGTAACTAAAAAGGAAAACATGAAGTAGCTATCCCCAAAGTAGAAAACCATAGCAAGCTCAAGTCCGAAGCATACATGAGCTATCCAAGAAAAGCAGCTAAGATCCAAGCTAAGTGCCGGTATTCCCGCCCTGTAAACCTGGGGGGAAACGAAAGAAAAGAGGCGAAAGAAAATGGGTCAGTCAAAAGACTGGTAAGTCCTACCTACTATTGTACAACAACTAATAAAGTTAACTGTATATGTAAACAAGGATGAGTCATAGGATGATAACTGGCATGGTAAAAAGTCAACAAGATAGATCAAGTGTGGCACCGCATATACAAGGTTGAGGTTTGCACCAAGTGTACTAGTTCCACAAGTCATGTCAAGTGTAAACAAGAAGTGATCCCCAGGCCCAAGTTTGGCCCAACATCATGAATGACCTAAATCAAGGTCCAACTAGCACGGTCTAGCCGATCGGCTCCCTAAAGCCTAACTCGTCAAGTGTCGGTGTCTTACGGCCCAACTACGAAGTGTAGCTAAACTGTGCTAGGTCCACCCTAGGGTGTATCACGCCCTAGGGTGTCAACCACTGACACAAACCAAGCACGCACAGTTTAAACCTACTAGTGCCCGTGCCTGCTTTTTCAACTCCGGACCATGTGCACGACCATGGCCCGCCTGAACCTACACCGGCGCACCTACTCAGCCGTCGTTTTGGTCGCTTACATGTCATCCCAGTAATCGTGCCCCACCCTAGCCTAGTCCCTAGGGTATCTTGATACAACCAAGAGGGTTACTGGTGCAAAGGACCACGTAACTAGGGTTTTCTTGATGGGTTAAATGTGGTTAACCCAACTCATCCGAGTACCAAGTTGGTTACGTGTATCCAAGGTTCATGACTTAACCCTACCAACCCATCGTGTTTAATTGGTTAAGCATTCAAGCGGTCCATGACTTAACCCTACCATGTGGCACTAATTAATTTAATGCACCCAACCTCTCACATTAGACCTTGTTGTGGTTACTAGTTAAGCCGGGCGGGTCCGGGTAGGTTTACACCACAACTTAGTCTAACCTCGGGTTTCACGTGCAACATGACCAACTACTCACATTGGGTCCTATTGCTTGTAGCCACTAGTTAAGCCGGTCGGTTCCGGGTAGGTTTATGCTACAAGCTCAACCCAACCTCAAGTTGGCCATTCTCATGTTTTCTAAGTGTCATGTCCATCATGTTTCCAAAACACATTACAAGTTTTCAAGCAATTGGGTAGACCTAACTTAATAGGTAAATTCCCAAGCTTATGTTTTTATGTCTTTTAAGTTTACCCAACCCCAAACGCAACCCCATCGCTTACATATCGCAATATCGCATAAAGGATAGAAAGAGGGAACTTGGCATAATCATGACATAAAGGTGTTGGAGCCACAAGTTAAATATGGTGGCATATGAGACAAAGATGTGATCATAAACTTGCATATCTTGTTATCAATTTGCAAAATATTCATAAGCATGCCTACATCATTTTAACTTGTATAGTGTTCATATGCATGCATAACATGGTTTCAACTTGCATAAGGTTCATATGCATGCATAACATGGTTTCAACTAGCATAAGGTTCATATGCATGCATAACATCAAACTTGGCAAATAGATGGAACATGGCCATAGATAGCATGAGATAAGGGCTAGTAACATGCATATAACATTATATGCATGTTAATACAAGGTTTATGAGAGTTTCAAAGTTGCATCATGCAACATTTCCAACCAAAGATCATATCTTTCTATGCATAAAGCCAAGGTAATGACTTTACTAATATGCATAGAGTAAGCTTATGCATAAAATCATAAGATCAAAGCACATATCATGATTAACCCCAAACTCAACTTGCAACATAACATATTAACTTCATAGTTAAAATACAAGAGTAGAAATAGGCTTACTATGCTATGAAGACTAATCAATATCAAATTAGATTGAGACAAAGCCACTTAGTACTCTACAATCCCAAAATAAGCTCCTATGAAAACCCTTGTGAAAAATCTTGGCTTTAAAGAGGAAAGGTTGAAACTTTGCCTTTGAATGAGGCTTAGAAACTCTCATGCAAGCTTAAATCACTCAAATAAACATGGAAACTCTCATATGCATGAAGGAAGAGATTATGACAAGAGGGTGGAGGCCATGAGTGAGCATTTGGACATAGTTTAGTTATAGGATTGATTTATGAGTGTTTAGGATAGGGTTAGGGTCCTTTTTATAGATGTTTAGGATAGTTTAGACCCTAGGATTAACCCTAATTCAGAAATGAGCCATTCAAAACCGTCACTAGCCCTAAGCCATGTCCAAGGATCCAACCAGATGCACCCAGGCAGATTGGGCCGACCACCCGTGTCGACAGGGGTGTCGACAGGGCAGTCGACACCGCCCTTGGTGTGTCGACTCCCAAGTCGACACGCCTGTCGACTTGGGTTGGTGGCGGGAAACTTTCCCGCCTACCCTGCCTGGCCCAATTATTTCAATTTGAATCTGTTTTTAAACCTTGAATTTTCTGAAAACTTTGACGGGCCATATCTGGGCCATACGGACTCCGATTTTTGAAAACTCGGACTCTATTTCGCGTATTTTTCCGAGACGAACGCATTGGCATAGCCCGTTTCCCTTGATTCAAATTTTATTATTTAGTTCTGCCTTGTTTTGTGTTATATTATGTTATTAAAATACGGGTTATTACATTCTCCCCTCCTTAAAGGATTTCGTCCCCGAAATCTCTAAGTTAGGAAGAACGGGCCCTACCATCCATCATCCATCTACTCACCACATCATCCACGAGTAACCATTGTCCTCAACAATTTCTAAATGCTGTATGATCCTATGCAAAGGTGTGTGTATATGTACTTATCTAATGCGAAAATCAGGCGGTTACTGATTCAGTACGCCTCCTTAATGCAAAGTATGCTAGTGAAATGCGTCCATATGTATGCAAATTCCTAACCTAATTTTATAATTTTTACATGATTGCACATAACATTCATCCATATGCAACATCCATGAGATAGCACGACAAGTTTCAGCCACGAATAAGTATAAGCACTCATGCATATGCAATATGAAAGTGTGTGAGCCGATCTTAGTGCCTAATGTGTATCATGCATCCACGAGTATCCACTTGCAAACACTTGCAACCACTTGCAACCATCAAGCATAACATGTTTCAAATACATGTTTCATCCAAGGGGTTTCTACCTAAGGTTCTCATGACAAAGTTACAAGATAAACAGGATAAACATGGATAGCAAAAGAAAGATATGCTAAAGAGGAAAAGAGATCGAGAATGTACCCTAAAAAAGAAATGGATAAAGCCCAAGCATCTTCTTCTCTGTCTCCCAAGTTGCATCCTCTTCGGCTTCACTCCACTGGACCTTCACCAATTTGACTTCTCGATTCCTTAGCTTTCTGATCTCCGTTCCCAAGATACGAATCGGAGCTCTCCTCCAGGTTGCCTCTTTCTCTACCTCCACGTCTTCAAGAATGCTGGGTTCAACCACCTCAGCGGACTCATGTAGGCACTTTCGGAGATGTGAGACATGAAAGACATTATGCACTCCGGACAGTTTCTCGGGCAATTGCACTTTATAAGCCATCTTCCCAATTCTCTCTATGATAGGGAAGGGTCCTACGAATCTGGGTGCCAGCTTCCCAAGTGCTCCGAAGCGAACCACATTACGCAAAGGAGAAACCTTCACGAAAACCATGTCTCCAACCTCGAACTCCAAATCTGTCCTTCGCTTATCAGCATAGGATTTTTGTCTATCTTGGGCCGCTTTCATCTGTCTTCTCACCAATTCGATTTTCTCAGATGTATCCCGTATCATATCGGGCCCAAGTACAAGCTTATCTGTTGTCTCCCACCAACAAGATGGTGACCTACACGGCCTCCCATATAGAGCTTCAAATGGTGCCATCCCTATGCTAGCTTGATAGCTATTGTTGTAAGCAAACTCCACAAGAGGAAGGTGGTCTTCCCAAGTACCACCAAAATCAAGAACACAAAGCCTCAGAAGGTCTTCTAGCACTCTATTCACCCTTTCGGTTTGGCCATCCGTCTGGGGGTGATAGGCTGTACTTAGATTCAACTGTGTACCCATCGCTTCCTGCAAGCTATTCCAGAATTGGCTAGTGAAGATTGGGTCACGATCACTGACAATGCTAGAAGGAACCCCATGCAATCTCACTATTTCTCGAAGATAGACAGACGCCAGCCATGATGCAGTCCTTTTGCTTTTTACTAGGATAAAGTGAGCACTCTTCGTAAGTCGATCAACTATGACCCATATGCTCGTATTACCCTTTCTTGATCTAGGCAATCCATCCACAAAGTCCATAGAGATGCTCTCCCACTTCCATTGCGGGACCTCCAATGGATGTAATAGCCCACCTGGTTTCTTCGACTCAGCTTTCACTTGTTGGCACACCCTGCACTTTGAAACATACTCTGCCACATCCTTCTTCATTCCAAGCCAAAAGAAAATGCGCTTCATATCCCTATACATCTTATCTCCACCAGGATGTATAGTCATCTTTGAGTGATGTGCTTCTTCGAGAACTTTATGCACCAAATCTCCCACTTGTGGAACACAGAGTCTTTCATCACGCCTTAGCCAACCCTTGTCATCAACAGTATATCTAGCAAGGTGACTAGACGTCTCACCATGAATCAACCTATCCATGATCTCAACTATCTGTGGGTCTTCTTTCTGCGAAGCCCCTACTTGATCAAGAAGTGTGGGTCTAAGCTCGAGAGATGCTAACGACCCTATCATCGACTCAACTGCTGTCGTGAAATCAAAGGTTGCTAGGAACTTTAGGCTCTTCATCTCAACAAACAAGGGACTCAAAGCCAACCTTTTTCTGCTTAGTGCATCAGCCACAACATTACCCTTGCCAGGGGTATAAGCTATCTCGAAGTCATATAATGCCAAGAATTCCATCCACCTTTGCTGCCTAAGATTCAGATCTTTCTGCGAGAAGAGATACTTGAGTGATTTGTGATCAGTGTACAACTCAAACCTTTCGCCTAAAAGATAGTGGCGCCAAGACTTGAGTGCAAAGACAATCGCCGCTAACTCCAAGTCATGAGTGGGGTAGTTCTTCTCATGAACTTTAAGTTGCCTACCCCCATAACATATCACTCTTCCCACCTGCATTAGAACAGCGCCTAACCCCGTGCCACATGCATCGGTATACACGGTAAACATTGTAACAATCCGTATTTTTAATAATCTGTTATAATGTAAATTGAGGCAGAATTTAATTCAAAAATCTAAATCAAGGGAAACGGGCTATGCCATTGCGTTCGTCTCGGAAAAATACGCGAAATAGAGTCCGAGTTTTCGGAAATCGGAGTCCGTATGACCCAGTTAAGGCCCATTGAAGTTTTCAGAAAAATCCTAAGTAAAAACAAATTCAAATTTAAAGAATTGGGCCAGCTGGGCCAAGGCGGGAAAACTCCCACCAGGGGCCCCATGTCGACAGGCCTGTCGACAGGGTCCCCAGGGAGTCGACTGCCCTGTCGACAGGGGGTAGCCAGGCAGATTAGCCTGGCGCACCTCTTTGGTTTGGGCTTGGTTTGGGCTTGGTTGTGTGGTCTGGTTCTAGAGAATTCCTAAATCTGACGGGCCAAAAATCACCTAGGGTTAATCCTAGGGCTAAAAACACTCTAATCTTCTATAAATAAGCCTCTAATCCTACCCTAAAACCCCATTAATCATTCTTGCAACCAAACTATGTCAAATTGAAAACTCTCATGGCCTCCACCTAAAAACCCTAGCCTCCAATCTCTTCATGAATCATTCCTATGAAGATATGATGATCATACAACCTTTTCTATGTTGTATGAATGCTTAATAACTTGCATACTTCATTAAGTTGCAAGTTTGATTTGCTAAGTTTGTGTTTTTGGGATTTTGCAAGAGGGTTTTCTTATTTGAAGCTTTGTTTTGGGTTTTCAAAGGGCTTCTTTGGTGGATTTGTGACTTGTTTATATTTGTAAGCCCTCTTACCTTCATTTTAGAAACTCTAAAGTTAATGTGTGATGAAAGTTGGGGTATATGCATGTTTGATGAGTTATGCATGTTCATGCAAGTTTGCCAAGTCATGATTTGTATGTTTATTGAGTTATGCATGTTTATGCAAGTTTAATAAGCCTTGATTTGCAAGTTTAACAAGTTATGCATGTTTATGCAAGATTAATAAGCCTTGATTTGCAAGTTTAACAAGTTATGCATGTTTATGCAAGTTTACTAAGCCTTGATTTGCAAGTTTAACAAGTTATGCATGTTTATGCAAGATTAATAAGCCTTGATTTGCAAGTTTAACAAGTTATGCATGTTTATGCAAGTTTACTAAGCCTTGATTTGCAAGTTTAACAAGTTATGCATGTTTATGCAAGATTAATAAGCCTTGATTTGCAAGTTTAACAAGTTATGCATGTTTATGCAAGATTAATAAGCCTTGATTTGCAAGTTTAACAAGTTATGCATGTTTATGCAAGTTTACTAAGCCTTGATTTGCAAGTTTAACAAGTTATGCATGTTTATACATGTTTGCTAAGCCATGATTTACAAGTTAATTGAGTTATGCATGTTTATGCATGTTTGCTAAGTCATGATTTACAAGTTAATTGAGTTATGCATGTTTATGCATATTTGCTAAGTCATGATTTACAAGTTAATTGAGTTATGCATGTTTATGCAAGTTTACTAAGCCATGATTTGCAAGTTTATTTAGTTATGCATGCTTATGCAAGTCTAAAAAATGACAAGTTGTGCATATTTTACAAGTTATGCATGTTCATGGTAATATGCAAGTTCACTATGCTAAGTTATGCAAGTTTAACCATGTTATGCATGTTTATGGTAATATGCAAGTTCACTATGCTAAGTTGTACAAGTCTAACATATTATGCATGGTTGTTGTGCAAGTTTATCATGTATGTTGTGCCAAGTTCCCTCTTCCTATCCTTTATGCGTTATTACGAATATGTAAGCGATAGAATGACGTTGGGTTTTTTTGGGTAAACTTAAAATACATGAAAATATAAGATTGGGAATTTACCTATTAAGTTAGGTCTACCCCTTGGGAATTTACCTATTAAGTTAGGTCTACCCAAGCATTTGTTGACTTGTAATTATGTTTTGAAATAAAGTGGACATGACACTTAGAAAACAAAAGTGTGGCCAACTCGAGGGTGGGTTGAGTTTGTAGCGTAATTCTACCCGGAACCGACCGGCTTAACTAGTGGCTACAAACAATAGGACCCAATGTGAGAAGTTGGTCATGTGGTGCCAAAACCCGAGGTTAGACTAAGTTGTGGTGTAAACCTACCCGGACCCGCCCGGCCTAACTAGTAACCACAACAAGGTCTAATGTGAGAGGTTAAGGTGCATTAAGTTAATTAATGCCTCATGATTAGGGTTAAGTCAGGGTCCACTAATACTTAACCAATTTGGGGATTCGAGGGATTAGAATGTGGTTAGGTTGTGAACCGTTGATTACACCTAACTAGTTTAATCCATTTGGGAGTTCAAGGGATTAGAATGGGGTTAAGCCACACTTAACCAGTTTAATCCAGGATTAGTGAAGGGTTAAATCACACTTAACCCTCTTAGGAAACCCTAGAAGCGTGGTCTGTTCTAACAGTAATCCCAGTTTGGTATCATTTACAACCCTAGAAGCTAGGCTAGGGCGGGGCACGATTACTGGACAGATGTAAGCGACCAAAGGGCGATGGCCGAGTGGTACAGCGGTGCGGGTCCGGCGGGCTACGGACGTGCACGTAGTCCGATGTTGGACAAACTCGAGGCACGGGTACCAGTAGGTTAGGGCTGTGCATTATTGCTTAAGTGTCCGGGGTTGACACCCGAGGGCTTGATACAACCAAAGGGGGACCCAGCACAGACTATCTACAACCATATGTGGGCCATATGGACACCAACACTTGACGTGTTAGGTTTATAGGGAGCCGATCGACTAGACCGTGGCTGGACCTTTTATTAAGGTCACTTCATGTTGTTGGGCCAAAGTTTGGGCTAAGGGATCAATACCTGTTATGTTGGTTTGCTAGTACACCGTGGTGCAAAAACTTAACTTTGTTTATGCGATGACACCTCTATCTATCTTGTAGTTAATTTACCATGCCAGTATGTTGTTATCTATGATCACCTCAGTTCCATCATGATGTTAACTTTATTAGTTTATAGACTGATCGTAGCAGGGCTTACTCAGTCTTTTTGACTGACCTGTTTTCTTTCGCCTCTTTTCTTCCGTTTCCCCCCCCAGGTTCTCAGGGAGAGAATACTGGAGCCTAGCTTGGATTCTAGCTTCTTCCTTGGATAGCTCAAGTATGCTTTGGACTTGAGCCGCTATGGTTTATCACTCTTATTTGGGGATAGTACTTATGTATTTTCAGTTTATCAGATGATGTATTTATCTAGACTTGTAATTTTGGGAAAGTGACATTTTGATGTACCAGACTTGAGTTTTGAAATGGTTTATAAAATCTTCCGCTGTTTTATTTACTTACTCTGTTTATTTACATATATATATGTCATGTCCTGCCTTGCTATATCATTATGCATGTTTACCAATAATGCCCCTCCAAAGCTAGTGCATTCCTTTGCGAGTGACCCTAGTGGAGGTGGGGTGTTACATTTGGTATCAGAGCATATGGTTTACGAGAAGGGATAAAAAGGTTTTTAAAACTCTTTGAAAAACTATTTTCAAAACCAAGTATTAAGTATTTTCCAAAGAAAAGTCTAGTTTATTTTAAAGGCTATTCCCCAAAAAGCCATTAGCACTATCCTTTGATCCCTCGTTTGAACTCTTTTCTTTTCGTTTCCAGTATGGCCGACAACTTTGCCATTCCGGAGGGAGTTCACGTGCCTGTTTCGTATAGGAGACTTTTGGAGGCCAGGGCGACCGAAGCCGGCCCCGCAAATATTACTCCTCCTCCGGTAGTTGATGTTCCTCTTCCTCCTTCCCCTCAGCATCCTCGAATTGACTTCGCCGAGATTTGCCAAGATTTTAAAGCGATGGGTTGCAAGAATTTCTTTGGAACCGAGACTTTCGTAGAGGCAAGGAATTGGTTGAAAGAGACCGAAGATCTTTTAGCCTCCTTTGATATAGGTGACCGCAGGAAAGTTTTATTGGCAGTATGGTTGCTAAAGGAAGAAGCTGCACGTTGGTGGGTAGTTACCACCGCTACTAGGCCAATCGAGACTTGGGATGACTTTAGAGGAAGGTTTGGACTAAGGTTCTTATCACTAAAGCAAGGGGACATGACTATTAGGGAATACATAGATAAGTTTAATCAACTGGCTCGTGTCAATTTAGACTTGGTTAATACAGCTCAGAAGAAGGCCCTACACTTTGCTCTAGGATTAAACGAGCCATTACGTGATTTGGCCCTGTCTCATATACCCTTGGGGGCGACTTTCGAGAGTTTAGTGAATTTGGCCCTACTTCAAGAAGAAGGTAGAAATGACAAGAAAAAGGTCAAGGCGAATGAGTCTCAAGGCAAGAGAGTAAATTCCGGGAAACGGGGCAAGAATAACCACAACCGCAAGAACAAGCCAAGAGGGAGTAGGAAATGCAACTTCTGTGGTGAAGTTGGACATGTAGCCAGGGAATGTAGGAAGAAGAAGAGAAAGCGGGGCGAATGCTTTGATTGTGGTGAGTTTGGACATTTCAGCAGGGATTGCCCGAGGAAACAAGGGCAAGGCCGGACTCAGTGTGCAGGACTATCTGGAGGGCGAATTCATCCCCTCAACCCCGTTCTTCCAGCTCATGATAGAGGTAGTGTTTCTGTTGAAAATCTTGTTTACATTTTCTGATTTTCCCTGTTCGAACTTTGTTTGATTCTGGCACATCGCATAGTTTTATTTCATCTGATCCAGTTGAAAGTTTTGCACCTAAGTACTAGTGTAGTTGATGATCCCGTATGTGTTTCAAATCTATTGGGGGTTCTGCCCGTTTGTCCGTGGTCTGAGTGGATTTGGAAATTTCTATCTTGAGTATAGAATTCTCGTGGGATGTTTATATTCTCGGTTTCAGGGGATATGGGTTGGTTTTGGGCATGGAATGGTCGTTCTGTTTTGGGCCATTCTGGGTTTTTGTATATAGGGTGTGGGGCTCATGACCCGCCTCGGTAATACCCTAGAAATTTCTAGTAACCCTATGGGTCCCGTCATGTTATGTTATCTTGAATCCCTCAACTCATCTATCGATAGTTTGCAATCTGTGAGGGTGGTCCGAGAATATCCTGATATCTTGGGTGAAGAAAAGGGGTTACCCTTAGACGTGGGATAGATTTCCGCATTATCTGGTTGGTAATACCAAGCCAGTTTCGTGGCCGGTTAGGCACATGACCTCACGAGATGAGAGTTGAGAAAGCAAGTTAAGGAGTTGCTTGAGAAGAACTTCCTGAGACGAAGCATTTTCGAGTAGGGTGCTGATGTGGACAGTTTGTTTCGCTTATGTGTTAATTATCGATAACCGTTACCAAGGATCAATGATTTGTTTGATCAGCTTGTAGGAGCATCTGTTTTCTTTTGATCTAGCTACCGGGTTCCATCAGCTTAGGATGGCTGAGGATGGAATTGACAAGACTGAGTTTAGGGCTCTAGATGGGTTTTAGAATGGCTAGTCATGCTATTTGGATTGACTAACGCACCCGCATATTACGTGAACTTGGTAGGGTGTTTAGGGAGTCCTTGAACAAGTTTTTCGTGGTCGTCGTAGACGATATTTTGATCTCCTTAAAAGAACGAGGAAGAGCATGCTATACATCCCAAGGAGGAGATGGATACGCTTAGAGCCACCAGTTGAAGGTCAAGTTCTCCAAATGTCACTTCGGAGGAAAGAAGTTGGATTTCTTGGGCACATAGTTCCTAAGTAAGGCTTAGCGGTGGATTCCGCTAAAGTGGTTGCAGTTTAAGACCGGAAAAAACTCTGAGGAGGGCAATTGAAGTAAGAAGCCTCCTCAGTTTGGCTAGTTAGTTAGCATTCCCGGAGCTTAGACTTACTCTTCTGGATCAAGAAGGGGGTTTCGCAGGAAGAAGATCCGTAGTTAGTCAAGAACATGGACCAGATGATTCGAGGCGAGATGTTAAGTCACCTCGTTAGATATATTATAGATGACAAGGGATGACTAAGGCACGATGAGAGATTATGTGTTCCTCGAGTGAAAGACTTGGTAAAAAAAAGGTTCTTGGAAATGCGCATCACTCGAGGAGGTGGCCGAGTTGGTCTCGGGATGCATGTTGTGCCACCAAGTTAAGGCCAAGTCATAGAAGCCCAGTGGGCCATTACCTCTATTGGGGGTTCCGCAAGGGAAGTATGAAAACATCTCGATAGATTATGTGGATGGACTACCTAGATCAAAGAAAGGGAATACGGGTATGTGGGTAAACTCACGGAGAGTGCTCATTTCAATCCGGTGAAGAGTGAGAGGACGGCATCATGGTTAGCAACGGTTTATCCTCAAGAAGTTGACCAGTTTTGAAATAGCCTACAGGAAGCCAGGGGTAGGCAACTGAATCTAGGTATGGTCTATAGGCGGATGGTTCATTTCGATTAAGCATGAGTTATAGGAAATCACGTTTATAGGGCAATTAGCAACATGGATTGGTATTTTCAAGAAAAGTTCTGCTGCGTGAAATACTGTATAGTAAGTGGACGAGATCCAGGATTCACTAGTGAATTCTGGAGAGCTTGCATAAAATCATAAGGTTATAGTATGGTTAAGCTGAGTATACAGAAAGAAGAGTAAGTGGAAAAGAAAGACGAGAGGCGATAATGAAATGCGTTCCAACTCGAATTTGGGAAATAGGAGTTAGGAAGCCAAGGAATCATGAAGTGAAAGATAGTCAAAGCACAGTGGAGTTAAGCTCAAGGAAACGTGACTAAGAAGAGTGAAGACTAGACACGCGCATCATATCTCTTTTTAAGAGTGCATCTTTGATCCTTGTTATATCCTCTCGGTCCCATTCTCGATCTTATTTCTGTTGTAAACTCCATAAAGGGGGTTATGACTCATCGGTTAGTACTATATGTCAAAGTTTGAATGGATTTCTTGTAAATCCAAGAAGGAGTTTATCTAGTTATCTAGTTTATCGTGTCTATCTTGTCATGAGAACCTTAGGTAGAAACCTTTGGATGAAACATGTGTTTGAGACATGTTATGCTTGATGGTTGCAAGTGGTTGCAAGTGTTTGCAAGTGGTTGCTCGTGGATGCATTATACACGATTAGGCACTAGATCGGCTCACACACTCCTCATATTGCATGTGCATGAGTGTTCATGCTTATTCTTGGATGAAATTCGTATGCTATCACATGGATGTTGCATATGGATGTATGATTGAGCACGCATGTAGATATTATACATTATGTTAGGAATTTGCATACATATGGATTCATTTCACTGACATACATGTGCATTAAGGAGGTTTACTGTATCAGTAACCGCCTGATTTACATACATATGCATTAAGGAGGTTTACTGTATCAGTAACCGCCCGATTTTTGCATTAGGTAAGTACATATACACACACTTTTGCATATGTTCATCCAGCATTTAGAATCTTGTAAGGACAATGATTGCTCGTGGATGATGCTTTGAGTAGATGGATGATTGGATGGTAGGATACGTTCTTCCTAACTTGAAGATTTCGGGGACGAAATCCTTTAAGGAGGGGAGAATGTAACAATCCGTATTTTTAATAATCTGTTATAATGTAAATTGAGGCAGAATTTAATTCAAAAATCTAAATCAAGGGAAACGGGCTATGCCATTGCGTTCGTCTCGGAAAAATACGCGAAATAGAGTCCGAGTTTTCGGAAATCGGAGTCCGTATGACCCAGTTAAGGCCCATTGAAGTTTTCAGAAAAATCCTAAGTAAAAACAAATTCAAATTTAAAGAATTGGGCCAGCTGGGCCAAGGCGGGAAAACTCCCGCCAGGGGCCCCATGTCGACAGGCCTGTCGACAGGGTCCCCAGGGAGTCGACTGCCCTGTCGACAGCCCTGTCGACAGGGGGTAGCCAGGCAGATTAGCCTGGCGCACCTCTTTGGTTTGGGCTTGGTTTGGGCTTGGTTGTGTGGTCTGGTTCTAGAGAATTCCTAAATCTGACGGGCCAAAAATCACCTAGGGTTAATCCTAGGGCTAAAAACACTCTAATCTTCTATAAATAAGCCTCTAATCCTACCCTAAAACCCCATTAATCATTCTTGCAACCAAACTATGTCAAATTGAAAACTCTCATGGCCTCCACCTAAAAACCCTAGCCTCCAATCTCTTCATGAATCATTCCTATGAAGATATGATGATCATACAACCTTTTCTATGTTGTATGAATGCTTAATAACTTGCATACTTCATTAAGTTGCAAGTTTGATTTGCTAAGTTTGTGTTTTTGGGATTTTGCAAGAGGGTTTTCTTATTTGAAGCTTTGTTTTGGGTTTTCAAAGGGCTTCTTTGGTGGATTTGTGACTTGTTTATATTTGTAAGCCCTCTTACCTTCATTTTAGAAACTCTAAAGTTAATGTGTGATGAAAGTTGGGGTATATGCATGTTTGATGAGTTATGCATGTTTATGCAAGTTTGCCAAGTCATGATTTGTATGTTTATTGAGTTATGCATGTTTATGCAAGTTTAATAAGCCTTGATTTGCAAGTTTAACAAGTTATGCATGTTTATGCAAGATTAATAAGCCTTGATTTGCAAGTTTAACAAGTTATGCATGTTTATGCAAGTTTACTAAGCCTTGATTTGCAAGTTTAACAAGTTATGCATGTTTATGCAAGATTAATAAGCCTTGATTTGCAAGTTTAACAAGTTATGCATGTTTATGCAAGTTTACTAAGCCTTGATTTGCAAGTTTAACAAGTTATGCATGTTTATGCAAGATTAATAAGCCTTGATTTGCAAGTTTAACAAGTTATGCATGTTTATGCAAGATTAATAAGCCTTGATTTGCAAGTTTAACAAGTTATGCATGTTTATGCAAGTTTACTAAGCCTTGATTTGCAAGTTTAACAAGTTATGCATGTTTATACATGTTTGCTAAGCCATGATTTACAAGTTAATTGAGTTATGCATGTTTATGCATGTTTGCTAAGTCATGATTTACAAGTTAATTGAGTTATGCATGTTTATGCATATTTGCTAAGTCATGATTTACAAGTTAATTGAGTTATGCATGTTTATGCAAGTTTACTAAGCCATGATTTGCAAGTTTATTTAGTTATGCATGCTTATGCAAGTCTAAAAAATGACAAGTTGTGCATATTTTACAAGTTATGCATGTTCATGGTAATATGCAAGTTCACTATGCTAAGTTATGCAAGTTTAACCATGTTATGCATGTTTATGGTAATATGCAAGTTCACTATGCTAAGTTGTACAAGTCTAACATATTATGCATGGTTGTTGTGCAAGTTTATCATGTATGTTGTGCCAAGTTCCCTCTTCCTATCCTTTATGCGTTATTACGAATATGTAAGCGATAGAATGACGTTGGGGTTTTTTGGGTAAACTTAAAATACATGAAAATATAAGATTGGGAATTTACCTATTAAGTTAGGTCTACCCCTTGGGAATTTACCTATTAAGTTAGGTCTACCCAAGCATTTGTTGACTTGTAATTATGTTTTGAAATAAAGTGGACATGACACTTAGAAAACAAAAGTGTGGCCAACTCGAGGGTGGGTTGAGTTTGTAGCGTAATTCTACCCGGAACCGACCGGCTTAACTAGTGGCTACAAATAATAGGACCCAATGTGAGAAGTTGGTCATGTGGTGCCAAAACCCGAGGTTAGACTAAGTTGTGGTGTAAACCTACCCGGACCCGCCCGGCCTAACTAGTAACCACAACAAGGTCTAATGTGAGAGGTTAAGGTGCATTAAGTTAATTAATGCCTCATGATTAGGGTTAAGTCAGGGTCCACTAATACTTAACCAATTTGGGGATTCGAGGGATTAGAATGTGGTTAGGTTGTGAACCGTTGATTACACCTAACTAGTTTAATCCATTTGGGAGTTCAAGGGATTAGAATGGGGTTAAGCCACACTTAACCAGTTTAATCCAGGATTAGTGAAGGGTTAAATCACACTTAACTCTCTTAGGAAACCCTAGCAGCGTGGTCTGTTCTAACAGTAATCCCAGTTTGGTATCATTTACAACCCTAGAAGCTAGGCTAGGGCGGGGCACGATTACTGGACAGATGTAAGCGACCAAAGGGCGATGGCCGAGTGGTACAGCGGTGCGGGTCCGGCGGGCTACGGACGTGCACGTAGTCCGATGTTGGACAAACTCGAGGCACGGGTACCAGTAGGTTAGGGCTGTGCATTATTGCTTAAGTGTCCGGGGTTGACACCCGAGGGCTTGATACAACCAAAGGGGGACCCAGCACAGACTATCTACAACCATATGTGGGCCATATGGACACCAACACTTGACGTGTTAGGTTTATAGGGAGCCGATCGACTAGACCGTGGCTGGACCTTTTATTAAGGTCACTTCATGTTGTTGGGCCAAAGTTTGGGCTAAGGGATCAATACCTGTTATGTTGGTTTGCTAGTACACCGTGGTGCAAAAACTTAACTTTGTTTATGCGATGACACCTCTATCTATCTTGTAGTTAATTTACCATGCCAGTATGTTGTTATCTATGATCACCTCAGTTCCATCATGATGTTAACTTTATTAGTTTATAGACTGATCGTAGCAGGGCTTACTCAGTCTTTTTGACTGACCTGTTTTCTTTCGCCTCTTTTCTTCCGTTTCCCCCCCCCAGGTTCTCAGGGAGAGAATACTGGAGCCTAGCTTGGATTCTAGCTGCTTCCTTGGATAGCTCAAGTATGCTTTGGACTTGAGCCGCTATGGTTTATCACTCTTATTTGGGGATAGTACTTATGTATTTTCAGTTTATCAGATGATGTATTTATCTAGACTTGTAATTTTGGGAAAGTGACATTTTGATGTACCAGACTTGAGTTTTGAAATGGTTTATAAAATCTTCCGCTGTTTTATTTACTTACTCTGTTTATTTACATATATATATGTCATGTCCTGCCTTGCTATATCATTATGCATGTTTACCAATAATGCCCCTCCAAAGCTAGTGCATTCCTTTGCGAGTGACCCTAGTGGAGGTGGGGTGTTACAAACATCTTACCGCCATCGGGTAATGCCAAAACTGGAGCTGTGGTAAGGGCCCTTTTGAGCCTTTGAAAAGCGAGCTCACACTCTAAGTCCCATGCAAAGACTAAGTTCTTCTTCGTCAATCTAGTGAGAGGGGCTGAAATCTTAGCGAAGTCTCTAATGAACTTCCTATAATAGCCTGCTAGACCGAGAAAGCTTCGCACTTCGGTTGCATTCTTAGGAGTCTTCCAGTCTTGAACTGCAACCACTTTCCCGGGATCCACAGCTATACCCTGCTTAGAAACTATATGCCCAAGAAACCGGACTTCCTTTCTCCAAAAGTGGCATTTGGAGAACTTGGCTTTCAACTGATGGGCTCTAAGCGTATCCATCACTTCCCTGAGATGTCCAGCATGCTCTTCCTCGTCTTTTGAGAAGATCAGAATATCATCCACGAAGACCACGACAAACTTGTTCAAGAACTCCCTGAACACCCTACTCATCAAGTCCACGAAATATGCGGGTGCATTAGTCAAGCCGAACGGCATGACAAGCCATTCGAAGAATCCATCTGGAGTCCTGAACGCAGTCTTGTCTATACTGTCTTCAGCTACCCTGAGCTGATGGAATCCAGTAGCAAGATCAAGCTGAGAGAAAACAGAAGCACCGACAAGCTGGTCGAAGAGGTCATCTATCCTCGGTAACGGGTGTCTGTTCTTCTTAGTCAGCTTATTCAACTCTCGATAATCAACACAAAGTCGGAGAGAACCATCTGCCTTGGTAGCAAATACCACAGGCGCTCCCCATTCAGATATACTTCGTCTAATGAAGTTCTTCTCAAGCAACTCCTTCACTTGCTTACTTAGCTCCCGCCTTTCACGCGGAGCCATGTGCCGAACGGGCAAAGAAACCGGCTTTGCATTATCCATCGGATAAATGCGGAAATCAATCTCTCGCTTAGGGGGTAACCCCTTAACTTCTTCAAAGACATCAGGGTATTCTCGAACCACCCTTACAGATTGCAGATCATCGATGGACGAGTCAAGAGATTCAAGATAACATAGCATGACGGGATCTAGCGGGTTGCAAGAAATCTCTAGGGTATTACCAAGGCGAGTCATGAGTCTCACCACCCTATGCTCACAATCGAGAATGGCTCCATAGTTGGACAACCAATCCATGCCCAAGATCAACCCGTATCCCGTGAACCCGAGAACATAAGCATCACACGAGAATTCTACGGTCAAGATAGAAATCCTCAAATCCATACAGATCATAGATAAATGGGCTGAACCCCCAATCGGATTTGAAACACAAACGGGATCCTCAACTAAGCTAGTACTTAGGTGCAAACTTTCAACAATGTCAGAAGAAATAAAACTATGCGATGCGCCAGAATCAAATAAGGTGCGAACAGGATAATCAGAAATATAAACAAGACTTCCTACAGAAATGCTACCTCGATCCTGAACTGGAGCGGCGTTGAGAGCATGCACTTGCCCTCCAGATGAACCTGCACGCTGAGTCTGTCCATGCCCCTGCTTCTTAGGGCAATCCTTGCTAAAATGTCCCGTCTCTCCACAGTGAAAGCACCCACCCAATTTCATTCTCTTCTTCCTACAATCCTTGGCTATGTGCCCAACAATCCCACAGAAGTTGCACTTTCTTGGGTCCTTTGCCTTGTTCTTGTTGCCCTTGTTGTTCTTGTTGTTCTTGTTATTCTGATTACTCTGATTCCCTCCCCACTTGGAGTCTGTCTTCTTAGACTGAGTCTTATTGGGCTTGACTTCTTTCTTCCCATTCTTATCCTCTCCCTGCAGCAATGCCATGTCTACTAGGCTCTCGAAAGTGGCCCCCATGGATATGTGTGACATGGCTAGACCTTGCAATGGCTCATTTAACCCTCATGCAAAACGTAGAGCCTTCTTCTCGGGAGTATTGACCATGTCCAAACCGAATCGGGCAAGCTGGTTGAACTTATTCACATACTCTCTCACTGTCATGTCTCCTTGCTTCAAGGCTATGAACTTTTCTAGTTGCAAATTTGCCTCTGCAGACGATAGAAACTTAAGCCCAAACCTTGCCCTAAAGTCGGCCCAGGTTTCTACGGGCCTAGTAGCACTGGTGACCTCCCACCAATAAGAAGCTTCCTCCTTTAGTAGCCAAACCGCCAACAGAACCTTTCTACGGTCCTCTATATCAAAGATGGCAAAGAGATCTTCGGTCTCCTTCAACCAATTTCTTGCTTCCACGAAAGTCTCTGTCCCAATAAAATTTTTGCCACCCATGGCCTTGAAGTCCTTGCAAACCTTGGCGAAATCGGCTTGCGGTTGCTGAGGAGGAGGAGGGGGTGGAACCTCAGTGATAGTGAGAGTGGTTGCTGGACCTGCATTGTTGGCCCTAGCTTCCAAGTATCTCCGGAACCATCCGGGAATGGTGACTCCCTCAGGAAGATTGAGATCGGCCATGCTAAAAAAAAGAAAAGATAGATTTAGAACGAGGAAACGAAGGATAGTGCTTATGGCTCTTGGGGGATAGCCTTTCAAAATAAACTAGACTTTTCTTTGGAAAAGACTTAATTGGTTTTGAAAATAGCTTTTAAAAGTAACTTTAAAACCCTTTTTGCTCCAATCTCGTAAACCTTATGCTCTGATACCAAATGTAACACCCCACCTCCGCCAGTGCCACTCTTGCAAGGACACTGACTTTGGAGGGGCGTTTAAACAAGGTAAACATGCATACAGATATCACAAGACAGAACATATAAGTAAAAACAGAGTACAGCGGATAAAAACTAGCATATCAAAACCATAAGTCAAGTTACAACACAGTACTTAATTATTTTCCATAAACAAAGTCTAGAAACATAAAACGGGTAATTGAAAAGGAAAACATGAAGTAGCTATCCCCAAAGTAGAAAACCATAGCAAGCTCAAGTCCGAAGCATACATGAGCTATCCAAGAAAAGCAGCTAAGATCCAAGCTAAGTGCCGGTATTCCCGCCCTGTAAACCTGGGGGGAAACGAAAGAAAAGAGGCGAAATAAAATGGGTCAGTCAAAAGACTGGTAAGTCCTACCTACTATTGTACAACAACTAATAAAGTTAACTGTATATGTAAACAAGGATGAGTCATAGGATGATAACTGGCATGGTAAAAAGTCAACAAGATAGATCAAGTGTGGCACCGCATATACAAGGTTGAGGTTTGCACCAAGTGTACTAGTTCCACAAGTCATGTCAAGTGTAAACAAGAAGTGATCCCCAGGCCCAAGTTTGGCCCAACATCATGAATGACCTAAATCAAGGTCCAACTAGCACGGTCTAGTCGATCGGTTCCCTAAAGTCTAACTCGTCAAGTGTCGGTGTCTTACGACCCAACTACGAAGTGTAGCTAAACTGTGCTAGGTCCACCCTAGGGTGTATCAAGCCCTAGGGTGTCAACCACTGACACAAACCAAGCACGCACAGTTTAAACCTACTGGTGCCCGTGCCTGCTTTTTCAACTCCGGACCATGTGCACGACCATGGCCCGCCTGAACCTACACCGGCGCACCTACTCAGCCGTCGTTTTGGTCGCTTACATGTCATCCCAGTAATCGTGCCCCACCCTAGCCTAGTCCCTAGGGTATCTTGATACAACCAAGAGGGTTACTGGTGCAAAGGACCACGTAACTAGGGTTTCCTTGATGGGTTAAATGTGGTTAACCTAACTCATCCGAGTACCAAGTTGGTTACGTGTATCCAAGGTTCATGACTTAACCCTACCAACCCATCGTGTTTAATTGGTTAAGCATTCAAGCGGTCCATGACTTAACCCTACCATGTGGCATTAATTAATTTAATGCACCCAACCTCTCACATTAGACCTTGTTGTGGTTACTAGTTAAGCCGGGCGGGTCCGGGTAGGTTTACACCACAACTTAGTCTAACCTCGGGTTTCACGTGCAACATGACCAACTACTCACATTGGGTCCTATTGCATGTAGCCACTAGTTAAGCCGGTCGGTTCCGGGTAGGTTTATGCTACAAGCTCAACCCAACCTCGAGTTGGCCATTCTCATGTTTTCTAAGTGTCATGTCCATCATGTTTCCAAAACACATTACAAGTTTTCAAGCAATTGGGTAGACCTAACTTAATAGGTAAATTCCCAATGGGTAGACCTAACTTAATAGGTAAATTCCCAAGCTTATGTTTTTATGTCTTTTAAGTTTACCCAACCCCAAACGCAACCCCATCGCTTACATATCGCAATATCGCATAAAGGATAGAAAGAGGGAACTTGGCATAATCATGACATAAAGGTGTTGGAGCCACAAGTTAAACATGGTGGCATATGAGACAAAGATGTGATCATAAACTTGCATATCTTGTTATCAATTTGCAAAATATTCATAAGCATGCCTACATCATTTTAACTTGCATAGGGTTCATATGCATGCATAACATGGTTTCAACTTGCATAAGGTTCATATGCATGCGTAACATGGTTTCAACTTGCATAAGGTTCATATGCATGCATAACATCAAACTTGGCAAATAGATGGAACATGGCCATAGATAGCATGAGATAAGGGCTAGTAACATGCATATAACATTATATGCATGTTAATACAAGGTTTATGAGAGTTTCAAAGTTGCATCATGCAACATTTCCAACCAAAGATCATATCTTTCTATGCATAAAGCCAAGGTAATGACTTTACTAATATGCATAGAGTAAGCTTATGCATAAAATCATAAGATCAAAGCACATATCATGATTAACCCCAAACTCAACTTGCAACATAACATATTAACTTCATAGTTAAAATACAAGAGTAGAAATAGGCTTACTATGCTATGAATACTAATCAATATCAAATTAGATTGAGACAAAGCCACTTAGTACTCTACAATCCCAAAATAAGGTCCTATGAAAACCCTTGGGAAAAATCTTGGCTTTAAAGAGGAAAGGTTGAAACTTTGCCTTTGAATGAGGCTTAGAAACTCTCATGCAAGCTTAAATCACTCAAATAAACATGGAAACTCTCATATGCATGAAGGAAGAGATTATGACAAGAGGGTGGAGGCCATGAGTGAGCATTTGGACATAGTTTAGTTATAGGATTGATTTATGAGTGTTTAGGATAGGGTTAGGGTCCTTTTTATAGATGTTTAGGATAGTTTAGACCCTAGGATTAACCCTAATTCAGATCTGAGCCATTCAAAACCGTCACTAGCCCTAAGCCATGTCCAAGGATCCAACCAGATGCACCCAGGCAGATTGGGCCGACCACCCGTGTCGACAGGGGTGTCGACAGGGCAGTCGACACCGCCCTGGGTGTGTCGACTCCCAAGTCGACACGCCTGTCGACTTGGGTTGGTGGCGGGAAACTTTCCCGCCTACCCTGCCTGGCCCAATTATTTCAATTTGAATCTGTTTTTAAACCTTGAATTTTCTGAAAACTTTGACGGGCCATATCTGGGCCATACGGACTCCGATTTTTGAAAACTCGGACTCTATTTCGCGTATTTTTCCGAGACGAACGCATTGGCATAGCCCGTTTCCCTTGATTCAAATTTTATTATTTAGTTCTGCCTTGTTTTGTTTTATATTATGTTATTAAAATACGGGTTATTACAAATCCCGTCTTCCTTCTAATGACACCTGCCGTTTCCAGCAATAACTTCACATTCAACCCCCGTGACTACCAAAGCTTCCCAACTTCATCGTTCTGCCTTGAACAAAGACTATACAATTCTCTGTGTTGGACCAACTCTAAAACTCATAGCTCGGTAAATTCCAGTAACCTCAAAAATGAACCCTGGCCTTTACCAAACCCATTTTCTCCGCGAACACCATCATCCCAACTCTTCACAACTTATTACACCGTAAAACACCCTATTAAAATAAAATATAGTTTCAATTATTATTATAATTAACCATTAATTGCATAATTGCCATGACTTAAATTTTCTTTTACTTACTTCATTAATGACTAACAATTTCATTAATCTTTCTTGGGGATTGTCCTCTTCACTGAGATGAAGGCTTTTCGGCCTCCAATATCCACTGATGATGCCTGCAGTTCAATTTATTCTTGTAACTCCCTTCATAGCTTAATACGCCTTCCACATCATTATGCCATTCATTGTTTTACAAATACTCATCTAACCTGACAAACCCGTGATTAACAATCACATAATCCCCTTCATCTCATTGTTAACGCCCAAAACCACAGCACCGAATGAATTAGCTCCACATTTTCCACATCCCCATCTCCTAAACAACGAACTTCAACTGGTCCTCAAAGTCCCTACTTTCTCCTCTTTAAAACGTGTGTGTCCTCCCTGTATATCACCTCTATCATGCTTCCACTTCCACCAAAACTGTCAAATGTCTGAACAGTGAAAGGGTGTACGCAACCTTATCCCATTCCCGTAAACACAACTCTTAAACAAATTTGTTTAAACCCTTAAGCACAGTTTATCTTAATCACCTTATATTCCAGTAAATACTGACGCCTTCCTCTCATTTTAAAACCCAATACCAGGAACCCTTTCTTCCATCAATCGCCACTAACACTACATGCCATCGGACATCACTTCATCGTCACCAAAGACCCCGCCTGACCGCCGCCAGAACGTCCCCCCGCACCCAAACTTCGTTCGCCAATAGACCAACGTATTTCCCCCAAAATCGAATCCCTAGGTCTCTCTGACCTCGTACCAGCGAGAGGAAGTCTTTCAACTAGGTAACCCTACAAGAGATTGAAGAGGAAAAACACACTCGGAAATACAAGGATTTCGATTTATGAACTGTTGATTTGTGATAGATTTCCTTTTTATTTATTTATTTTTGACGAAAGGATTGGGGACACCGTATTTAAAGAGAAAGAAACGTGATGAGCATGGTATGCAATACCTTAGCACGCAAGGGTTGGTACATATAGGGTATGCACAGTGATACCTGAGGTCGGCTTAGGCATGTGAGAGCATTAAATTAAAGGTCTAGCATGTACGTGTATACAGCGAAATGGAGACAAGAGTGGCAGCAGATGGTACATTACATTTTCTTATATGATTTTCCATTCAAACAATATTCACAGGAAGAACCGGAGATGATTCCCTTGAAGATGTGAATAGAGATAGGTCTGCTATGTTGATTTCGGCTTTGGGTTTAGTATCAGAATTTCTTATTTTCTTTCTTATATATTGGATCCGTTATTTAACTTCGATGCAAAGTTGTACTTCCGACTATCTTAAGTCGGAGTGTTCATTGTGGTTTAAGGGTGTACTTGAATATGAACGGATAATCATATGAATGAACAGTCTGTTTACTGATAAAAAGGCTAATCTTGATATAAAATAGTATTCTGGTCCCAATGGGACAAGTTTCGTCGAATTCCGACATCGTTTGAAAATTTTCCTTTATAAAACCAGAAATATACACGCGTTTAATTTTTCCATGATCACTAGATATATCAAATCAACTTGAAACTTTGATATCCTAAAATAATTAATCGATACGAACCCAACGGCACCAGTTTTGTCGCATTCTGAGACTGTTTTCCCGGTAGGCTATTTTTACGTGCACCGCAATGCCATTCCGGACACCAAATTTGTCGGTCTCTAAAAATAACAAACTATACACCTATCCTGACTCTAATCGACGATACGAACTCAACGGGACTGGTTTCGTGGCCTAACTCGATCATCTGTTCAAGTTATACCCAAATAACCCTTTATTAAATTAATTACGCGCTATAGAAATTGAACGGGCGTTTACGGCTACCGTGGTCACATACGACATCGGTTAGCCACGCCATTCAACACCGTACAATAATTTAATGATACGGTCCCAATGAAACTGATTTTGTTGAAATCTGAGTTCATTTGCAAAATGGCTATTTTACAGGCCTATATTTTAATAACGATTTCCATAGCGATTATTTCAAATTTTGTTTTAGCCATAACTAACAAATTATAACAAGAAATATGGATTTTTATCTTTCATATGAAAATTATCATCAATACGGTTCCAACGTTCCTTGTTTCACAGAAATCCGACTTATAACGAATTCCGTATATTCCTTTAAAGTTCGAATCGCCAAATTACGAACTACCGCGACGTTACGAGCCCGTTTTAAATATAATTATAAATTATACGTTTAAATATCGTTTTATTAAATAAATTCGTTATAAATTCCAATATATAATTCAAATAAAATATTTAAACCAATTTAAATATTTAGAATTCAACGGCTAAAAATCCGGGTCGTTACACAACCGCTCGACCTGATTGCATTTAGCGTACACCGCTGAGAATAGGAACAAGGAGGATAAGGAGGGAATAAAACAAATAATAGAGATAAGTTGAGCCGAATCGAAGAGAGACTGAATAAAAGAGTCTTTAGCCCATAGAATCCAATCTTATTTGAATAGTTGGCTAATCCACCCCTAAAATTGAGAGAAAGAACAGAAGAGTACCTCAGAATTCTTGAAAGGCTCTAAAAGAGCCACAAGATAGATCGAATGCTTCTTGACGACATGTTTAAGCCTCAACAAAAAAGCATCATTACCGATGCCGTGGATGTTTCAAAATAAAAAGTTCTCCATTCACAAAAAAATAAAGAAACGAACAGACGGAGGAAAGAAAACAAAAACCGCCGAAGAAACAGAAATCAGACCGGGTAAAGGGTATGATCAGTGAATCGAACGATCTTATCGACCCCCTATAGAGAAAGTACGAATGGTGCGGGGACTACAAGGTGCAGACCTTGATCTCTCACAAGAAGGGTGACAGGAAGAGGCAGACGAGCAGTTAGACGGAATACTAGAGGCTGAAATAGGATGCTCCGAATACGGAACAGATACGAAAGAGATTGGAAAAGAAGAGGCCAACCTAACAGGGAGGGATTTCTAATTAAGGCGAGATAATTGATCATTAATGATCGTAATCTCCTCCTTACTAAGAAGAGGGATAGAGCACAAGTAAGAACACGAAGGAGCATGGTGACTCATTCAAATTAGTAATTTTCTTTATATATATATGTATGTATACAAGAATCATGTACATATCTTGTCAATTTATTTCTAATTGGTTTTCCAGCATATAAAATATTATAACACTGTATATCTACATGTTAATTTGTTGTATATATGCAAAAGGATTAATTACCACTTGATCCCAGTAGCTATAACGTCTACTCTATTGCATTGGATTCATAACAACGTCGAATAACTTATCTTAGTCATCCTATGCCAACTCATTGCGACAAAATTTCTCAAGCATATGATCCCATGCTTCCTGAAACTTTGCCTATAACTCAAAATTATAATAGAATGTTATTTTTATTTTACATAGCTAGTAGTTACTAAACAAATCGATATAAGTAATAGAAATTAAAATATGCATACAAATAAACTTGTCGCTTTATCATGATCATCACACAGATGTGTGATGTTTCCATCCTCGTCTAATTGCCTTGATGTGTGGGTGTGAGCATATACATACATTTAGGACATGGGATTGCCACGAGCTCGTTTCTACAATAGATTATTTATGTTATTCAATTCCACATAGCTAATTACTGAACTAATCAATATACAAATGTAAATGTTAACGATAAAAATCGTCAACACCTAATCTAAGGTTTGGCAATGCATATAAGATGAAATTTAGAGGATAATTGATCTAAGGGATGCTGGTGGAAAACTCATCCTCAACAAGCTCAGCATATTCTGTCATTTCCTAGATATCAAGACCTTAATCCCAAATATTAGTTAATCTTCTTCGAGGGGTGCGTATCATGCTTACGAAATTTAAAGGTCAACAACTACCTTGGGATAAGGGCATTATGGGCTTTCAAAAGGTTGAGAACCCCACTACAACAGTGATCCTTCAGGATAGAATAATATACATTGTGTTAAGAAGAAACAAGTTAATGTATCACAAAACTAGATTTAGCGACATACTATAGTTCTTATTGACTAAGTTGATACTTCCACATTGAGCTAGCCAACAAAGAGTCCTTGGCTGTGTCAGTTACAATGTCATAAGGTTACAATAGGTCTTTTTAGCATGTTGTGCCACATCAGGCTTAATGTGAAAGGTTTGAGACACGTATAAGAATCATAAGGAAGAACTCATTGATTTTATTCAATGATTTCCCCTTTCTGAATGCTTTTGTGTACCTTCACGAAAAAGAGGTTAATGATAACTCCCTGTTCAATCAACATGGATACAACATGATTATCGAATGGAGAAAAGATTAAGTCTTTTTTCCATTTTTATTCACTATGATTGTATCACAATTGTTGTGGAAATCCCCAATTTGATTGAGAAATTAAGGTTTGCTCTCTAAGAAAAGAATATAAGATTGTAAAACGAGAAAAAGATCCTCAAAATGTGACCCCTCGGGTCTTATTTTAGACAATTTGGGCCCCCTTTGGTAATGTTTCTGTTGGAAGCCCGCTTTCGGTTTGCATTATCGGTGTTGACTCTCTTTGGCGGATTTTGGTGCCAACTCCTGGGTGTCGGTCTTTACGATTTTCGGTACCGTTTTCTGTTAGAATTTCTTTGCTTTGTTGTTTTGCTTTGGAGGTGACTATCAGTTGACTGCTTTTGGTATCGCTACCAAGCCTGTTGGTAGTGATAGCACCTTTATCAGAGCTTCTGATTTATTGATAATCCCTTCTCTTCACTTGTTCTTGGTATCATGCTCTAATGGTAGATTTCGTCGTTTCAACAGTATCGATAGTGAATCGACCGATACCGATAGCCCTTCGTTCGTTCTTATTTTGACTATCCTCCTTAATTCTCCTTTGGTGAATTTACACTCTGGTAGTGGATCAAGTGCTTTTGACTTTCACCCAATGTTTTCTTTTGGTATCATACCAACACCTTTTTGTATTAACTTTGGGCCTTTGCTTCTTCTTCCTTGGTACCAAAACCATATCAACTGTCTCTCCTTTGCATATCAACACCAAGATAATTGTTCCCCGACACGTTGGTGCCGATAGCATGCTTTTATCTTTCTTGATTTGGTGTCGTCGCCAAGTATTTGGCCTTCTGTTGATGCAGATAAACTTTTTGCTTTCAGTATCAGTTCCTGCGCGATACCCCTTCACTTTAGATCGGTTTCGGCGTCGAATTCCGGTAGTAACAATTACCCCTCCCCCCAGTGAAGGGGTATTTCTGACTTTTTAAGTCAGATCTTCTATTCCACTTTACAATATCTTCGCTTGGGACTCTACCAACGCTTTTCTTGCATAAATTTTAACAATAAATATTTTGTGTCAGTATCTCGCTTAGAAAAAGATCTACATAAGCATTTTCTTATATTATATTTAGCATAGCCCGAGCAAAGCCCAATAACATACTAAGCCTACAATAGAGAAGCATAATCATTCATGCTTTCTATTTTTATTGGAATAATGATCAACAATGCTTTTATAACCATGAAAACTTCCTTATTTAAGGTCTGATAAACCCTTACTTTACTATCAAATTTTGTGGTGAAGAACTCATGATGTGAATCCAATGGTTGATTTAAAGTTCTCCATTGGAAATAAGATGGCAAGCATTAGAAATATATAACCTAGATTGAGTCATTAACAATAGGGGCTTGAAACCTATATCTGATAATAATAAGAAGAATACGTGAAACCCAGATTTGGGTTTCTACTAGAGGACCAGTAACCCTTTTATAGTAGTAGATGTAAATCTTGAACCGAACCCAGATTCAGGTAGGAGATAAAAAATCCACTTTTGGTAATTGATAGAAATCTCAAGCCAACTCGGATTCGACTACTAATAATAGAAGACCAAAAATCCACTTTTGGTATTTGTAGAAGTCCCGGAGCAACCCCGATCTAGGTATTAATGATAAAAGATAAAAATTCGCTTCTGCCAGTTATAGAAGTCCTGAACCAACCTAGATTCGGGTATTAATGATAGAAGACTAGAAAGCTACTTCTAAAATTTATAGAATCCCCGAACCAATCAAGATTCGGGTATTAATGATCGAAGACCAGAAATCCACTTTCGGTATTCTATATAAGTCAGGAACTTACCTAGATTCGAGTATTAATGATATAAGACCAGAAATCCACTTTTGGTATTTGTAGAAGTCCTGAACTAACCCAGATTCAGGTATTAATGATTGAAGACCAGAAATCCACTTTCGGTATTTTATGGAAGTCCTAAACCGACCAAGATTCGGGTATTAATGACAGAAGACCAGAAATCCACTTTTGGTATTTGTAGATGTCCCGAACCAACCCAGATTCGGGTATTAATGATAGAAGACCAGAAATCCACTTCTAGTAGTTAATGGTTTTGTTAACCCCTTCGGGTTTGATTTGTAAAGCAGAGGATGCATGTGCATTATGAGCCACTCTTTGGGCTTTTGTTTGTCAAGGAAGAGAATGTACACGCTTTGTGAGCCACTCTCTGGGCTTTTGATTGTCAAGCTTTATGAGCCACTCTTTTGGCTTTTGGTTGTCAAAGCAGAGGATGTACATGCTTTGTGGGACACTCTATAGGCTTTTGGTCGTCAAAGCAGAGTATGTCCTTTTGGTTGTCAAAGAAGAGGATATACGTGCTTTGAGTGCTCTTTTGAGATTTCATTCCCTTCTACGAGTAGAGACATAAGAAGAGGTAGAGCGTTCTCTTCTACGAGCAGATGCAGGACATGCTTAGTCGAAGCAGAGGCAGAGCATGCTCTTCTGCGAGCAGAGGCAAGACGTGCTTTATTCATACCCTTAGGATACGAGGACTCAAGCAGATGTAGGGCGTGCTCTTCTGTGAGCAGAGGCAGGATGTGTTTAGTCATAGAAAAGGAAGGGCGTTCTCTTCTACGAGTAAAGAAAGCGTGTGTTCATTTAGATGCTCCGTCCCGACCATTTCTGAAGTGGATCCAAGGCTTACGCTTTTGATGCTTTAACCTGACCCTTTCTGATTTGGACGCGGCTAAATGCTTACACCCCAACTCCCTCCGGGAGATGGATTTCCCTGGCCATCTTGGCGATGACAAGGATTTCTAACCATTGTAGACTGTTTTTTTTTACCCATTTTGGGTTATTCCAAGTTCTATGAGGGTTTCCATACCCTTAATCACATAGATGTTCTTAAGTAGACCATTTACTCACTTGTCGTTGAAAAGTATGGTCTTAAGTGTTTTGCGTTCAATGTTCTAGGTATGAGATCACCATTCGGTTTGCAAAGTCGTTATACTGTAGGTTCAAGCTCTTGATGACTGATCAAGGGACCTTCCTAATTTAGGCCAAGGGGATCATCTGCTGGATTCTTGGTGTTAGCGATTACCCTTCATAATAGAAAATCTCCTTTTTGAAAGGTCCTCGTTCTTACCCTTGAATTGTAGTACTTGGTAATTCTCGTTTGATATTCAGTCGTTCCAATGGTTGTTTCATCCCTTAACCCTTGAATTAGGTCTAAGGATACCTTTTTCAATTCTTGATTGGGATCAAATGCACAATCTGTTCTTCTATGTGAAGGGATCTCAAATTCGATTGGAAGCATAGCTTCCCATCTGTATGTTAGAGAATATGGGTGTGTCAAATTGCCATCTTGGCAGAGGTTCTATATTCCCAAATCACTAATGGGAATTCATCTTCCCAGTTTCCTATAGCATGATTTAGCCATTTCTTTACGATTGTCTTTATGGTTTTTTTTCATGGCTTTGACGACACAATTTGACCTTAGATGTGTTCTGGAAGAGAAACATTTTATAATTCCATTTTTATCACAAAACAGTGTGAATTCCTCGCTTTCGAATTGTGTTCCATTGTCTGATATGATCTTATAGGGAATTCGAAAGCGTGTGACGATATTCTTTATTACAAACTTCAATACCTTCTTAGATGTAATAGTTGGGAGTGGTTCTACTTCAACCCATTTGGTAAAGTATTGATGGCTACCACCGAATACTTAGCTGGTCTTTTGGAGATTGGTAAGGGTCCAATTAAGTCTATTCCATGTACATCGAAAGGCTATGGACTTGAGATGGTGGTCAAGTCACTTGGAGGTAAATGGGATATCCTAGAATACCTTTGTCATTTCGTGCATTTCCTGACGTACTCGATTACTTGACCAACCATTTATGGCCAATATAAGCCTAGTCGCATAACTCTCTTGGCTAGCTTGATTCCGTTAGAATGATCGCTGCATGAACCCTCATGCGCCTCTTTTAACAAATTGAACCCATCTTCGAGGCTTACACATCTCAAGTAGGGGAGTGAATGCCTTTTTCGTAAAACACCTTGTCCATAATTACGAGGGTTGGGGCTTAGTGTTTAACCTTCCTAGCTTCTTTCCAATTAGGAGGTAAGGTTCCATTCAAGAGAAAATCTGTGATGGGGGCCATCCAAGTATTCTCATAATTGTAATCTATTTCAACCGGTGTGGATTTTTCAAAGGGAGCAATATCCTTTCCTTTTCAGTATACCTTACCAAGGTTTTGGATCTAGTTAAGATTAGCAATTCATTTCCCGATTCGGATGCCTCTTCCTCGATGCTAGATTTCTCCTGATAACCTATAGGGATTGTAACAACCCGCCTTTTTGACCATGCCGAATCGACAAAACATGTCAACTCGAAACGTCCAAAACAACAGATTGTTATTAGCTTCTGCAGTAAATAGAATAGATCATAGAATCACATATCACAGACAAAGATACAGAGCAATATAACATCTCGCAGCGGAAATAAATAATACAATAGTAATTCATGAAGCTACTAGATAAAATTTTACATCAGAGTTTATATAAATCAATACAGCGGAAGTCTAATACAAGATCTCTAGTACATAAATAAAGGATAACAGTCTGTAATAGAAACATCAAGAAACAGTTGAAATGGAATAACAGAATAGGTATATACAGGTGAGCAGATCCAATATAAGCTCCAAACTCCAAAGATGAATCTCGAATCTGGAATACTCGATCTGACCCGAGCAATAATGAAAAACAAAACAACTCGGATCAGGACTGACATTCTCATGGAAGTAAATCAACTCAAATGAAATGTTCGATGAAATGCAATCAATAACTTAGAGGATGTTTGGGATCACCATCCTCTAAGGATCCGTCAAACTAATACTATATAATATAATACGCTATATACAATAGTGTCTATCAGTAAAGTAAAATATCAAAATAGCATAAGCGGGATTACCATGATTACCCTTACACCGTTTATATATTCCCATAGTATATACAGTACCGTAATTCCTCCGTAAACTGGAGGTTGATCAGAGGGCACTCCATATAAAATAGTACAAAACAAAATCGTAGTGGGCTCGTATAAGGCATGTGACAAGGCACGCAAGGAATGCCAGGGTGGATTCACCGTTTGAAGAGCCGGACTGGTGGTAACGCATAGTAGCAACTACCACCCACCTCGATACACACTCCCATAATCAAAAGGGCCCAAATCGAATCTCAACAGTAATAGAATAATATCGAAGAAGTGTGCTCGATAAGAGGTATGACCTCACTTGGTCCGTGCGTAGCTCCTGTTTTAGTCACACCAAGCTGACTCAAGGTAGTCAGGGTCTCGTAATTAATATGAAATACAAAAATGGAGTCGTTCGCCAATCATCCCCTTCATTCTGGAACTCCACCGCGTACACAGTTGTTAAAGTGGTTTTCGGTATTAGCAGAGAGTATGGCAATAGCCGATCCCGGTCTCTTTAACAACCAATCGTTTACATTTTTCACACCGTGGCCATTGTTTTATAAATCACTTTATAAAACAGTTTATACGAATTCTCATATTCGAATTTGAAAATTCAAATGATTCATATAATTCAGTTTACCCTTATAAGAATCCGTTTAAGGAGGTTCCAAAATCCAATGCTTAAGTTCAAATTCAGTTAATATAATTCGAATCAAATCTTATATTTCAATTTCAACGACTCATATCAAAACTTATAACGAAGTCGTAAAATTCAAATTCATTACTATAAAGTCAAAACCTTATATTTCAATTCAAACAGTTCATACAAATTTTAAACTAATTTTTATAAGTTCAATTTCATAAATATTCCAATTCAAACCATACGATTATAAAACTAGTTACACAAAAAGATCGTATTCATTCTATGTCAATTTATATTCAAAACTAACCGCAATTCAAGATCGTTTCTTATAAAGGTTCAAAAACAAATTCAAATTCGTATTCAGTTGACTTGTAATCAAATTCATTCCTTAAATTTGGAAATTCAAATTCAAAACAAATTCACAATTCAAGTTCATTTCTCGTAAGTCTATTTCGATTCGAAATCAAATTCATCTCTTATATACGTTCATTCGTTAAGTCAAATATCATTATATAAATTTATATCTTAAACCTCGAAATCGAATCGTGAAACCTTAACTTATCCAACTTTTAGTTTATTATTAAAGTTTGTAAAATATATATAAAAGAAAATTAATTTTAAAAAAATACATATATAAGTTTATAAAATTCTAAAATTAATTAGAATATAGATTATAAACATATATAAGATTAAAATAATAGAAAATAAGTTTAAAAGAATTATTTATAATAATATAAAAAGTTTAAAATACTAATAAATTAAATTATATAGTCTAAAATAAATAAAATTATAAGTGAAATCTTAAATAAGTATTTAAATCTATATTTCCAAATTAAATCATTTTAAAACATATAATTCAAAATTTGTAAAATTTAAGTTTTAAGATCTTTAAAATAATATATAAAAAATATAAATCTTAAGTTAAATTCAAATTCCAAATCATTTTACTTCGAAAACACGACCAACGGTGTCCGTATATAGTTTTCTACCCTATGGTCAAGTGATACGGATATTTATCATTTCAATCCACGATTTATAAAATTTCTACGGGTCTATCATTTCAATCCGCGATCCCAAATTAAAAAAAAAATCGTTCAGGGCTATCATTTCAACTCATAACGATTTTTCCCTATTCTAATGTTCATTCGGGTATGTATCATTTCAACCCTTAGTGATTTTCCTAAACTAGGGGCGTCAAAAATCACAGCATATATATATCATCAGTGCAACTACGTGTCATATATCGTGTCACATATGAAATGTGCATATATCAAATCAAACAATTTCTATCAGCAATCCTATACATTTCATATAACAGCTCATTATTGATCTTACATCCACGAAAAAATGTAAGTCAGGTGTGAGATAAACTCACCTTTCGTGGCACAGAACAGAGACGTCAAATGGATTAACACCCAGTGAGAAAACAACTTCCAAGCACGATCCAGAACGGAATCTACTCGCTATCACTCAATATATTTTATTTTCACAAGAGGAGGCTAGGGGAATTTTAAACGGATTGGTACGGCTATTGGTTTGGGACGGTACGGCTATGGGGTTTTTGAAATGATTGGAACTCAACACCAAAAAACCGACTCAAAATAACACAATAAATTCTTTTACAAAATTATTAAATTTTTTTTTTTTACATATGTAAACTCACAATAAATTAAAAAAAAATATATACATATTGGAAATTTAACGCACACCCCAAAAGATATCAAAACCATCTTTATATATTATAACTTATATAATTACTCCCAAAACCATTATATATAAAATATAAATTATACGTATATATATAAATACATAACAGAAACACCCAAAGCCGTATATATAAGTAACTCACGCATGCATGACAGACATACCCAGAACACACTCTAATCAAACAACCTAACTCCACACTAACACAAGGCAAAACACTTACCAGAATATGACTCACGCAAAAACACCAACTATTCATAGTATATATATAAAATACCATACATAAAATATACCCTAAACCAAAATACACACACACAGTTCCACTCACCCAGGTACACAACACGCACGCAAGAGGTCGGCTTGGTTCAAGGAAGAATGAAAGCGAGGAGGGAAAGGGAGGCGGGTCTTGACACGGCTGTTGCGATGGGATGGGCGGAGCTTGGCTTTCAAGCGGGCGGTTCACGATGGTGTGGGCTATTGGAGGGAGGTTAGCGGGCTTCAGCTGTAGAGGCGGATAACAACAGGGGCGCGGACTGACGAGGGCGGATTGTCAATGGGAGGGCTGCTCGGCTGAAGGGGCGTGGGACTGGTAGATGAGGAGATGGAAAATAAAATGGCGGAGGAAAAATAAAGCAGTGGGAAGATTATTAAATGGACAGAAGGCGATGGGAAACATAAAGAAAGAGAAACGGTAGTGTTCACGATGTAAATAAATAGAAGGGGAACAGAAATTGTCTGGAAACGATCGGATCTTTTGGAAATCGTGCCTACTTTGAAGCTAGACGTGGTCCTCCCATAAGAAAAACAACGTTGGATTTAAAATTTGAAAACCAAAGGGACGCGTGCCTGGTAAAACAATTATCCTTGTGCATTAAACACGCTTGGCAAGTTTTGAAAACAAACAGGTACGTGTATTCATTTTGTTCTGGAGAAGGCATGCTATAAATGAATGAATGTATTCATGCGTTGCATGAAATATGCTTTTAAAATGATTAAACATGCAAGAAAAAATGGTGACTTGGGGAACAAACGTGCATGGCTTTTGAAATACCAACTTCTCACATGTTCAAGAAACCATTTCGTGTTTTTTTTTTACGTTGGTACATTGAAAAGGAAGTGGCATAGTGGCATTTAGTTTTGAAATGGCATGTACGCATGCATGGTAAAATGCATGTTCTTGAACATATGTGTCCTTACAAGCCCAAGAAATAAACAGAAAAATAAATGGGTGTTTTAATGAAATCAAAAGACAGGTTTTGCAGACCCAAAATGGCTAGAAAAGTATGTAAGATCGGAAAAGGGACACATCGAACTCAGATAGCTCTGTTTCAAAAATGAACTGTACAAGCATTTTCACAATTTCAGCGCGAACCGAGCACCGAAACTGACAAATGACTATATTGTAGTAATCAGCGTGACGATACGGACAAAACGGTATATAATTAGCAGTGTCAGGATGCTCCGTTCAAAAATGCGTTATGGACCCCTTTTACCGTAAAAATGCGGACGGAAAACGGAGGTCAAAACGTCCGATTTTCGCGAAACGAATTTCACCATTGGTGTAACAACCCGTATTTTTTATTAACCTGTAATAACATAAATTGAGGCAGAATTTAATTCTAAAATCTGAATCAAGGGAAACGGGCTATGCCATTGCGTTCGCCTCGGAAAAATACGCGAAATAGAGTCCGAGTTTTCGAAAATCGGAGTCCGTATGACCCGATTAAGGCCCAACGAAGTTTTCAGAAAATTCCAAGGTAAAAACTGATTTCAAATTCAAACTTGAAATTGGAAAAATTGGGCCAGTTGGGCCAGGAGGGAAAATTCCCGCCACAATACATAAGTCGACAGCCCTGTCGACTTGGGAGTCGACTTGGTCTGACCAGGTCGACAGCCCTGTCGACTTGGCTGTCGACTTGGCTCAGACGGCAAGTCTTGCCTGGTGCACCATTTTGAGAATGTGTTGAGCTTGGGGGCCAGATTCGGTTTAGAGGGCTGAGATTGGAACTAGGGTTTAATCCTATGGTCTAAATCACTAGCCTAATCTATAAATAAGACCCTAACCTACCCTAAATCATTCATTATTCATTCTAGCAACTAAACTATGGCAAAATCAAACCTCTCATGGCCTCCACTCTCTTCATACAATTCCTAAATCAATTCCTAAGTGATTTTCCATGCATACAAGTGTTTTTAGACTTGTATGATCATCATTAGCTTGCATTCAAGTCTTGTTTCTCTATTGGCATCTTAAAGGGAGAGTTTTGATCAAGTTTGCTTGCATTTTTGGGGTTTAATTAGTTGCATAAGGGGTTTCTTACAATTGCTAAACTCATTTGAGTCCGCATAAGCATAGTAAGCCCTATTCCTTTTATACTTGAACTTTAAAGTTAAATGTATGATATGCAAGTTTTCTATGATGTGTTATGCAAGTTTCTATGATGTGTTATGCAAGTTTCCTATGATGTGTCATGCAAGTTTTGTTATGCAAGTTGATATGCAAGTTGTCATATGTTATACAAGTTTTGTATGCAAGTTTGATACGCAAGTTGTCATATGTTATACAAGTTTTGTATGCAAGTTTGATATGCAAGTTGTCATATGTCATGCAAGTTTTATTATGCAAGTATGATATGCAAGTTGTCATATGTTATGCAAGTTTTGTATGCAAGTTTGATATGCAAGTTGTCATATGTTATGCAAGTTTTGTATGCAAGTTTGATATGCAAGTTGTCATATGTTATGCAAGTTTTGTATGCAAGTTTGATATGCAAGTTGTCATATGTTATGCAAGTTGATATGCAAGTTTATCATGTTGTAATATGCAAGTTGATATGCAAGTTTATCATATTGTAATATGCAAGTTTATAGGCAAGTATGTCATGTTATGGTATGCAAGTATGTTATGCAAGTTTGGGTTGAACATTTTGTTCATGCTATCATGTTATGCATGCTTTTGAGGCCTAATGCAAGTATATGAACATATGTACATTTCATATGCCACCATGTTGAACTTGTGGCTTCGACACTTTTATGTCATGATTATGCCAAGTTCCCTCTTTCTATCCTTTATGCGCTATTGCGATATGTAAGCGATGGGATTGCGTTTGGGGTTGGGTAAACTTAAAAGACATAAAAACATAAGCTTGGGAATTTACCTATTAAGTTAGGTCTACCCATTGGGAATTTACCTATTAAGTTAGGTCTACCCAATTGCTTGAAAAACTTGTAATGTGTTTTGGAAACATGGTGGACATGACACTTAGAAAAGATAAGTGAGACCAACTCGAGGTTGGGTTGAGTTTGTAGCTAAACCTACCCGGAACCGACCGGCTTAACTAGTTGCTACAAACAATAGGACCCAATGTGAGAAGTTGGTCATGTTGTACCTTGAACCCGAGGTTAGACCAAGTTGTGGTGTAAAGCTACCCGGACCCGCCGGCTTAAGTAGTAACCACAACAAAGTCTAATGTGAGAGGTTAAGGCGCATTAATTAATTAATGCCTTGTGATTAGGGTTAAGTCATGGACCGCTGGAATACTTAACCAATGAAAACACGATGGGTTGGTAGGGTTAAGTCATGAACCTTGGGTACACTTAATCAACTTGGTACTTGAATGAGTTGGGTTAACCACGTTAACCCATTAAGGAAACCCTAGTTGCGTGGTCCTTTGCACCAGTAACCCTCTTAGTTGTATCATGACACCCTAGGGACTAGGCTAGGGAGGGGCACGATTACTGGGATGCCATGTAAGCGACCAAACGACGGCTGAGTAGGTGCGCCGGTGTGGGTTCAGGCGGGCCATGATCGTGCACATGGTCCAGAGTTGAAAAAGCAGGCACGGGCACCAGTAGGTTTAAACTGTGCGTGCTTGGTTTGTGTCGGTGGTTGACACCCTAGGACTTGATACACCCTAGGGTGGACCTAGCACAGTTTAGCTACACTTCGTAGTTGGGCCGTATGACACAGACACTTGACGAGATAGGCTTTTAGGGAGCCGATCGACTAGACCGTGCTAGTTGGACCTTGGTTTGGGTCATTCATGATGTTGGGCCAAACTTGGGCCTGGGGATCACTTCTTGTTTACACTTTGGACCTCGTATTGGGGTCACTTCATGTTATTGGGCCAAAGCTTGGGCCAAGAGATCAATACTTGTTTATTCAAGTCATGTTAGTTTACTAGTACACCTGTGGTGCAAAACCTTAATCCTGATTATGCGATGACACCTTTATCTACCTTGATAGTTAATCATCATGCTAGTATGTTGTTATCCTTATGTTCATCCCTTGCTGCCCATACCAGTTAATTTTATCAGTTTACATTGATTGTAGTAGGGCTTACTCAGTCTTTTTGACTGACCTGTTTTCTTTCGCCTCTTTTCTTCCGTTCCCCCCCCCCAGGTTCTCAGGGAGGGAATACAGGAGCCTGGCTTGGATTTTGGATTATTTGCTTGTGGGATTTCAGTTCATGTACGCTTTCTACATGAAGCTAGCTATGGTTCTCACGTATTTTGGGGATAGCACTTATGTATTTCTGTTTTCAGATGATGTGGTTTTATCTAGACTTGTTTATTTGGGAAATTGATATTATGTTGTACCAGACTTGTTTTGAAATGGTTTAAATCTTCCGCTATTTTATCTATGTTATTTACTCTGTTTACATATATACATATGTTCTTGTTCTGCCTTGATATATCATTTTGCATGTTTACCTGATTCAAACGCCCCTCCAAAGTCAGTGCACTTGCAAGAGTGGTACTGGCGGAGGTGGGGTGTTACATTTGGTATCAGAGCATATGGTTTACGAGAAGGAACAAAAAGGTTTTTAGAAAACTTTTGGAAAACTATTTTCAAAACCAAGTATAAAGTATTTTCCAAAGAAAAGTCTAGTTTATTTTAAAGGTTATTCCCCAAAAAGCCATTAGCAAAATCCCTTCGTTTTTCTCCATTTTGAATCTATCTTTTTCTTCGTTTTCAGTATGGCCAATAACTTTGCCATTCCGGAGGGAGTACGCGTACCTTTTTGGTATAGGAGACTTTTTGAGGCTAGGGCGACCGAAGCCGGCCCCGCTGATGTTCCCCCTCCTCCAGTAGTTAATGTTCCTCCTCCCCCTCGGCATCCACAAGAGGATTTCGCAGAGATTTGTAAGAACTTTAAGGCGTTGGGTTGCAAAAATTTCATTGGAACCGAGACATATGTAGAGGCCAGAAATTGGTTGAAAGAAACCGAAGATCTTTTTACCTTCTTTAATATAGATGACCGTAGGAAGGTTTTATTAGCAGTGTGGTTGCTAAAGGAAGAAGCTGCACGTTGGTGGGTGGTCACCACCGTTACTAGGCCAATTGAGACTTGGGATGACTTTCGGGGAAAGTTTGGACTAAGGTTCCTATCACTGAAGCAAGGGGACATGACTATTAGGGAATACATAGATCAGTTTAATCAACTGGCTCAGGTCGGTTTAGACTTGGTTAACACAGCTCAGAAGAAGGCCCTATACTTTGCTCTAGGATTAAACGAGCCATTACATGGTTTGGCCATGACTCATATACCCTTGGGGGCAACTTTTGAGACTTTGGTGAATATGGCCCTACTTAATGAAGAGAGTAGGAGTGACAAGGAGGAGATCAAGATGAATGATACTCAAGCCAAGAAGACTGTTTCCCAGTGGAAAGGAAATCAGGGTAATCCAAGCGGTCAGAGCAGTCAAGGCAATAAGAACAAGAACAAGGGCAAGAACAACAAGAGGAAGTGCCATTATTGCGGTTCAGTTGGGCATCTTAGTAAGGATTGTCGGAAGAGAAAAAGGAATAATGGTGAATGCTTTTTCTGCGGTGAGACTGGACATTTCAGTAAGGATTGCCCGAAGAAGCAAGGGCAAGGCCAGGGTCAGACTCAGCGTGGTGGACCTTCGAGAGGGCAAGTTCATGCTCTCAATGCTGCTCCAGTTCCCGATCGAGGTAGTATTTCTGTTGAAAGCCTTGTATACATTTCTGATTTTCCTGTTCGTACCTTGTTTGATTTTGGTGCATCGCATAGCTTATTTCATCTGATCTAGTTGAAAGTTTGCACCTGAGTACTAGTCTAGTTTATGATCCCGTGTGTGTTTCAAATCCAATTGGGGTTTTCGCCCACTTGTCTATTATCTACGTGGATTTGAAAAACTCTATCTCTAGTGTAGAGTTCTCGTGTGATGCTTGTATTCTCGGTTTCATGGGGTATGAGTTGATTTTGACCATGGATTGGTTGTCCAGTTTTGGAGCCATTCTTGATTTTTGAGCATAGGGTTGTGAGGCTCATGACTCGCCTCGGTAATACCCTAGGAATTTCTAGTAACCCTATGAGTCTCGTCATGTTGTGTTATCTTAAAACCCTCGACTCGTCTATCGATAGTTTGCAATCGGTGAGGGTGGTCCGAGAATATCCTGATATCTTGGGTGAAGTGAAGGGGGTTACCCCTAAACGAGAGATAGATTTCCGCATTTATCTGGTTGATAATGCCAAGCCAGTTATGTGGCCGGTAAGGCACATGGTCCCGTGAGACGGGAGCTAAGTAAGCAAGTGAAGGAGTTGCTTGAGAAGAACTCCATTCGATGAAGCATTTCCGAGGAAGGTGCTCTAGTAGTATTCGCTACTAATGTGGACAGTTCGCTTCGCCCGTGTGTTGATTATCGTGAGTAGAACAAGAAGAATAGACAACCATTACCAAGGATCGATGATTTGTTTGATCAGCTTGTAGGAACATCTGTTTTCTCTTGATCTTGCTACTGGATTCCATCAGCTCAGGGTAGCTGAAGATAGTATAGACAAAACTGCGTTCAGAATGCCAGATGGATTCTTCGAATGGCTTGTCATGCCGTTCGGCTTGACTAATGCACCCGCATATTTCGTGGGCTTGATGAGTAGGGTGTTCAGGGAGTTCTTGAACAAGTTTGTCGTGGTCTTCGTAGATGATATTCTGATCTTCTCTAAGGATGAGGAAGAGCACGCAAGGCATCTCGTGGAGGTGATGGATACGCTTAGAGCACATCAGTTGAAGGCTAAGTTCTCCAAAGGTCATTTTGGAGAAAAGAAGTTAGATTTCTTGGGCACATAGTTTCTAAGCAAGGCTTAGTGGTGGATCCCGCTAAAATGGTCGCGGTTCAAGACAGGAAAGCTCCGACGAGGACAATTGAAGTAAGAAGTTCTCTCAGTTTAATTAGTTAGTTAGCGTCCCTTGAGCTTAGACCTACCCTTCTGGATCAAGTAGGGACTTCACAGAAAGAAGACCCGCAGTTAGTCGAGATCATGGACAAGTTGATTCGAGGCGAGATGTTAAGACACCTCGCTATAGATGACAAGGGATAGCTAGGACGCAATGAGAGAAAGAAGGCTCTTGAAGATGCACATCACACAGGGAAGTGGCCGAGTTTGTCCCAAGGTGCATGTTGGGCCAACAGGTTAAAGGCCAAGTCATAAAAAGACCGGTGGGCTATTACATCCATTGGAGGTCCCCGCAATGGAAGTAGTAAAGCATCACGAAGGATTTCGTGGATGGACTGCCTAGATCAAGGAAAGGGAATACGAGCATGTGGGTCATAGTAGGTAGACTCACGAAGAGTGCTCATTTCACTCCGGTAAAGAGCGAAAGGATTGCATCATAGCTAGCGACAGTTTACTTTCAAGAAATAAAGCGGTTGCACGAGGTTCCGTGAAGTATAGTTAGTAACCACGACTCAATCTTCACCAGTCAAGTTTTGAGATAATCTACGGGAAGTCATGGGCAAGCAACTAAATCTAAGTACAGCCTACCATTCGCAGGCGGATGACCCATTTCGTTCAAGCATGAGTTATAGAAAATCATGTTGGTAAGAGCAATTGGCAACATGGATTGGTATTTCCAAGAAAAGTTCTGCTGCGTGGAATACTTTATAGTAAGTAGACGAGATCCAGGATTCACTAGTGAATTTTGGAGAGCTTGCACGAATCCATGAGGTCGTGGTTATGTTTAATCCAAGAATGATAGAAGAGTAAGAAAAAGACGGTCAAAGCACAGTGGAGTTAAGCTCAAGGAAATGTGACTTAGAAGACTGAAGGCTAGATACGCGCATCATATCTCTTTTTAAGAGCATATCCTTGATCCTTGTTTTCCTGTGGAACTTACTCGCATATTATCTTTTTATGTATATCCTCTCGGTCCCATTTTCGGTCCTATTTCTGTCGGGAGGTATGGCTTATTGGCTAGTAATACATGTCAGGGTTTGAAGGGGTCCGTTAGGTTGACTAAACCTTTTGGGCTTTTATGGAATATGGGTTGGGTTAGGAAGGGATTTCTTGTAATCCAAAAGGAGTATATCTTGCTTATCCTCCCGATCTCTTTAGCATATCATTTGCTATCCATGTTTGTCTTGTTTATCTAGTTTATCGTGTTAATCTTGTCATGAGAATCTTAGGTAGAAACCCTTTGGTTGAAACATGTGTTTGAAACATGTTATGCTTGATGGTTGCAAGTGGTTGCAAGTGTTTGCAAGTGGTTACTTGTGGATGCATTATACACGATTAGGCACTAGATCGGCTCACACACTCCTCATATTGCATATGCATGAGTGTTTATGCTTATTCATGGATGAAAATTGTGGGTTATCACATGGATGTTGCATATGGGTGTATGTTATGTGCACACATATAGATGATATACATTATGTTAGGAATTGCATACATATGGATTCATTTCACTAACATAATTTGCATTGATGATATTCGCATTAGATAAGTACATATACACACACCTTTGCATATGTTCATCCAGCATTTAGAATCTTGTAAGGACAGTGATTGCTCGTGGATGATGTTTTGAGTAGATGGATGTTGGATGGTAGGATACGTTCTTCCTAACTTGAAGATTTCGGGGACGAAATCCTTTAAGGAGGGGAGAATGTAACAACCCGTATTTTTTATTAACCTGTAATAACATAAATTGAGGCAGAATTTAATTCTAAAATCTGAATCAAGGGAAACGTGCTATGCCATTGCGTTCGTCTCGGAAAAATACGCGAAATAGAGTCCGAGTTTTCGAAAATCGGAGTCCGTATGACCCGATTAAGGCCCAACGAAGTTTTCAGAAAATTCCAAGGTAAAAACAGATTTCAAATTCAAACTTGAAATTGGAAAAATTGGGCCAGTTGGGCCAGGCGGGAAAATTCCCGCCACAGTACCCAAGTCGACAGCCCTGTCGACTTGGGAGTCGACTTGGTCTGACCAGGTCGACAGCCCTGTCGACTTGGCTGTCGACTTGGCTCAGACGGCAAATCTTGCCTGGTGCACCATTTTGAGAATGTGTTGAGCTTGGGGGCCAGATTCGGTTTAGAGGGCTGAGATTGGAACTAGGGTTTAATCCTATGGTCTAAATCACTAGCCTAATCTATAAATAAGACCCTAACCTACCCTAAATCATTCATTATTCATTCTAGCAACTAAACTATGGCAAAATCAAACCTCTCATGGCGTCCACTCTCTTCATACAATTCCTAAATCAATTCCTAAGTGATTTTCCATGCATACAAGTGTTTTTAGACTTGTATGATCATCATTAGCTTGCATTCAAGTCTTATTTCTCTATTGGCATCTTAAAGGGAGAGTTTTGATCAAGTTTGCTTGCATTTTTGGGGTTTAATTAGTTGCATAAGGGGTTTCTTACAAATGCTAAACTCATTTGAGTCCGCATAAGCATAGTAAGCCCTATTCCTTTCATACTTGAACTTTAAAGTTAAATGTATGATATGCAAGTTTTCTATGATGTGTTATGCAAGTTTCTATGATGTGTTATGCAAGTTTCCTATGATGTGTCATGCAAGTTTTGTTATGCAAGTTGATATGCAAGTTGTCATATGTTATACAAGTTTTGTATGCAAGTTTGATACGCAAGTTGTCATATGTTATACAAGTTTTGTATGCAAGTTTGATATGCAAGTTGTCATATGTCATGCAAGTTTTATTATGCAAGTATGATATGCAAGTTGTCATATGTTATGCAAGTTTTGTATGCAAGTTTGATATGCAAGTTGTCATATGTTATGCAAGTTTTGTATGCAAGTTTGATATGCAAGTTGTCATATGTTATGCAAGTTTTGTATGCAAGTTTCATATGCAAGTTGTCATATGTTATGCAAGTTGATATGCAAGTTTATCATGTTGTAATATGCAAGTTGATATGCAAGTTTATCATATTGTAATATGCAAGTTTATAGGCAAGTATGTCATGTTATGGTATGCAAGTATGTTATGCAAGTTTGGGTTGAACATTTTGTTCATGCTATCATGTTATGCATGCTTTTGAGGCCTAATGCAAGTATATGAACATATGTACATTTCATATGCCACCATGTTGAACTTGTGGCTTCGACACTTTTATGTCATGATTATGCCAAGTTCCCTCTTTCTATCCTTTATGCGCTATTGCGATATGTAAGCGATGGGATTGCGTTTGGGGTTGGGTAAACTTAAAAGACATAAAAACATAAGCTTGGGAATTTACCTATTAAGTTAGGTCTACCCATTGGGAATTTACCTATTAAGTTAGGTCTACCCAATTGCTTGAAAAACTTGTAATGTGTTTTGGAAACATGGTGGACATGACACTTAGAAAAGATAAGTGTGACCAACTCGAGGTTGGGTTGAGTTTGTAGCGTAAACCTACCCGGAACCGACCGGCTTAACTAGTTGCTACAAACAATAGGACCCAATGTGAGAAGTTGGTCATGTTGTACCTTGAACCCGAGGTTAGACCAAGTTGTGGTGTAAAGCTACCCGGACCCGCCGGCTTAAGTAGTAACCACAACAAAGTCTAATGTGAGAGGTTAAGGCGCATTAATTAATTAATGCCTTGTGATTAGGGTTAAGTCATGGACCGCTGGAATACTTAACCAATGAAAACACGATGGGTTGGTAGGGTTAAGTCATGAACCTTGGGTACACTTAACCAACTTGGTACTTGAATGAGTTGGGTTAACCACGTTAACCCATTAAGGAAACCCTAGTTGCGTGGTCCTTTGCACCAGTAACCCTCTTAGTTGTATCATGACACCCTAGGGACTAGGCTAGGGAGGGGCACGATTACTGGGATGCCATGTAAGCGACCAAACGACGGCTGAGTAGGTGCGCCGGTGTGGGTTCAGGCGGGCCATGATCGTGCACATGGTCCGGAGTTGAAAAAGCAGGCACGGGCACCAGTAGGTTTAAACTGTGCGTGCTTGGTTTGTGTCGGTGGTTGACACCCTAGGACTTGATACACCCTAGGGTGGACCTAGCACAGTTTAGCTACACTTCGTAGTTGGGCCGTATGACACAGACACTTGACGAGATAGGCTTATAGGGAGCCGATCGACTAGACCGTGCTAGTTGGACCTTGGTTTGGGTCATTCATGATGTTGGGCCAAACTTGGGCCTGGGGATCACTTCTTGTTTACACTTTGAACCTCGTATTGGGGTCACTTCATGTTATTGGGCCAAAGCTTGGGCCAAGAGATCAATACTTGTTTATTCAAGTCATGTTAGTTTACTAGTACACCTGTGGTGCAAAACCTTAATCCTGATTATGCGATGACACATTTATCTACCTTGATAGTTAATCATCATGCTAGTATGTTGTTATCCTTATGTTCATCCCATGCTGCCCATACCAGTTAACTTTATCAGTTTACATTGATTGTAGTAGGGCTTACTCAGTCTTTTTGACTGACCTGTTTTCTTTCGCCTCTTTTCTTCCGTTCCCCCCCAGGTTCTCAGGGAGGGAATACAGGAGCCTGGCTTGGATTTTGGATTATTTGCTTGTGGGATTTCAGTTCATGTACGCTTTCTACATGAAGCTAGCTATGGTTCTCACGTATTTTGGGGATAGCACTTATGTATTTCTGTTTTCAGATGATGTTGTTTTATCTAGACTTGTTTATTTGGGAAATTGATATTATGTTGTACCAGACTTGTTTTGAAATGGTTTAAATCTTCCGCTGTTTTATCTATGTTATTTACTCTGTTTACATATATACATATGTTCTTGTTCTGCCTTGATATATCATTTTGCATGTTTACCTGATTCAAACGCCCCTCCAAAGTCAGTTCACTTGCAAGAGTGGTACTGGCGGAGGTGGGGTGTTACAATTGGATTGCTGACAACGAATAGAATATTTTCCATGTTTGTACGAACTGATTTCGAAGAGATTTTAAAATCGTTAAAATTTGAACTGATATGCGCAGCTTTGCACTGAAAATTGCGCGACCGACAACAGTCAAATTTTCCGATGAAATTTTTACAGTTGCTACATCTCACTGTACGTATTACAAATTTCGAATTCCCGTTATGAAAAACCATAGAATAATATCAAAATAAAATTTTGATTTAAATCGGAATTTAAATCGTTTAAAATTACGGGATGTTACAATCTACCCCACTCAAACTTTTTCGTCCCGGAAAAAGAACGAGGTAGGGAAATAGTAATTAAATAATTAATATATTTAAACCAATGGTTCATATTTTTCCCTATACATATAATTTTAAATATATATAAATCAAAAGATAAAATATTTTCAAACATTCCAAGTATTCACTCGACGTTACGATTGGCTATATATATTTATTCCACTTTCGAAACCCGAAAATAGATATCGATGATGCCGCGGTCATCACCAGAATCATTTTCAAGCGACTAGGGTGCGACTCCATATCTATCTAATACGTATAGGATTTAACATATACGTTGATCAGACGTATACACCAAGTCACTAAGTATTCGATAGGCCAATTTTAGCATCAAATAAGTACTCAAAACAACTTTTTATATTTAGATAGAATATATACCACACTCTAAATCATATATTATAAATAATATATTTCAAATCATTAAAATTTCAAGTAGGGAAAATGTATCTCTCCCCCACTCATTTATTTGTTAAAATTCAACTACAATTCTTAATAAATATACAACAATATTATTATTAAATCAAATATATAACAAAATCATTCTATACTATGTCTAAATATTTTCAAATTCATGTTATCAATATTTAAACTTATAACACTTAATTAATTCTATAAGTTAACATATGAATACATTACACATAAAATCTTTACAAACCATTGGTATTACCAAATTATTTACAAATATCAAATTAAATATTACATTAAGAAGATCTTATATAAAAATATCTTTCCAAATATAAATTTCAAACCAATATTTAATAAAGACAGACTGGCAAGAAGATTTATACTCTTCTTCTACTTCTTACCTTGAAATGGACAAGTATAAATTATAGAATTCGAGGTAAAAGCTGAAAGAAAGAAAGAACCTAATCAAAGAGGATCTACGAAGGAAGATGGGAGAAAATTTCAGAAAAAGATTAACAAATTTTATATCCAAAATATTTGTTAAAACATTTTAAAACCATTTTAAAAACTATATAAGTTTTAAAATTACGCTCTCTCAAGAAGGATTCTGAGATTTATCCCACTCATTCTGGGGTATCACTACCCTATCTCTAATGAGTTTTTACCCCATAGGCTAAAACTTCGATAAAACCTGGCTCTGATACCACATGTAACAACCCTCCATTTTGACCATGCCGAATCGACAAAACATGTCAACTCGAAACGTCCAAAACAACAGATTGTTATTAGCTTCTGGGGTAAATAGAATAGATCACAGAATCACATATCACAGACACAGATACAGAGCAATATAACATCTCGCAGCAGAAATAAATAATACAATAGTAATTCATGAAGCTACTAGATAAAATTTTACATCAGAGTTTATATAAATCAATACAGCGGAAGTCTAATACAAGATCTCTAGTACGTAAATAAAGGATAACAGTCTGTAATAGAAACATCAAGAAACATTTGAAATGGAATAACTGAATAGGTATATACAGGTGAGCAGATCCAATATAAGCTCCAAACTCCAAAGATGAATCTCGAATCTGGAATACTCGATCTGACCCGAGCAATAATGAAAAACAAAACAACTCGGATCAGGACTGACATTCTCATGGAAGTAAATCAACTCAAATGAAATGTTCGATGAAATGCAATCAATAACTTAGAGGATGTTTGGGATCACCATCCTCTAAGGATCCGTCAAACTAATACTATATAGTATAATACGCTATATACAATAGTGTCTATCAGTAAAGTAAAATATCAAAATAGCGTAAGCGGGATTACCATGATTACCCTTACACCGTTTATATATTCCCATAGTATATACAGTACCATAATTCCTCCGTAAACTGGAGGTTGATCAGAGGGCACTCCATATAAAACAGTACAAAACAAAATCGTAGTGGGCTCGTATAAGGCATGTGACAAGGCACGCAAGGAATGCCAGGGTGGATTCACCGTTTGCAGAGCCGGACTGGTGGTAACGCATAGTAGCAACTACCGCCCACCTCGATACACACTCCCATAATCAAAAGGGCCCAAATCGAATCTCAACAGTAATAGAATAATATCGAAGAAGTGTGCTCGATAAGAGGTGTGACCTCACTTGGTCCGTGCGTAGCTCCTGTTTTAGTCTCATCAAGCTCACTCAAGGTAGTCAGGGTCTCGTAATTAATATGAAATACAAAAATGGAGTCGTTCGCCAATCATCCCCTTCATTCTGGAACTCCACCGCGTACACAGTTGTTAAAGTGGTTTTCGGTATTAGCAGAGAGTATGGCAATAGCCGATCCCGGTCTCTTTAACAACCAATCGTTTACATTTTTCACACCGTGGCCATTGTTTTATAAATCACTTTATAAAACAGTTTATACGAATTCTCATATTTCGAATTTGAAAATTCAAATGATTCATATAATTCAGTTTACCCTTATAAGAATTCGTTTAAGGAGGTTCCAAAATCCAATGCTTAAGTTCAAATTCAGTTAATATAATTCGAATCAAATTTTATATTTCAATTTCAACGACTCATATCAAAACTTATAACGAAGTCGTAAAATTCAAATTCATTACTATAAAGTCCAAACCTTATATTTCAATTCAAACAGTTCATACAAATTTTAAACTAATTTTTATAAGTTCAATTTCATAAATATTCCAATTCAAACCATACGATTATAAAACTAGTTACACAAAATGATCGTATTCATTCTATGTCAATTTATATTCAAAACTAACCGCAATTCAAGATCGTTTCTTATAAAGGTTCAAAAACAAATTCAAATTCGTATTCAGTTGACTTGTAATCAAATTCATTCCTTAAATTTGGAAATTCAAATTCAAAACAAATTCACAATTCAAGTTCATTTCTCGTAAGTCTATTTCGATTCGAAATCAAATTCATCTCTTATATACGTTCATTCGTTAAGTCAAATATCATTATATAAATTTATATCTTAAACCTTGAAATCAAATCGCGAAACCATAACTTATCCAACTTTTAGTTTATTATTAAAGTTTGTAAAATATATATAAAAGAAAATTAATTTTAAAAAAAATACATATATAAGTTTATAAAATTCTAGAATTAATTAGAATATAGATTATAAACATATATAAGATTAAAATAATAGAAAATAAGTTTAAAAGAATTATTTATAATAATATAAAAAGTTTAAAATACTAATAAATTAAATTATATAGTCTAAAATAAATAAAATTATAAGTGAAATCTTAAATAAGTATTTAAATCTATATTTCCAAATTAAATCATTTTAAAACATATAATTCAAAATTTGTAAAATTTAAGTTTTAAGATCTTTAAAATAATATATAAAAAATATAAATCTTAAGTTAAATTCAAATTCCAAATCATTTTACTTCGAAAACACGACCAACGGTGTCCGTATATAGTTTTCTACCCTATGGTCAAGTGATACGGATATTTATCATTTCAATCCACGATTTATAAAATTTCTACGGGTCTATCATTTCAACCCGCGATCCCAAATTAAAAAAAAATCGTTCAGGGCTATCATTTCAACTCATAACGATTTTTCCCTATTTTAATGTTCATTCGGGTATGTATCATTTCAACCCTTAGTGATTTTCCTAAACTAGGGGCGTCAACAATCACAGCATATATATATCATCAGTGCAACTACGTGTCATATATCGTGTCACATATGAAATGTGCATATATCAAATCAAACAATTTCTATCAGCAATCCTATACATTTTATATAACAGCTCATTATTGATCTTACATCCACGAAAAAATGTAAGTCAGGTGTGAGATAAACTCACCTTTCGTGGCACAGAACGGAGACGTCAAATGGATTAACACCCAGTGAGAAAACAACTTCCAAGCACGATCCAGAACGGATTCTACTCGCTATCACTCAATATGTTTTATTTTCACAAGAGGAGGCTAGGGGAATTTTAAACGGATTGGTACGGCTATTGGTTTGGGACGGTACGGCTATGGGGTTTTTGAAATGATTGGAACTCAACACCAAAAACCGACTCAAAATAACACAATAAATTCTTTTACAAAATTATTAAATAAATTTTTTTTTACATATGTAAACTCACAATAAATTTAAAAAAAATAAAAATATATACATATTGTAAATTTAACGCACACCCCAAAAGATATCAAAACCATCTTTATATATTATAACTTATATAATTACTCCCAAAACCATTATATATAAAATATAAATTATACGTATATATATAAATACATAACGGAAACACCCAAAGCCGTATATATAAGTAACTCACGCATGCATGACAGACATACCCAGAACACACTCTAATCAAACAACCTAACTCCACACTAACACAAGGTAAAACACTTACCAGAATATGACTCATGCAAAAACACCAACTATTCATAGTATATATATAAAATACCATACATAAAATATACCCGAAACCAAAATACACACACACAGTTCCACTCACCCAGGTACACAACACGCACGCAAGGGGTCGGCTTGGTTCAAGGAAGAATGAAAGCGAGGAGGGAAAGGGAGGCGGGTCTTGACACGGCTGTTGCGATGGGATGGGCGGAGCTTGGCTTTCAAGCGGGCGGTTCACGATGGTGTGGGCTATTGGAGGGAGGTTAGCGGGCTTCAGCTGTAGAGGCGGATAACAACAGGGGCGCGGACTGACGAGGGCGGATTGTCAATGGGAGGGCTGCTCGGCTGAAGGGGCGTGGGACTGGTAGAAGAGGAGATGGAAAATAAAATGGCGGAGGAAAAATAAAGCAGTGGGAAGATTATTAAATGGACAGAAGGCGATGGGAAACATAAAGAAAGAGAAACGGTAGTGTTCACGATGTAAATAAATAGAAGGGGAACAGAAATGGTCTGGAAACGATTGGATCTTTTGGAAATCGTGCCTACTTTGAAGCTAGACGTGGTCCTCCCATAAGAAAAACAACGTTGGATTTAAAATTTGAAAACCAAAAGGACGCGTGCCTGGTAAAACAATTATCCTTGTGCATTAAACACGCTCGGCAAGTTTTGAAAAACAAACAGGTACGTGTATTCATTTTGTTCTGGAGAAGGCATGCTATAAATGAATGAATGTATTCATGCGTTGCATGAAATATGCTTTTAAAATGATTAAACATGCAAGGAAAAATGGTGACTTGGGGAACAAACGTGCATGGCTTTTGAAATACCAACTTCTCACATGTTCAAGAAACCATTTCGTGTTTTTTTTATGTTGGTACATTGAAAAGGAAGTGGCATTTAGTTTTGAAATGGCATGTACGCATGCATGGTAAAATGCATGTTCTTGAACATATGTGTCCTTACAAGCCCAAGAAATAAACAGAAAAATAAATGAGTGTTTTAATGAAATCAAAAGACAGGTTTTGCAGACCCAAAATGGCTAGAAATGTATGTAAGATCGGAAAAGGGACACATCGAACTCAGATAGCTCTGTTTCAAAAATGAACTGTACAAGCATTTTCACAATTTCAGCGCGAACCGAACACCGAAACTGACAAATGACTATATCGTAGTAATCAGCGCGACGATACGGACACAACGGTATATAATTAGCAGTGTCAGGATGCTCCGTTCAAAAATGCGTTATGGACCCCTTTTACCGTAAAAATGCGGACGGAAAACGGAGGTCAAAACGTCCGATTTTCGCGAAACGAATTTCACCATTGGATTGCTGACAACGAATAGAATATTTTCCATGTTTGTACGAACTGATTTCGAAGAGATTTTAAAATCGTTAAAATTTGAACTGATATGCGCAGCTTTGCACTGAAAATTGCGCGACCGACAACAGTCAAATTTTCCGATGAAATTTTTACAGTTGCTACATCTCACTGTACGTATTACAAATTTCGAATTCCCGTTATGAAAAACCATAGAATAATATCAAAATAAAATTTTGATTTAAATCGGAATTTAAATCGTTTAAAATTACGGGATGTTACAGGGATTTTTCGTGTTTTGGGCGCCCTCTTGAGTTGGCCAACTTAGCTTAAGAATCATCATGGAGTTTTCACCTCTTGGGATCTGATGCATAGAAAAGTCCTCGAATTGAGTAAGCATCTTCAGTATTCTCTTCACATATAATGCTAACCTGGCATCCTTGGTTTGGTATGTTTGTTTAATCTGGTTGACCATTAGCTGTGAGTCGCTAAAGATCATAATCTGTGGTATCTTTAGGTGTAGTGCTAAATTCAACCCTGCCACCATTGACTCATATTCTACCACATTGTTTGTCGCAGGGAAACCCAACATCATTGCATAATGCAACTTATGTATGTCAATGGTGATTATTATATGCCATCCCCCTTCTCCTTGTTCATTTGAAGCTCCATCTACAAATAACTACCACTTAGCCTTTAGATCATTTTATTTTGTTGGTTGTTCTATAATTAAACTAGTCCATTCATTCACGAAGTCTGCTAGAGCTTGCCCTTTAATCGTTGCTCGAGGTTGAAACTCGACTTCATACTGGCTAAGCTCGATTCCTCACTTTACTAACCTTCTTGAGGTTTCTAGGTTATTGGAAACTTATTTGAGTGGAAAGTTGGTTAAAACTTTAATTAGATGCGCTTGAAAGTATCCCCTAAGCTTTTGCACTGTAAGTATCAGATAATAACCTAACTTTTCTACCATTGGATATCGGGTTTCTACATCCTTTAGCCTTATTCTAACATAACAAATTGGGAATTGCGCTCCATTGCTTTCCCTAATGAGAACTGAGTTGATGCATACTTTGAGACAGACATGTAAAGGTACAGATCTTCCTCTCTTTCGAGGCTAGGAAGAATTGGGGCTTTCCCATATAATCCTTCAATTACTGAAAAGACTTCCTGCATTCCTCATTCCATTCGAAGTTCTTCTTTTTCTTGATTACATCAAAGAAGTGCACATACTTATCTGTGGCTTTAGAAATGAACCAACTCAATGTTGCTATCTTTTCGTTTAAAATCATAAATTCTTTGCTTGTTTTGGGTTCTTCCATAACATTATGGCCTTAATCTGTTCGGGACTAGCCTCAATACCGTGTCTGTTGACAACATACCCCCAGGAACTTTCCAGATTGAATTCCAAAAGAGCACTTCTGAGGATTTAACTTCATTTGATATTACCTCAAGATATTGAACATTTCTTATAGATCCTCTAAATGACTTTCTACCTTAGTAGATTTCACTAGCATGCCATCTACATTTACCACTATGTTTTTCCCCATTTGGTCTTGAAACATACCGTTAACCAACCTCTGATACGTCGCACTAGCGTTCTTTAATCCAAAAGGCATTACCTTGTAGAAAAATGTTCCACCAATCAGCAATGAAGCTCTTATGTTCTTCATCATGTTTGAACATAGGGATTTGGTTGTATCTTGAGTAGGCATCCATAAGGGATATCCATTTATGTCCACTAGTCGCATCAACCAACTGATCTCTTCGGGGAAGAGGACAGGAATCCTTTGGGCAAGCTTTATTTAGATCTGTGTGGTCAACACAAGTCCTCCATTTCCCATTAGACTTTTTCCCCAGTACTGTAACGATTCGGATTTCGCTCGGACCTGTGGGTTATTACAATCTCCCCCACTTAAAATCTTTTCGTCGTCGAAAAGGAACAGAGCTGAAAGTTGTTTAACTAACCAACTCAACATTCATTCTTTTATTGGTTTCAATAATTTTATTAGTTGAACTACTAATCACACAAATCCATCATCAATCAATTAGTTGATTAGCTTTTCAAAAATATATATAACTTTTATATATTCAAAATCATATTTTCTAAGATCGGATTATATATAATCACAATTACGTTAATTACAAACTTGTCACTTTCAACTCATTCTAGGGCATAACTGTTCCATCTCTAACGAGTTTTCTCATTCTAGGATACTACATATCCTATCTCCAATGAGTATTCTTTTATAGGATATTACTAATCCTACCTCTGATGAGTCTTTTGTTTAGTTTTAACGAGTTGTACCCCAAAGATTTGAGATAACCAAAGCTCTGATACCAACTGTAACGATTCAGATTTTGCTCGGACCTTGGGTTATTACAACTGGATTGGCTAATCATTTGGGCTAAAAGACATCTAGGATAAATCCATTCGTAAGTAACCTCTTGACCTCTTATTTCATGGCTTCCGATCTATCTCTATTATACTATCTTTACTTTTGTTGGGTAAGGGGTTACTAATGGGTTGATGTTCAGTGCATGACTCATAATGAATGGGTTAATTCCTACTATATCCAAGTAGGTCCAAGCGAATACGTCCTTATTATGCTGTAGGAATTAAATCAAATCCGTTTTTAGGGGTTCTTCCAACTTCTTCCCTATTTTGATAATTTTAGCTTTATCGATAGGACCCACTCTTATTTCCTTCGAATCTTCTATTGGTTTGATCCTTTCAATAATCCCTCGGGATTCTAATTCTGTTATGATTTCTTCTTCTTCTTCCATGCTTATTTCATTAGCCCTCTTCCTTTTTCTCCTCAAAGAAGTGTACCTACCATTCATACATTTGTTAGTCTTATTGATTCTAATTTTAGCTTCGAATGTTGGATGTAAGGATCCATCATCCAAAGGTTGATTTTTTTTAGAAAAATCGAAGTAAGCAAGACACTCCCTTTTGTATTGGTCAAAGATTGCAAACTACAACTCACGAGAACTGAATTGTGTTAGGGATTGCGGAATGGATCGTTTAGGCAAAACTAACACTACATGGGGGAGGGGGAGAGTAGTATTTTTGAGAAATCTAACAAAATCTAAAACTTATATGATCTACTGTATGAATCACACACCATAGAGATTATCATAGGAACAAAATCAAACACAAACACAAAGATAAAAAAATGAAGAAAAGGAAAGTACACACCAGATTTTACATTGTTTCGGATTACTCCTACGTCCATTCCCGCATAATGCTGGATTGCGCAGAATTTTATTACTATATAAATATCCAAGTACAACCCCCTTGATTTCACGGCCACACGGCTAGCACCGATTCCAACACTCTTGATTTTACGACCAATGATTACCACTGATTCCCTTGATCAAGTATATTCCACTTGATTTCCCGGCTACAAGGTTGACATCGCTCTGTTTCCTTGATTTCAAGGCTACAAGGACACATCTTTTCCCAAACATTTCCCAAACAATTACAGTAGCACTATAACTCTTCAATGGTACTTCGATTTATAGAGTAATGAGTAGAGAATGAGAAGAGATGAAGATCTATATAAATAGAATTGAATTTGGCAGAGTGTAACTGTAGAAATCATAAAAATATGAAATATTAATCGTGTGATGAAAGAGGATGAAGATGGAGAAGAAGAGTGATGAAAAAAATTCGAAATCATCCCCTATTTATAAGATTTGAAAGGTTGCAACGCTTCTGGAATGTTAGAAATAGTGAAAAGACACTTCCCTTTAAAATAAAAAATATGATAGTTATATGTCGATATATAAACATATGTATGTCGACATAACCCTTCACAAAATTAAGTTTTAAGCATTTTTGAAGTGTTTTAATATATTTATAATTCTGGAAATTCTTGAATTGAAACATAGTGTTATAAATAAATATTATAAAGTAGAAAATTATTTGAAATCATAAGTATAAACTATATAATCATATTTATAAAATTTAAAAGTTTAAAACTATGTAAATATAAAGTGTAACGACCCGGATTTTGAGCGACTTAGGTTATCGACGTAAGCACGACGTCGATAACCAAACCATCGAAAAATCCCGGTAGTTAATGAAAGAAATTAGAGGGTGAGAATAGATAAGATAGAAACTTAGAATAGAAGAAGAAGAAGAACATACAACATCATCAGAGTAACACGAATCTCACAGCGGAACGAATAAAATATAACATAACTTTTGAAATACAAAGTTATAACTGTATATACATACCATTTCAGAGTACAACACATAACATCACAGCGGAATAAATAATAGCTATCGACTGCTGAAGCCTCCTGCTCCAAGCTCTTCAAGTGTACCTGTAAATCCTGACTACTTGACTGCCCGTACAAATTTAGGCACCCAAGAGTTTAGGGAAAACAACAAATAAACTCCGGGTCAGTCATGTGACTGGTGTGAATAAACTCAAATCATTTAAAATAGGTATATGATATCTCATAAGACCACGCCGTGAATACGGAACGGGTTTTTCCCTTATGAGAATCCAAACATTTTTTTGCAAAGCAATATCATTCTGATATTATAATAATGTCTAAGTACAAATAAATATCAGTCTAGTAGAAACGCTTGCATCTCACGTTCTACATATATAGTATACAATCAAAATCGCAAGCACGTATTGGATGATTGGGTTTCCAACTATGACAAGGTATGGAATCACCTTCCGATCAGTGTACTCTAGGAACGATACACTGGAGTTCAACAAGAACATCTTGCAACTCAGCCACACATGACCGACCACTCATTTCGCTTGAGTGTATCGAATGTACATCACCAACGGTTAGGATCAGCAACCGTTCCCGTATATATATATGGGACAGCATTGATAGATTTAAGAAACAAATGAATATTCACTAGATAGGTGATTATACACCCTACTTCGGTGCGACCGACTTAGCCATGCTGCCTGCCCGATTTCTGTCATTTACCGGATGTGAGGCTAGAAGCTACGCTTTATCATCACAATAGATTCACTTCGAATGCCACATTGTCAGATCCATCGAAAATCACTAATTGACGTCTACAACAATACATTACGTGTCAGCTAAAAGAAGTTTCCTTCTCCGCTTCCACTCTTGATACGGTTGAAGAAAATCAATGTACGTGACCTTTCTGGAAATACTCTGTCAGACATCCATCTTCATTTACTTAAAATGTCACATCGTCATACCCGCCAAATCACAAATTGACTTATCCAAAAATAACACGGGTATACAGCTAAGAGAAACGAATTCCTCCGCCACCAAACGTGAATACGTTTGAACAGATCAACTTACGCGATCCATTGGATATACTCTGTCAGACCTTCGTCCATACAAGTTGTCCTGGGACTGGACAAACCGAAGGCACTATTCTGTAAACAGGATAGCCCTTGCATTTTACTCCGTCTTCAATTATCTTTGGCATATATGATTCGCGACGCTTATGCCAATACAGAGTGGTTCTTTGGATAATAATCCAACCGGTCTCTCCATATTAACAACGTTAAAATGGTCAAAAACTTCGATAGTCTGTGAGTTAACTATCAAAGAAAAACAAGTGTGCAAACAACGATCTAAATTCCAAATGGAATGTCAATCGATCAATCATCATGTATATCTATACATATTTCCTTATTTTCTATATTTAGAAAATATTTGTTATCAACGTTGGAAAACATTTCCATTGTTTATTTACGTATCACTATCCTTCCACAACTATCAGACTCTAACTATAAACTAACAAGAGAACAACTTCCTAAGTATAAACCCCGAAGGCCGAAACCAACATCAGATCGATACCCAGGAAACCATTCAACTTATTAATCTCTAGTCAGATTCTAATTTTGCTTAACTCTATATTCTTTAACTCCATTCGCTCAACTCTAGATCGCAGCGATCACAATGGTTACGCCTGATTCCCTCAGGAAACATCCGACCGCCGTAGGCTATTTACAGCCCTGCGAATTACGCTAGCAGTCGTGCTAAATGGCGACTCATCCTGTATAACTATGTTTGTTTTAACTCTAACTGTTTAACTCTAACTGTTTAACTCTATCTGTTTAACTCTATCTGTTTAACTCTATTTGACTAACTCGACTTGACTAACCCCTTTCGAATAACATATTCGATTAACTAACTTTCGAATACCATATTCGATTAACTTACTTCGAATACCATATTCGATTAACTTTTTCGAATGTCTATATTCGATTAACTAACTTTGAATACCATATTCGATTTCTCCGTCCGAATACCATATTCGATTAACTAACTTCGAATACCATATTCGATTACTAACTTTCGAATACCATATTCGATTATCTCCTTCGAATACCATATTCGATTAACCTACTTCGAATGCCATATTCGATTTCTCCTTTTGTGACGGCCCGCCCCGCACCAACCGACATTTACTCCAATTGTGCGCTGTACACATGTCCAATTGGCATGGGACGGTCGCCAAAGAATGAGAAGGAAAGAAGATGAACCAAATAAAGAACCTGTAATATGTCTCACAGCGCATGGGATAAAATATAATAACCAACATATACTTGACATAAAACAGATGAGACAGTGCATAAGCTGAAAACTTGAACTAACATCATCAGAGTAGCGGAAATATCAAATACAGCTTATTACAACTTCAAAATACTGTCTCTAAGATAAACAAAATAGGTATGCTACTAATGCCCAAAGTAGATACCGATCACGACACAGGGAGAATAACTACATATCATACGTGGAGCCTCCTGCTCGTCTTCAGTCCATCTACCAAGCGCACTACCAGCTATCCCTGTCTCTAGTCTGCTCGTGTGAGCACCCAGAGTAATAAGAAGAAACATAAAACTCTGGGTCAGACATCAGTCTGGTATGAGTGGTAGCAAGCATAAACAGAATAATAACAGGTATACTAAGTCATACCTGAACCTGGACCTGCAATCAAAGAGTTAGTACTACACGGTACAATACTCTGCGATTTCACAACCACATAATATAAGTATACGGGGGTGGGGATGTGTATGTCAAACAATCAAGCATAGCAACCATCCTCACAACTCTCACTCAGTGCGTAAAGCATACGGTATCTACTTCTTTGATCACCATAACCCTTCAAGAAAACGACAGAACTCGACTTTGTACGACTATGTCCATTCCTACTACCACCAACGCCAAACCTATGGGATCACGCCCAACGTATCCATGATCCCACTCCATTGGTAGGTAGCTCCCTAGTCGCACCATATCCAAAGCCCGAGTCCGTCCATACACCTCTAATACATAGTGATCCAAAGTCATAGACACCGACAACTCCTTAGCACACGTCCCGCAGCAAAGCCCAATCACGAAGTGAACTCATTGGTTCCCGTCTGGATCCTGAGCTCGAACTTCCACTTGAACTACCTTTGCATTTCGGGTTATGGATCTCCATTGGATCGGTTCGGATTCCTTTCATCTTCATTGGGATCGTGGTCTTCATCGTCTCGGTTCGTGACTGCTACCTCGGGTCGGATCGGAGTACACCATCGATTCGTGGCCTCCAGTCCCATCCGGATCGGATCGGGTTCTCCACCACGCAACGGCTCGGGTCACGCCTCCTGGTCATAGCTCTAAGCCCTTCGCCCTCCTCCAAGTCTCCGGTTCGTTGTCCTCAAGGTGATCAGATCGGATCGTGTCATTATCACTCCAGGCGGGTCGGGTCGGAGTCTTCAATCACCAAGTCTTGAATCGCGACTTCTCGGATCGGTTCGGATCCTTCAACTCGTGGCGCAGCTTGCTTCGCTATAACGATCCGGTTCGGTTCGTGGTGAAGAGAAATGGGCGGTTCGGATCGGGTAGGGGGCGATCCGATCCGATTTCCTGCACCGATTCCTGCAACCTTCCAGCAAGTGTTTACACGCCTCTCGACGGCGTTTTCGACCATTCTAACTATTGAAACCAATCACAAAGCATGTCATAGTGTCATAGCAATACATACAAGTGACCTCAAACACCAAAACAACAACATGATATGATAAAATGGATCAAACATAGCCAAAACCCCATGTTTTCCCTTAAGCATATGTGAGCATAACTAATGGTATGATTAGCAAAACTTAACCAAATTAACCCAAACTCATATCAGAGGTCTAAAACATTATTTATAATTTTATAAACATTTTTCCAGAATTTATTTTCCTTTAAAAACGCTGATTAGCGCTAATCACCCCAATTTAGCCATAATTAGTGCAAAAAGCAAGCTAATCACTCACCTTAGCCACAAAACAAACTAAGTTCTAAAATGATTCTCTGATTTGATGCGAATCCCAATGCTAACAGCAGCTCCAAGGTTGATTAGGTGGAGATCTTCTTTGATTAGGGGTTGCTAAGCCAAATCCTTGACCAAGAGATGATTTGGAGGTGATTTAGAGGTTGGAGGCCATTTTTAGGGATCCTTGGTGATAAGTGGAGGCTAGAAAACTGAAATGGAATGATTCTCCATCTCATCTCAGCCCTCCCATAACCCTAATCCCGAAATGGGTTATGGGCCTATTCACTAATCACCCGATTTGGCCCGGTTAAGCAGTTTTCACCCTCCAAACCTTGTTTCAGCCATATCTCCCAAACGGTAAGTCCGTTTGGCTATTATGACCACTCTACGGAAAGAGAAACCATCAAACGAATCTAATGGAAGTGGTTTCAGGTCAAAATTCCTTCCCTATCAAAAGTTATGACCAAAACAGTACTGACTAGGGGCAAAATGGTCATTTAAAAATCGACAAAAATCATGAACAGGGGAAATGACTCTAATAAATGTTTCCCAAAGTTACATGACCATACAACTTCACACGGGAAAGAAATAAATATTCTACAATCCTATGATGTGTAGAACACGGGTCGTTACACTCTCCCCCCCTTAAGAAATTTCGCCCCCGAAATTCCCTAATCAAAACACACACGAGGGTCCCGCATGCCTATCAATCATAAAACAACCATCAAACATGCAAAACAAGCAAAACAAGTCTATCCTAGCATGCGGAATAACTAAATCGCAAAGTAAATCTTACCAGGCAAAGAGTTCTGGATAAGCCTTTCTAATGCTCTCTTCTGTCTCCCAAGCACAATCATTTTCGTCCTCGCCCCACTGAACTTTGACTAGCTTCACCGACTTTCTTCGAAGTTGCTTCGTATCATGCCCCACAATACGAATCGGCTTGCGGTTCTCAACCGCCTCAGGTTCTACTTCGAAGTCCTCTAACTGATCAGGTGAAATAGTTACATTTGAGTCGTGAACGAACCTCCTTAGTTGGGAAACATGAAACACATCGTGGACTCCTGCCATTTTCTCTGGTAAGCCAACTCTATATGCCAAATTCCCAACTTCCTCGAGAACTTGGAAAGGACCCACAAATCTTGGTGCCAACTTGCCTCTCCTGCCAAATCGTATCACTCTTTTCAACGGAGAGATCTTGACAAACACCAAGTCACCAACGGAGAATTTCAAGTCTCTTCTCCTCTTATCAGCATAGCTTTTCTGCCTATCCTGAGCAGCTTTCATTCGTTGCTGAATGATCTTGATCTTATCGGAAGTTTCTCTCACCACATCTGGTCCAAGCACAAACTTCTCGCCAGTCTCTATCCAACATGATGGTGAGTTGCACGGTCTTCCGTACAAAGCTTCATATGGAGCCATACCAATACTGGATTGGTAGCTATTATTATATGCAAACTCCACTAGATGCAAATGGTCATCCCATGCTCCACCGAAATCCAATATACAAGCCCTCAAGAGATCTTCCAATATCCGATTCACCCTCTCTGTCTGACCATCGGTTTGAGGATGATATGCGGTACTGAGATGTAATTCTGATCCTAAAGCCTCCTGTAAGCTCTTCCAAAATCCACTAGTAAACAACGGATCTCGGTCACTCACAATGCCTTTGGGTACTCCATGAAATCTCACTACCCACTTCATATATAGTTCTGCTAACTTAGCCGCAGTTCTGTTCGACTTAACTGGTATAAATCTTGCACTCTTGGTCAGTCGATCCACAATTACCCAAATGCTATCATGTCCCGATCTGGTCCTCGGTAAACCATCGATGAAATCCATCGAAACTTGTTCCCATTTCCATTCGGGAATTTCTAATGGTTGCAACAACCCACTAGGCTTCTTTTGCTCGGCTTTAACTAGCTGGCAATTCATGCATTTGGATATAAACTTCCCAACGTCTCTTTTCATCCCTTCCCAGTAGTAAGTCTGTCTCATGTCTCTATACATCTTATTACCACCGGGATGTATAGTCAGTTTTGAGTGATGACATTCTCTAAGCACTTCATCTCTCAAACCATTCACGTTGGGTACAACTAGTCTTCCATTCTTCCGAAGCCATCCATCTCGATCAAGCCCATACACATTCATCTCCTCTTCGATACCCATCTCTAGCTTGGAGATGATTTCTAGTAGGTTAGGATCGTTTCTCTGGCTAGAACCAATCCGCTCTATCAAAGTGGGTCTGATCGTCAAGCTAGCTAGCATAACTGGATCCAATTCGCACCTTGGTCTGAAATCAAACCCCGCGATATACTCCAGCTGCTTCCATTCAAGAAACATTGCCCCTAAGCTGGCATGTCTCCTACTCAAGGCATCGGCTACCGCATTACCATTCCCAGGTGTATACGCGATATCAAAATCATACGAAGCCAAGAACTCTAACCATCTCTGCTGACGGAGATTCAGATCTTTCTGAGAGAAGAGATACTTTAACGATTTATGATCGGTAAACAGCTCAAATCTTTCTCCCAAGAGGTAATGTCTCCACATCTTCAGCGCAAATACAATCGCTGCCAATTCCAAATCATGGGTAGGATACTTCTTCTCATGTGGCTTTAGCTGTCGACTAGCATAAGCTACAACCCTACCTCCTTGCATCAATACCGCACCCAGTCCGGTACCACAAGCATCCGTGTATACCGTCATCTCTTCATTTCCCTCAGGAATGACCAACACTGGCGCACGCATCAACTTTTCCTTTAGACTCTTGAATGCTTTTTCACACCCTCCGTCCCAAACGAAGGCTTGATTCTTCTTAATCAACTGAGTCAACGGTGCCGCTGTCTTGGAGAAGTTTTTGATAAATTTACGATAATATCCAGCTAACCCCAAGAAACTTCTTACATCTTTTGCATTCTTGGGCGTAGACCAATCTTGTACCGTAGCCACCTTTGCAGGGTCCACGGCAATACCATTCTCTGAAACAACATGGCCCAAGAATCTCACTTCTCTCCTCCAGAAGTGACACTTAGAAAACTTCGCTTTCAATTGGTGTCTTCTCAACACCTCCAACACAATTCTCAGATGTTCCTTGTGTTCCTCTTCTGTCCTCGAGTAAACAAGGATATCGTCTACGAACACAAGAACAAACTTATTCAGTTGGTCTCTGAACACTCTATTCATAAGATCCACGAAGTATGCTGGTGCATTGGTCAACCCGAATGGCATGACCAACCACTCATAAAACCCAGACGGCGTCCTAAATGCCGTTTTAGCTATACTATCAGCTGCTACACGGAGCTGATGAAATCCTGTCGCGAGGTCCAACTGGGAGAACACTCTAGCTCCTTCCAGTTGATCAAACAAATCATCTATCCGTGGTAGAGGATACTTATTCTTCCTCGTCACCTTATTTAACTCGCGATAGTCCACACACAATCGAAGGGAACCATCTGCCTTAGTAGCAAACACAACTGGTGCTCCCCACTCGGAAACACTTCTTCTAATAAATCCCTTCTTCAAAAGATCGCTAACTTGCACCTCGAGCTCTCGCTGTTCTCGTGGTGCCATACGACGAAGTGGCATCACTATAGGTCTGGCATCTTTCACTAAATCAATACGAAACTCAATCTCTCGGTGTGGTGGAAGTCCGGTCACTTCCTCGAAGATATCCGGGTACTGGCCAACCACGGGCAAACCTGATAACTCATCATGCGGGATGTCGAGGGAATTTACAAAACTAGCCATTACCCCATCACAGGGTAGATTACCAAACACTACCCTCCGCCCATCATCCGCCCTAACTGTCACCAAAAAGCCCTCACAGTCTACCACCACCCCGTATCTTTGGAGCCAATCGACTCCCAAAATAATGCCATACCCAGTAAAGCCCAAAACAAAGCAATCACAAACAAACATACATCCATGACTCGATAAGACCACATTACGACAGATCATACTGAGGTTTGTTGAACCACCAATCGGGTTCGTCACAGCTAATGGTCTATCGACTAACTCGGGTTCCAATCCCAACCTATCTACCAGGTCACTAGATATGAAGGAATGGGAAGCCCCGGTATCGAACAAAACTCTAACAGGAAGATCATAAATGGAAAGCATACCTTGAATGATGACTCCCTTTCCTTTCTCCGCCGCAGTTGGGGCATTCGATGAAGAAGGAACAGCATTGATGGCATATGCTTTCACAATCTGATTCTCCTTCAGAGGTTGCGGGCACTTATCCTTAAAATGTCCCTCCTGGCCACAGTTAAAGCATTTTTTTCCCACTGTCTTGGCCCTACATTCCCTTGCATAATGGCCCTTCTTTCCACATTTGAAGCACTCGACTTCTTTCCTGCTTTTCTTCTGGCCATCCTTAGCTTGGTTCTGCTTCCTCTTATTCTGAGAGTTATTCTTACCTCCACAGCTTGCTTGCGGCTTTGGCTCTTCAGTAGATGCAGCAACAACCCCAGTCTTCGGCTTAGGGTAAAGACTTTCTAACCTCAAAGCTTTTCCCACGATCGACTCAAACGTCTCATCGATGTGATTAATCAGCCTCTCCCCTAAGTATTCATCCAAGCCAGTGATGAACTTCTCATTTTTCTTTTCGGGAGTATCGATTAGAGATAAACCATACTTCGACAAAGTGTCGAACTCCGCAACATAATCCGATACTGCCCTTCCATTCTGCTTGAGCTCCAAGAACTTCCTAAACAATTCCGACTTCTGGGCAGCTGGGATATACTTGTCGCTAAAGCGAGCTTTAAACTGATCCCAAGTAACTTGATCTTCTGGTGTGGCTGCCCTAATAGCATTCCACCAATTCATCGCTCGTCCTTGCAGCTGACGAGACGCTAGCCTTCTCTTCATCGCATCCTCGATACCCAAGTCATCGAAGATCCGATCACAGCTATCCAACCAATCCTGAACATCCGTGGCCGACTCTGTTCCGTGAAACGGCTTTCCACCAAGATTAGTGTAATCCTTACTCAACTTGGCGAAATCGACCCTAGGCGCTTGCACTACTGGGCCACCACCAACTCCGGGGTTAGGAACTGTCCCTTGCACTTCTCTAAGCATGTCTCTCATGAGGTCGGTAAACATCGCCCTCATGTCAGCGGCATTTCCATTATTGGCCCCTCTACCAGTACCTCTCACATATCGGCTCATCGTCAATCTGTAAAAAGAAGAACGATTAACGACCCCATAGTGGTACTAGTGCAGTGCAACTTCATTCTTATACTACTAATAGTATATATATACATAGCTTTTGAAAACCAAAGTAATCACAAATACGCGCTCTCATATACGTACTAACTCTCCCTAGTGTCTTTCCCTAGGTTAACTACGCAACCTAGAGCTCTGATACCAAATGTGACGGCCCGCCCCGCACCAACCGACATTTACTCCAATTGTGCGCTGTACACATGTCCAATTGGCATGGGACGGTCGCCAAAGAATGAGAAGGAAAGAAGATGAACCAAATAAAGAACCTGTAATATGTCTCACAGAGCATGAGATAAAATATAATAACCAACATATACTTGACATAAAACAGATGAGACAGTGCATAAGCTGAAAACTTGAACTAACATCATCAGAGTAGCGGAAATATCAAATACAGCTTATTACAACTTCAAAATACTGTCTCTAAGATAAACAAAATAGGTATGCTACTAATGCCCAAAGTAGATACCGATCACGACACAGGGAGAATAACTACATATCATACGTGGAGCCTCCTGCTCGTCTTCAGTCCATCTACCAAGCGCACTACCAGCTATCCCTGTCTCTAGTCTGCTCGTGTGAGCACCCAGAGTAATAAGAAGAAACATAAAACTCTGGGTCAGACATCAGTCTGGTATGAGTGGTAGCAAGCATAAACAGAATAATAACAGGTATACTAAGTCATACCTGAACCTGGACCTGCAATCAAAGAGTTAGTACTACACGGTACAATACTCTGCGATTTCACAACCACATAATATAAGTATACGGGGGTGGGGATGTGTATGTCAAACAATCAAGCATAGCAACCATCCTCACAACTCTCACTCAGTGCGTAAAGCATACGGTATCTACTTCTTTGATCACCATAACCCTTCAAGAAAACGACAGAACTCGACTTTGTACGACTATGTCCATTCCTACTACCACCAACGCCAAACCTATGGGATCACGCCCAACGTATCCATGATCCCACTCCATTGGTAGGTAGCTCCCTAGTCGCACCATATCCAAAGCCCGAGTCCGTCCATACACCTCTAATACATAGTGATCCAAAGTCATAGACACCGACAACTCCTTAGCACACGTCCCGCAGCAAAGCCCAATCACGAAGTGAACTCATTGGTTCCCGTCTGGATCCTGAGCTCGAACTTCCACTTGAACTACCTTTGCATTTCGGGTTATGGATCTCCATTGGATCGGTTCGGATTCCTTTCATCTTCATTGGGATCGTGGTCTTCATCGTCTCGGTTCGTGACTGCTACCTCGGGTCGGATCGGAGTACACCATCGATTCGTGGCCTCCAGTCCCATCCGGATCGGATCGGGTTCTCCACCACGCAACGGCTCGGGTCACGCCTCCTGGTCATAGCTCTAAGCCCTTCGCCCTCCTCCAAGTCTCCGGTTCGTTGTCCTCAAGGTGATCAGATCGGATCGTGTCATTATCACTCCAGGCGGGTCGGGTCGGAGTCTTCAATCACCAAGTCTTGAATCGCGACTTCTCGGATCGGTTCGGATCCTTCAACTCGTGGCGCAGCTTGCTTCGCTATAACGATCCGGTTCGGTTCGTGGTGAAGAGAAATGGGCGGTTCGGATCGGGTAGGGGGCGATCCGATCCGATTTCCTGCACCGATTCCTGCAACCTTCCAGCAAGTGTTTACACGCCTCTCGACGGCGTTTTCGACCATTCTAACTATTGAAACCAATCACAAAGCATGTCATAGTGTCATAGCAATACATACAAGTGACCTCAAACACCAAAACAACAACATGATATGATAAAATGGATCAAACATAGCCAAAACCCCATGTTTTCCCTTAAGCATATGTGAGCATAACTAATGGTATGATTAGCAAAACTTAACCAAATTAACCCAAACTCATATCAGAGGTCTAAAACATTATTTATAATTTTATAAACATTTTTCCAGAATTTATTTTCCTTTAAAAACGCTGATTAGCGCTAATCACCCCAATTTAGCCATAATTAGTGCAAAAAGCAAGCTAATCACTCACCTTAGCCACAAAACAAACTAAGTTCTAAAATGATTCTCTGATTTGATGCGAATCCCAATGCTAACAGCAGCTCCAAGGTTGATTAGGTGGAGATCTTCTTTGATTAGGGGTTGCTAAGCCAAATCCTTGACCAAGAGATGATTTGGAGGTGATTTAGAGGTTGGAGGCCATTTTTAGGGATCCTTGGTGATAAGTGGAGGCTAGAAAACTGAAATGGAATGATTCTCCATCTCATCTCAGCCCTCCCATAACCCTAATCCCGAAAAGGGTTATGGGCCTATTCACTAATCACCCGATTTGGCCCGGTTAAGCAGTTTTCACCCTCCAAACCTTGTTTCAGCCATATCTCCCAAACGGTAAGTCCGTTTGGCTATTATGACCACTCTACGGAAAGAGAAACCATCAAACGAATCTAATGGAAGTGGTTTCAGGTCAAAATTCCTTCCCTATCAAAAGTTATGACCAAAACAGTACTGACTAGGGGCAAAATGGTCATTTAAAAATCGACAAAAATCATGAACAGGGGAAATGACTCTAATAAATGTTTCCCAAAGTTACATGACCATACAACTTCACACGGGAAAGAAATAAATATTCTACAATCCTATGATGTGTAGAACACGGGTCGTTACACCTTTTTAACAACGTTTTATTCATTTGAAAAGATTTACTTTTAAATAACGGTTCTACACTTTAAAAAAATGATTTCCTTTTTATAACGTTTCCTTTTCAATTCTATTTGTAAATGGTTTACAAAAAATCCCTTTTCAAATTTATTCTTGAAATATTCTAACTCCTTAAATTCCCGGGAAAATTCGCCATAACCTCCTTTGTATCGGGAGCATCGGGAAAATCCCCAAACTCGCCACACAGGCCTTTCCATTCAAAAAGAAAATGTTTTGAAATTATTTCCTTTTTGAATATCTCCTATTTATAAATATCCCAATTTATAAATATTCCTTATTTATAAATATTCCACTTTATAAATGTTCTATTTTTCAATATCACTTTGAAAATTCCCCTATCAACATTCCGGCATGTTATGGTATTTTAACATATCAAATTACGATGTCCAATATCGTCCAAGCACATATAATTGTCCACAGATTTTACATCACATCATATAACAATATATATGAAAAACAATAAAATAACTGTTGAGGAATCCAGTCGGATTCCTCCCACCTGTTTCCCTGCATCCACAGATGTTACACAGTATAATATACATCAAATTTCATCCCAACATGAAATATACTGATAATCAGAATCCATATTTGATTGACGGTTTTCTATATATAACTATATCTACGTTTTCAATCCAATCTATTTAACAGTCCAATTTAACAATCAATACACAGCAATCAATCATTAAAAATAAAGTACAGTTTATACAAATATAAACTGAACAGAGTTAGTGAGATTTACTCACATTTGCGCGTTAACCGTTTAAATAACGGTTTGCGTTATTTGATTTCGACGGACAATTTATTTCGCCATAAATTGTAACGAGCTCGGATTCACTCCCTGTCAGCTTCATTGTGAAGCTCTCGTCCATACGGTCCCAACGGGTCCTGTTTTGTTCGATTTCGTTTACGTATGAATTGATATGCAATTTACAAGTTATACAGTTCTATATTCGATTAAACATAACTTTTAAATTAAATTTGGGCTTTAACCTGGTATGTCGGCCCACTACCCTTTCTACATTCCAGACCCGCAACCTTTATCCCTGTACAAAACTTCCTCAATCCAATAAATCCCGCCAACATCATTCAGTACAACAACAACAAAAGGATGAACCCATACCAATTCTATTTGAACCACGCAACCTTCACGTTGCTGCTGCCCTCTTCACTAAGAGCTGACCCCCGTCCTCCTTAACTCCTCTCCTTCTCCGATGAAACCACACGCTCCAGGTATTTTCCCCAAAACAGAAATGGCTGATTTTCCTGAGACCCAAACCGCTCCATCTCCTCACCGATCAACCAACGACCACTACCGTTGAATTCCCTTCCGCGAACACTCCGCCATCATCTCCACTCTCCTCCACTCGCGTGTACGAAACTGCTTCCGTCGTTCTGCCGTACTCGCGTTGCCACCGTGAAAGCAACGAACTCGATCAGCACTAGAAATGCTCAAACATACACAAATGAAGCTATTCTATCCCATGAATATGAATTCGTACTCGGATTCATCGATTTATGCACACATCTCCAGAATTTCCTAGCCCTAGCCACTGCGTGAAAATCTTGGATTCCCTGACTTGGTTCGAGTTACTCAGAACTTATACCAGCGTGAAGAGGGACTTAGCAGGAACTCGATCACACATATATTAGGATTTTAGGATTTTGTTTGGAAATTGTTTTGATTTTCTAAGACTTGCGTTTTGCTTGAGGATGAAAAAAACATACTGACGGCGGAAAAGAGGTTTTATAGAGGATCGTCAAATTTTGTGTGGCTGTAAACATCAGAATGGTGGCATGTTTGGGTTCACACAACTTAGATATTTTATTTTATTTTTCTTTATTCGATCACTTGCTTTCTAAAAATCACCATGATTACATACAATACCTAAAAATCACCAAACTAGACATGTAGCTAGAGTTCGCCATTACGGTGCCAACGAAACTGGTTTCGTCGAATTCCGACTCCGTATGCTCACACAGCGTATTTTTAACCATCGAAATACTGATTGTTTTTCACTCTAAAAATTTATACGGCCACACAGTAACTCTAAAAATCACGAAACTGGAAATCTAACAACTATTTGACATTGCGGATCCAACAAAATTAGTTTCGTCGAATTCCGACTTCGTTTGCAAAAGTGGCTATTTTTAAAGCTCTGAATGACTCATTTAAATATATAAATAAATTTAAATATAATTAAATTTAATATTTAAAGATAAATATTATCGTATATATTCACATATGATATCGTACAGCTCCAGAGTATCATATCAGAATTTACAGTTTTATATTTCAGATTTTAGATTTATCGATATTCAGTTTATATCAAAAATCCTTTTATAACGTAAATAAAGCATTGCAAAATATAAAGGAATTCTACAGCGACTTTTCTGAAATTTGATTTGGACATATCTCAAAAATCTACACGACGAAATCACGATTTTTCTCTTCCACTAGAAAGATATACTCCACCAGCTCCACACGTTTCTTGTTCCACAGAAATCCGGCTTAAAACGAATCCTGTACATTCAATTGAAGTTTGAATCGCCAATTTACGAACTGCAGCGCCATTTCGAACTCGATTATAATTATATTATAATTATACGTTCAAACCGTCGTCGATTGAATATATTCGTTATTATATTTCGAATCGAAACTCCACCAAATCTCGTATGCTATTCAATTCACATGATATTGTGAATTTCACTATTTCCGACTATTTCGACATTATAATATATTATTATATTATAATTATTTATTAAATATTCAATATTATTTAATTGAACGATCATTAACTTCTCTAAATCACCAATTATATAATTAAATAAATAAATTATATATCTCTAAAAATGCGGGTCATTACATTCTTCCCCCCTTATAATAATTTCGTCCTCGAAATTGCTAAGGTAGGGGACGACCCTATCTAATGGGTAAAAATTTATCTGTTTACCTCTTATCTTCGGTTTCAACTGAACCAATTAATATCGATTAAAATATTAATTTATTCCGACTAACTAAATTTTCAAAAATCATGAAAATTTTCTAACGCCTTAACTTTTCGAAAAATTTCGCCAGCACCTCCTTCGTACTGGTCAATATCTCAAATTCCAACTCGCCTCTCTGGGCCATCTCCAACCCAAAAGAAAATCAAACAGCCAAGCGGCTTGCCAATTCGGCTCATAAATTCCAAACTCATATAAAATATAAACTTGTACCTTTTTGTCGGGCATATTAACCTTATCACTTTCACCTGCTATCAATTCAGCATATACCAATATCAATCAAATCAAACTCTGATCTGTTTATCCTCAACACACCCATTCGTTTGTCCGAGCCAAATTCAACTTTTAAATCAAAGTACTATTCTCGATTTCAAATCCATAACTTCCCAACCAAATAACGTTTCAAATCCCTATCTTATAAATCCAATTTTATCTTGATAATTTCTATTACAATTCAAATTCCACTTAACCGGATTCCATTCCAGTTTGTCTCCACGAATTTTTATTCAATTGCTTTTAAATTCAAACTGTCTTTTTCCTGGGAGTTTTAAACCGCTTGGTTTTTCTCAAAACCCAAACTTTCCTTTGCAGGATTCAAACAATTTTGTTTTTCTCAAAACAATTAAAAATCAAAATCCTTGGTAGTAATCCGTCACTTACACACTCGAAAATCAACACCGATGATGTCATGATCAACATCGGAATCTATTTTCCAGCTATCGAAGTGAGTTCAATACTATATCACTTTCAAATCCATTTCTAAATACTTTCATTTTTGAAATCACTTTCAAAATATCCTTCACAAGGCTTGTAAAATCTCCCAGGATTTTAAAATTTTCTTATATTCAATCCTGATTCATTTACAAACACCTTTCCATTTCTGGGATCTTAAATTCCAATTCCGATCTAAATTCAGATTTAATTCATCTTATTTCATATACTTCACTTGTATAAATTCTGATTGGTTATATATAACCATTTTACATTTTATAATCTTATCTGATTATAATCACTACCAACACATCCTATATATGATAATATATCACATATCCATACTGTGTCGGTCCATCGTATTCAAGTGTTTATTTACTCTTACCGATACAGTGGATCAAACTGATCGACCAGAACTCATAAACAACTCAGCCAATGAATCTCCCCAATATAAAACCATCTTTATATCAAATACAAATACGCACTCGTATATATACACTCAAACTCAATCTAGGGTATTACTAACCCTATCTCTACCGAGTCACGCCACAAAGCCAAGTAATTCTTAACTTAAGCTCTGATACCAACTGTAACGACCCGTATTTTGAGCGACTTTGGTTATCGACGTAAGCACGACGTCGATAACCAAACCATCGAAAAATCCCGGTAGTTAATGAAAGAAATTAGAGGGTGAGAATAGATAAGATAGAAACTTAGAATAGAAGAAGAAGAAGAACATACAACATCATCAGAGTAACACGAATCTCACAGCGGAACGAATAAAATATAACATAACTTTTGAAATACAAAGTTATAACTGTATATACATACCATTTCAGAGTACAACACATAACATCACAGCGGAATAAATAATAGCTATCGACTGCTGAAGCCTCCTGCTCCAAGCTCTTCAAGTGTACCTGTAAATCCTGACTACTTGACTGCCCGTACAAATTTAGGCACCCAAGAGTTTAGGGAAAACAACAAATAAACTCCGGGTCAGTCATGTGACTGGTGTGAATAAACTCAAATCATTTAAAACAGGTATATGATATCTCATAAGACCACGCCGTGAATACAGAACGGGTTTTTCCCTTATGAGAATCCAAACATTTTTTTGCGAAGCAATATCATTCTGATATTATAATAATGTCTAAGTACAAATAAATATCAGTCTAGTAGAAACGCTTGCATCTCACGTTCTACATATATAGTATACAATCAAAATCGCAAGCACGTATTGGATGATTGGGTTTCCAACTATGACAAGGTATGGAATCACCTTCCGATCAGTGTACTCTAGGAACGATACACTGGAGTTCAACAAGAACATCTTGCAACTCAGCCACACATGACCGACCACTCATTTCGCTTGAGTGTATCGAATGTACATCACCAACGGTTGGGATCAGCAACCGTTCCTGTATATATATATATGGGACAGCATTGATAGATTTAAGAAACAAATGAATATTCACTAGATAGGTGATTATACACCCTACTTCGGTGCGACTGACTTAGCCATGCTGCCTGCCCGATTTCTGTCATTTACCGGATGTGAGGCTAGAAGCTACGCTTTATCATCACAATAGATTCACTTCGAATGCCACATTGTCAAATCCATCGAAAATCACTAATTGACGTCCACAACAATACATTACGTGTCAGCTAAAAGAAGTTTCCTTCTCCGCTTCCACTCTTGATACGGTTGAAGAAAATCAATGTACGTGACCTTTCTGGAAATACTCTGTCAGACATCCATCTTCATTTACTTAAAATGTCACATCGTCATACCCGCCAAATCACAAATTGACTTATCCAAAAATAACACGGGTATACAGCTAAGAGAAACGAATTCCTCCGCCACCAAACGTGAATACGTTTGAATAGATCAACTTACGCGATCCATTGGATATACTCTGTCAGACCTTCGTCCATACAAGTTGTCCTGGGACTGGACAAACCGAAGGCACTATTCTGTAAACAGGATAGCCCTTGCATTTTACTCCGTCTTCAATTATCTTTGGCATATATGATTCGCGACGCTTATGCCAATACAGAGTGGTTCTTTGGATAATAATCCAACCGGTCTCTCCATATTAACAACGTTAAAATGGTCAAAAACTTCGATAGGCTGTGAGTTAACTATCAAAGAAAAACAAGTGTGCAAACAACGATCTAAATTCCAAATGGAATGTCAATCGATCAATCATCATGTATATCTATACATATTTCCTTATTTTCTATATTTAGAAAATATTTGTTATCAACGTTGGAAAACATTTCCATTGTTTATTTACGTATCACTATCCTTCCACAACTATCAGACTCTAACTATAAACTAACAAGAGAACAACTTCCTAAGTATAAACCCCGAAGGCCGAAACCAACATCAGATCGATACCCAGGAAACCATTCAACTTATTAATCTCTAGTCAGATTCTAATTTTGCTTAACTCTATATTCTTTAACTCCATTCGCTCAACTCTAGATCGCAGCGATCACAATGGTTACGCCTGATTCCCTCAGGAAACATCCAACCGCTGTAGGCTATTTACAGCCCTGCGAATTACGCTAGCAGTCGTGCTAAATGGCGACTCATCCTGAATAACTATGTTTGTTTTAACTCTAACTGTTTAACTCTAACTGTTTAACTCTAACTGTTTAACTCTATCTGTTTAACTCTATCTGTTTAACTCTATTTGACTAACTCGACTTGACTAACCCCTTTCGAATAACATATTCGATTAACTAACTTTCGAATACCATATTCGATTAACTTACTTCGAATACCATATTCGATTAACTTTTTCGAATGTCTATATTCGATTAACTAACTTCGAATACCATATTCGATTTCTCCTTCCGAATACCATATTCGATTAACTAACTTCGAATACCATATTCGATTACTAACTTTCGAATACCATATTCGATTAACTCCTTCGAATACCATATTCGATTAACCTACTTCGAATACCATATTCGATTTCTCCTTTTTAACAACGTTTTATTCATTTGAAAAGATTTACTTTTAAATAACGGTTCTACACTTTAAAAAAATGATTTCCTTTTTATAACGTTTCCTTTTCAATTCTATTTGTAAATGGTTTACAAAAAATCCCTTTTCAAATTTATTCTTGAAATATTCTAACTCCTTAAATTCCCGGGAAAATTCGCCATAACCTCCTTTGTATCGGGAGCATCGGGAAAATCACCAAACTCGCCACACAGGCCTTTCCATTCAAAAAGAAAATGTTTTGAAATTATTTCCTTTTTGAATATCTCCTATTTATAAATATCCCAATTTATAAATATTCCTTATTTATAAATATTCCACTTTATAAATATTCTATTTTTCAATATCACTTTGAAAATTCCCCTATCAACATTCCGGCATGTTATGGTATTTTAACATATCAAATTACGATGTCCAATATCGTCCAAGCACATATAATCGTCCACAGATTTTATATCACATCATATAACAATATATATGAAAAACAATAAAATAACTGTTGAGGAATCCAGTCGGATTCCTCCCACCTGTTTCCCTGCATCCACAGATGTTACACAGTATAATATACATCAAATTTCATCCCAACATGAAATATACTGATAATCAGAATCCATATTTGATTGACGGTTTTCTATATATAACTATATCTACGTTTTCAATCCAATCTATTTAACAGTCCAATTTAACAGTCCAATTTAACAATCAATACACAGCAATCAATCATTAAAAATAAAGTACAGTTTATACAAATATAAACTGAACAGAGTTAGTGAGATTTACTCACATTTGCGCGTTAACCGTTTAAATAACGGTTTGCGTTATTTGATTTCGACGGACAATTTATTTCGCCATAAATTGTAACGAGCTCGGATTCACTCCCTGTCAGCTTCATTGTGAAGCTCTCGTCCATACGGTCCCAACGGGTCCTGTTTTGTTCGATTTCGTTTACGTATGAATTTGATATGCAATTTACAAGTTATACAGTTCTATATTCGATTAAACATAACTTTTAAATTAAATTTGGGCTTTAACCTGGTATGTCGGCCCACTACCCTTTCTACATTCCAGACCCGCAACCTTTATCCCTGTACAAAACTTCCTCAATCCAATAAATCACACCAACATCATCCAGTACAACAACAACAAAATGATGAACCCATACCAATTCTATTTGAACCACGCAACCTTCACGTTGCTGCTGCCCTCTTCACTAAGAGCTGACCCCCGTCCTCCTTAACTCCTCTCCTTCTCCGATGAAACCACACGCTCCAGGTATTTTCCCCAAAACAGAAATGGCTGATTTTCCTGAGACCCAAACCGCTCCATCTCCTCACCGATCAACCAACGACCACTACCGTTGAATTCCCTTCCGCGAACACTCCGCCATCATCTCCACTCTCCTCCACTCGCGTGTACGAAACTGCTTCCGTCGTTCTGCCGTACTCGCGTTGCCACCGTGAAAGCAACGAACTCGATCAGCACTAGAAATGCTCAAACATACACAAATGAAGCTATTCTATCCCATGAATATGAATTCGAACTCGGATTCATCGATTTATGCACACATCTCCAGAATTTCCTAGCCCTAGCCACTGCGTGAAAATCTTGGATTCCCTGACTTGGTTCGAGTTACTCAGAACTTATACCAGCGTGAAGAGGGACTTAGCAGGAACTCGATCACACATATATTAGGATTTTAGGATTTTGTTTGGAAATTGTTTTGATTTTCTAAGACTTGCGTTTTGCTTGAGGATGAAAAAAACATACTGACGGCGGAAAAGAGGTTTTATAGAGGATCGTCAAATTTTGTGTGGCTGTAAACATCAGAATGGTGGCATGTTTGGGTTCACACAACCTAGATATTTTATTTTATTTTTCTTTATTCGATCACTTGCTTTCTAAAAATCACCATGATTACATACGATACCTAAAAATCACCAAACTAGACATGTAGTTAGAGTTCGCCATTACGGTGCCAACGAAACTGGTTTCGTCGAATTCCGACTCCGTATGCTCACACAGCGTATTTTTAACCATCGAAATACTAACTGTTTTTCACTCTAAAAATCCATACGGCCACACAGTAACTCTAAAAATCACGAAACTGGAAATCTAACAACTATTTGACTTTGCGGATCCAACAAAATTAGTTTCGTCGAATTCCGACTTCGTTTGCAAAAGTGGCTATTTTTAAAGCTCTGAATGACTCATTTAAATATATAAATATATTTAAATATAATTAAATTTAATATTTAAAGATAAATATTATCGTATATATTCACATATGATATCGTACAGCTCCAGAGTATCATATCAGAATTTACAGTTTTATATTTCAGATTTTAGATTTATCGATATTCAGTTTATATCGAAAATCCTTTTATAACGTAAATAAAGCGTTGCAAAATATAAAGGAATTCTACAGCGACTTTTCTGAAATTTGATTTGGACATATCTCAAAAATCTACACGATGAAATCACGATTTTTCTCTTCCACTAGAAAGATATACTCCACCAGCTCCACACGTTTCTTGTTCCACAGAAATCCGGCTTAAAACGAATCCTGTACATTCAATTGAAGTTTGAATCGCCAATTTACGAACTGCAGCGCCATTTCGAACTCGATTATAATTATATTATAATTATACTTTCAAACCGTCGTCGATTGAATATATTCGTTATTATATTTCGAATCGAAACTCCACCAAATCTCGTATGCTATTCAATTCACATGATATTGTGAATTTCACTATTTCCGACTATTTCGACATTATAATATATTATTATATTATAATTATTTATTAAATATTCAATATTATTTAATTGAACGATCATTAACTTCTCTAAATCACCAATTATATAATTAAATAAAAAATTATATATCTCTAAAAATGCGGGTCATTACATAAAGTATATAACTATATAAAACTTATAAACTATAATACTTGAGTTTAAAACCAAAAGTAAAAAAGTATAATGGGGAATATTAATAAAGATTGAACATAGAATTTGAAAACAGAATTTGAAATCAAAAATTGAAAATCAGAATTTGAATTTGAAATTGAACCTGGAGTGCTATTCAGAGTCTTACATAAATTGGACTCTATTACTATATTTGTACTGTACTCTTGAAATATTGATAACTCGTGATTCTTGAATCATCTTTGAATTCTGCATCTCTATAAACTCTTAAACTGTATAGTCTTCAGTATTAATTCCTGTATATAAATCATGCATATGTATATATATATACATATTCTAGATAAGGGTGTTATTATATATTTTATAATCAATTAATATTGAAATAAGGTTGTCATCAAGACTCCATTCTCCAACAATCTCCCCCTTTTTGATGATGACAACCTTAGTTTATAAAATATCATACTTGTACATACCTGTTGATGATGATCCTTCAAAAACTCCCCTATCTATATGAATCCAATAAACAAATTCTGTATTTTATAATTTCTCCCCCTTTGGCATTATCAAAAAGGAATCATAAAAATACTCCCCCTTAATCCTATAACTATCTAAATAATTCTTGTACTAAAGTAAAGTGCCCCCCCTTAATCCTAAATATATATTATCCTTTAACTAAAGAAAAATAATCCCCCTAAGTTCTTGCATATATAACAAAGTATTTGAATACTGATTATAAACAAAACAAGCATTATATTAAACATAGTTTTTACAAACAATATTTACACAAAATACTATAAATGCAATACATCGAATGAACATAATGGAAAAGAAAAGCCTAAATTCTAATTATTTTTGACGATGGGAGACTTATGGATTGGACAATTTGGGTAAAAAAAAATCCTCATTTCCTTTAATCAAAATAATCACATTTCCATTTTGATCGAACAAGACCTCTTCCACACATACGAATTGATAGTCTTCTTCCGTAACTGCTTGATGAATCTCCTTAGGTTCCTCTTCCACCATTATTTCTTCCTCCTCTACTTCTGGTTCCTCCTCTGGTTCCTCTTCTTCTTCCATGGCTTGATTATCATCTTTGATGATAATCAAATTTGCCTGATTATCCATTACAAATTTAAGAAGACTCCACATCACTTTTCCATTTCTATTTTGCACTTGGATCATTCGAGCACTTGGTATTTCAGCGAGCATTTGAAGAGTATATTCCATCTTCTCTACATGTTTGATGACACGTGATAGGGTAGAACGTTGAAAAGGCCTTTTGATGGTCCAACGGATGATTCAGGATTAATTTGAGTGTTAAAATTGGTGGAGGCCATTATTTATTTTAGTTTAGAGTTTTTACAGAAGTGAGAAATATGAATGAAGAAGAAAATTCGAAGTGGAGAGTTTAAATGATTATTGTAACTAACTTTAGGTGGGAATTAATTTTAAAAATCTGGTAGTTATATTTTGACATAGTGACATATGTATGTCGATATACTAGTATTTTTATTTTATTTTTCTTGTTTTTAATGTTATTCTTATATATATTTAATTATTCTAATTTACTTAGTGAAAAAATACCTAATTCTCTTCTAAATTTAGTAAATGTTGTTTCGTTTAATGGTTTTGTTAATATATATGCTATTTGTTTATCTGTTTATATAAATTCGAGTGAAATTTTCTCTTTACTTACGTTGTCTCTTAGAAAATGATGTCGTATATTGATATGTTTAGTTCTTGAGTGATGAGTTGGATTTTTAGATATATATATATATATATATATATATATATATATATATATATATATATAACGCTTGTGTTATCACAGTATATTTGTGATTTATTTACATTTAATCCGAAATCATTTAGAGTTTGTTGCATATATATCACTTGCGAACAAGCCAAAGTAGCGGAGATATATTCTGCTTCAGTTATTGATAAAGATATGTTATTTTGCTTTTTACTAAACCACAAGACTAGTGAATGTCCTAAAAAATGACATGTTCCACTAGTTCTTTTACGATTGGATTTACATCCTGCATAATCAGCGTCATAGTAAGAAACTAAGTCAAATGAATCATACTTAGGATAAAATAATCCAAAGTCTGATGTATGCTTTACACACCTTAGAATACGTTTAACGGCTTTTAATTGTGTTTCCTTAGGTTGCGATTGATATCTTGCACAGAGACATACACTATGCATTATAATTGGTCCTATTAGCGGTTATATATAATAGTGATCCTATTATTCCACTATATAAATTTTGATCAATGTCTTTAGATGTATCGTGTTTACTTAATGTTGTATTAGTCACCATCGGTGTTGTTCTCCGATTAGTTGTTGTTTAATTATATTTATTAATTAGATCTTTTGCATATTTTCTTGATTAATAAATATTCCATTCTTTAATTGACGAATTTGTAAGCCTAAGAAAAATGTTCGTTCTCTCATATTACTCATCTCAAATTCTGGGGTCATAATGTCTGAAAATTCTTTATTTATCTTATCGTTTGTTGATCTGAAAATTATATCGTCAACATATATTTGTACTAATTGTGTATCCTTATTATTCTATTTAATAAACAAAGTATTATCTAATTTTCCTATTTCAAAGTTGGATTGTAATAAATAATTTCTTAATCTATCACACCAAGCCCTAAGAGCCAGTTTTAGTCCATATAACACTTTCTCTAACTTATATACGTGATTTGGTAATTTTTTGTCTTCAAATAGAGTGGTTTCTCTACATATACATCTTATTTAACAAATTCATATAGAAAAACACTTTTAACATCCATTTAATATAATTCGAAATTATTATGGTTTGCAAAGGCTAGTAAAATCCTAATTACTTCTAATCTTGCTACGGGGCAAATGTTTCATCGTTATCTGTTCCTTCTTCTTGAGTATAACCTTGTGCTACTAGCTGTGCCTTATTTCCTACGACCTCACCGTGTTTATTCATTTTATTTTTATAAACCCGTTATTTTCTTATTATTGTCTTATCCTATGGTCTAGGAACAAGTTCCCATACATCATTCCTAGTAAACTGATTCAGTTCTTCTTGCATGGCAAGTATCCATGAATCATCGAAAGATGCTTCTTTTGGATTTTTAGGTTCAATAGTTGAAATAAATGCAGTGTTACTCATATTATTTAATTGATTATGGGTTCTAATGATAGATTCAATATCTCCTAAGATATATTCTACAGGGTGGTCTCTTAGTAATCTAATTCTTTTATTTGGTTGACTATCTTCATTATTTGTTTCATTAACTTCATTTTCACATTCGTATTCATTGTGTTATGTTGTATTTTATAATTTTTTCAAAGGAAACGTTTAAGGTTTCTTCTATAGAATTGGTTCTTGAATTAAAAACTCGGTATGCCTTACTTCTTTCTGAATATCCAATAAATATTCCTTTATCGGATTACGAGTCAAATTTGTCTAAATTTTCTTTAGTACTAAGTATAAAACAATTACTTCCAAATATTTTAAAATATGATACTTTTGGTTTCTTATTATACCGAAATTCATACGGAGTTTTATGAGTTAAGGGTCTAATTGAAATTCTATTTAAAATATAACAAGCTGTTGCAACTTCCTTAACCCAAAAATTTCTTAGTAAATTACTATCAAATAACATTGTTCTCACACACTCTTGTATTGTCCTATTTTTATGTTCAGCCACTCCATTTCTTTGAGAAGTTCTAGGAATAGAAAAATTATGGGTTATTCCCTTTTTATTACAAATTTTTTCAAAACTTTTTTTTTTGAATTCTCTGCCATGGTCACTACGTTTTTATTTTTATTTTTAAGGATAATAAATTTTGAATTTTTTCAGAAAAAGTTTTAAATTGATCAAAAGCATCATTTTTATGTTTAAGAAATAAAGTCCAAGTAAATCTAGAAAATTCGTCGACTATTACGTAAAAATATCTGTTATGATTTATTAATTGGGTTTGAGATAGACCAAATAAATCCATGTGAATTAATTCTAATGGTTTTGAGGTTGTAATTTCCTCTTTTGATTTAAATGAACTTCTTTTTAATTTTCCAAATTAACAAGCATCGCACAAATTATTAACTTTAAATTTCATTTTGGGTAATCCTCTAGTTGAATCTAATTTAGAAATCCTAGAGTTGTGTTTGAAATTTAAATGACCGAATCTCTTATGCGAGATCCAAGGGTCACTAGTATTGGCCATAAGTCATAGATTATCATTGGAGATTTTCATACTCAATATATAGATATTTTTCTTTCTATCTCCTTCGAATATTACTGTGATGATCCCAAAACCCCGTACGGCGGTGTTTAGGATAATCATTGGAATATAACACATTAATCACCATTAGAAGAGTACAGATAATAGCATAAGCAGCAGATAGAATAATTTACATAAATATGATAGCGGAATCATAATATATCACAACATCAGAGAGCACAGTGTAGGATACAACTTATTGCATGAAAGTAAGTGATCAGTCTACATCGCCATAAGCGGTACATATACATAAGAGAGTACAAAAAAGAAATATCAGTCTACATCGCCATAAGCGGAATCATATACATAGATAATAATGGCGGAATATCAATAGCCAAAACACTAAGAAGTCAATCCTCGCCATATAAGCCAAAAGATGCACTCCCTGCTGTAGTGCAATAGCCAAAATATGTCCTGCTACCTGTCACTAGGCTGCCCGTGTGAAAATAAGGGCACCCGAGTTTGCAAGGTGAAACAAACTACGAGCCAGTCATGGGACTAGTATGAGAAATCTACTTAACTAATTAAACAACAATAATAAGGCAAATCATAAGACCACGCCACTTTCGCGGAACGGGTTTACTCCAGTAATTGCCAGTGCATGAAATAAAGTAAATTATTAAATCATCGCAATGCTTTTTATAAAAATAAAGCCATTATAAGACTCATGTAACGACCCGGAAAATCTGAACCAATTTAAAAAATTTAAATTGGCTATTTTAGTGGATTTTAAATATTTAAAATAACTATTTTAAATAATATCGATGAAAAATAAGTTTGAATCGACATTTGAAAATGAATATAATTAATTCTAATTATAAACAAGGCCTGAAATGGCGCGGTAGTTTCAAAATTTGAATTCAAACTTTAACTGACTGTACCGGGTGCAAAACAAAACGGATTTGAGCGGAACCAAAAATATTTAAATCTGTTAGTGAGTATCTTTCTAATGAATCTGAAAAATCGAAGTTTCATAGCGGGAAGCAAAAGTTATGGCAAAATGAATTTTCTGAAAGGTCGCTATGGAGTTTATATAGCCCGAGAAATTGGCCATTTTGCAAACGACCTCAGAATTCGACGAAACCAATTTTATTGGATCCGGGATGTCAAATTATTTCTTGGTTTCAAATTTCATAATTTTTGAAGCTAGTATGTGAGCGTGGCAAAGGAAAATGTGTTTGGTCGATTTCTATTAAACTGGATCGACCAGAAAAGGGCCATTTTTCAAACGGTCTCAGAATTCGACGAAACTAGTTTTGTTGGGACCGTATCGTCATAACATAGCTAGATTTATTTTTCAGGAATTTTTCGAATCAGTTTCTGGCCCTGGCAAATTGAAATGTACGTTCAAATCGAATATTGAATGTTATATATTTTTAATTGAAGGAAAACTGACTGTAACAGTCGAATGGGCCTACGAAACATATCCCATTGTGTTTGGAATGGGGGTATTTAGCTAAGAACGAAAGTCATTGGGTTTGAATTGAAGTTCGTTTGTAAAAAACCTAATTTTTTAAATTATAAAACCATCGGCCAATGAAATAATTTCTTTTATTATTTAATTTTTCCAAAAAGGGTTAGAAAACCCGATACCCTTCAGCGACGAACGGCGGCTGTTCTTCGATCTTTCCCTCCTCGTTTTCTCCCCCTACAAGCGAAATCATCCAATGCCCCAGTTGAGATTTCTGAAGATCTTTCCCCCCTCTTCCAATCAAAACAGACCCCACCTCAAATCGTTGTGTAGTTCTCGAGTTTGAGCTCTCCAAAGTTACGCCGTTCGCAGACCGATTGCTCCTACCCTGGACCTCCGAGTTCGACGCCGTCAGCACCCCAGGCGCACCTCTCCGAGCACCACGTCGTGGTGGAATTCGATCCCCTCTAGGCTGAACGGATCGAGCGAAAAATTTGGACCTAGTTTCGAACTAAATCTGAAAGGTACGACTGTTAAATTATATAAACTATTTAATAGCAGTTCTAAGTGCTACCGTTTTTGATTTCACTGTAAAAATCATATCTTTTTTGTTTCTTGACGAAATTCAGAGAAACAAGAAACAGTGGACTCGTGTGGACGTCTTCTACATTCTAGAAGAGACCGCATATTTTTCTGAGCCTTCTGCTATTTTTGGTGGAGTGGAACCCAATGTGAGATTTCTAAATTATAAACAATATGGAAAACGACGATGTATAAATTACATAGTCGATGTATGAGTTATATAAGCATTGTACACCTCTTGTATAAGCGTTGTGTAAGTTGTACGTTCGATATATATGTTATATATGTGTTGTAAAAATTATATATGTGTTGAATAGAAGTGAAATGCTTATATATATATATATACATGCCCCTCGTCCATAAACCATGGACGATATTTATTGTTTGTGATTGGTGTGAAAATTGATTGGTAGCGAATGGTCGATTAGAATTGTTTGTGGTTGAAATGGATTGATTGTGGTTGATAAATACCCGTTCGTGGTTGAGAATTATTTGGTTGAAACCACGTAAGATTAGTTTGTGGAAATGAGAAAAATATACATGCCGCCTGCGTGCGAACTAGATGCATGAAATCCCTATTGTCAAAAGCTGCGAGGCTTTAACGTAGAGCGAGGAGCCGTACTAGGGACGACCCCGGTTTTAACTACCCTACCGTTATGCTGCCAAAATTTTGAATAATATTCATGTGTTAGAATTATTTTAATGTGTTGAAACTATATTCGTGTGTTGAATGGAAAACCTTCATGTGTTGAATATAAATTCATTCGTTGAATAGAAATTCATGTGTTGAATGGTATTCGTGTTTTGAAAGAAATTGTTTTATAATAAAAATCATATTTTTATCGTCTATATGAACTATATAAAATAGTCGTGGTTTAAAATAAATAGTTTTACATTAAAAATCACATTTTTACTATATACATGAATTGTTAAAAATAGCGAAGTGTTGAAATAATTGTCAGTTGGATAAAAATATCATTTTTATCAAAAGTATGAAAAGAATATAGTTTTGAAATCGAAGAATCGATTATATTTATATATATATATATATATAAATAGAATTGAAATATATCGAATAACGAAGCTTCAGTTCATGTTTTGAAATCGTGATTTCAAACGATTAGTGCAGGAGATCCGACCATCGGATTTTCCCGAAACCAAAACCATTGGGTTCGCTTTGGAAATATCTTTCCAACGACACCAAATTTGTAAAGATCCAACGGTTGGATAGTCTGGAATGTTTAATTCAAATCTGAAGAAAAACAGCGCTAGAATCGATTATATATATATATATATAATTAAATTAAATCGAATAACGACGCTGTAGTTTGTATTTTGAAATCGAAACTTCAAACAATTGTACCGGGAGATCCGACCATCGGATTTTCCCAAAACTGGAACCGTTGGATTCGTTTTGAAAAGATCTTTCTAATGATGTAAATTTTGTGATGATCCAACGGTTAGATTTTCAGATATGTGTAAATCAAATCTGAAGAAAAACAGCGCCACGGCCGCGTTATGGCCCGAACCGTCGTTCGAATAAATTGGCTATTTTAAAATAAATAAAAATAGCGATAAATCATTATAAAATATTATAAACGATATGGATTGTGAAATTTAGAAACTAACTAAAGGTTGGCTAAGTCGAATGGTTTCCTGGGTTTTGATCTGATGTTGGTTTCGGCCTTCGGGGTTAATATTAGGGAAATCGTTCTCTTTCTGATTTACGGTTAGTGACTAATGAATTGAAATGATGCGTATGTCGTGTTTGTGTAGCACTTGTTTATTATATATGCGAGTTGCTCAGAAAGACCGGGTTTAACCCATTCTGAATAACTAAATCGACGATAAGAAATCGAAGATGAAGACGGTGGTCGAAGACCGGAGATCTTCACCTCGTTTGGATGGTAACTGATGTCCTGATTGGGAGGCATCCCGAAATATGGATAATGAGTGGTGATCGTCCAGACGTACGTGGTGATCGTCCAGACATACGTGGTGATCGATAGGTTTGCGAGGTATATTGTGCCTCCGGTTTCGTTCAGACCCAGAACGGACTTGTAAATGGACTGTGTGTCTGACATTGGATTTTATTCTGTGTTGATTAATCTCTATTAAATATACATCTGTTTGGCGGTGGAGAATTTATTCTTTTGCTTAGCGCCCTTCTCTGAGACGCACGAGCTCAAAGGTTGTATATCGATGGACATCAGTCGCATGGCATGAATTGCTAGTGTGGCATGCCTAAGCGGCAAATGATCAAGGCTTCTGTTGAAAAGCAAAGTCTTGTGGTGATGATCAAAGCATCGCCTGTGTGGCGTAGCTTTGTGTAAAACGTGAATTCGCGAGCCTCACACCCCGGTATGAATCAGAAACGGGAGAAGGATCTCAGGGAGGATATGCGTTTCTTTCTAGTTAGAGGTGGTGTCGGTGCTTAAACTGGCTGACATTTGTATTATTTTCACCTATGTGGTTGTTGCTGTTGCGAAGCGCCTCGGTTATATCGGTCGATCCGAGACCAATGGAGTCATTCGCTGGCTCATTTACGCCCCAAAGGGCGGGGAAACGTAGTGTTCAGGCATAATAATCCACATCGGTGGACCAGCCCTGTCGCTCCAAGGCTTGCCTGCGCGCTTGCCTGAGGCTCGGGCTAGAGAGTCTCGAATTCGGTAAGGACTATCTTTTGCCTTGGTTCATGACGGAAATCCAATTTCCAAATACGTGACTGTGCGGTTTTGATTGTAAACCTATATTTGGTGACATAGTGGCATGGGACGCTCATGTCGTCTATGATTGATATTTATGATTGTGTATGAAATTAGAAACTAACTGTAAACGAGATAAGATGGATGGTTTCCTGGGTATTGGTCTGATGTTGGTTTCGGCCTTCGGGGTTAATACCTATGGAATCGTTCTCTTACTATTTTACAGTTGGAGTCTGATTATCAAATGATTTGTTTTGCTCGTATCAAGCATATTTTGGTCGATATAAGGTAAAACTCTATCCTCCGGTTTGCGTTGCATTGTGTGATGGGACTTGAGTCTTATATCGGCTTCATTTTTATAAAAAGCATGGCAATGTTTAATAGATTTAATTGTTTTAAAGCACTGGCAATCGAATGGAGTAAACCCGTTCCGCGAAAGTGGCATGGTCCTGTGATTAGCCATATTATAGATTGTGTTAAGTAGATTTCTCATACCAGTCCCATGACTGACTCGTAGTTTGTTTCACTTGCAAACTCGGGTGCCCCTTTTTCTACACGGGCAGCCTTGTATTCAGGTTTTTAGCAGGCTCTTTCTGGATAGCTGGAGCTGAAGATGAATGCTATCATTTATCTCTTTTTATGTTGTTCAGCTCTTATTGTACATTATGTTTTGTTTTCCGCTGTAGACATTTATGTATAGCTGAACTGTGTTTGTACTAAGTATGATCCTGTAAACTGTGTAACTCTGATGATTATTGTTTACCAGTGATTATTTGTTCATTATCTGGTGTATTTATTTATTTATTTCTATTTCTACTATTATCAGTTTATGTGTTATATTCCAAAGATTACCCTTGTCACCGTCAGTACGGGTTTTGGGGTCGTCACAACGTGGTATCAGAGCTTTGGTTAAGCTTAGTTCTGGAATATAACATATTAACGAACTCGTCAGAAATAGAACCAGTAGTGTTCTAGGACGAATAACTCATTACAGATAGGATCGGTAATATCCTAGTATGAGCAAAGCAGAATGAAATACACCCCAGTAGACACATTTACATTGAAGTATTTGTCTCTATATTTTGAAATATCTTTTCTGTTGACCTGACACTTTGTCTGCTAATTGCAGACACTCTAGAAAATGAGTGCCAAAAACAGAAGATGTAATACTGACCCGTATATAGAAGCTCTATTCATGAAATATAGAAATCTGGGTGGAAAACCCTTCTCGGGCGAAGAATCTATTATGAAAACACAAGCTTGGATTCGTTCGGCTGAGAAAATCTTTGAAGGATTAAAGCTGAGGGATGACCAGAAAAGATTACTGGCATCCTGGGCACTCAAAGACGAAGCTTTGTTCTGGTGGGATTCGGATATTAATGATAATCCAGAAGGTGATATCACCTGGGATAGATTCAAAGTGATTTTCCTGGAAAGATTTACTCCTCCTGAAGAATTGAGCGGCTATGTGATGAATTTTCTTATTTGATACAAGGAGATATAACCATTCCAGAATATCATAAGAAATTCAATGAACTTTCTCACTTTGCCCCTCATCTAATTCAAAATACGAAGAGGAAGAATTTGAGATTTATCAACGGGCTTCAAAGAAAATATCAGAACAGTGTAATGAGGAATGTGAAGCTTCCTTTTTCTGAAATGATATACATGGCTTACCAGTACGAAGATATAGACAAGAAAGGTATGTTACGCTACGAAGAGGGGGTCAGTTCTAGTAATAAAGTTGAGTCTGAAACTGATCGTCCTGAGGCCAGTACGATGTCTGAGGTCAGTAAGAAGCCTAAAGACAATCAGAAAAGGGCCAGATCTGAGAAAGAACCAGCAACGACTGCCACATGCTCTAACTGCAATAAGCAAGGACATTTGTCAATACGTTGCAGATCTCTGAAGAAACAAAAAAAGGATGAATCAAAATCCAAGAATAAGTTTCAAGTGACCCGAGAGTGCAATCTTTGTCATAAGACTGGTCATATAAAGAGAGACTGCTGGTTGTTGAAAAAGACCAAAATGGTTCAAGTAAATGAAGTGGCAGAAACTTCTGAGCCCTCAGCTAGTCAGGGAAGGCCTGATGTTTTAGAAGGCACGCTTAATGTCAAAAATATTCCAGTTAAAGTACTGTTTGATACGGGCGCGTCACGAAGCTTCATTGCAAAGAATGCAGTTAATAAGTTGGATTTGAATTTGAAGAAGCTCAAAGAACCAATGACTGTCCATAATCCGGTTGGGGGTTCCCTCGATCTCAGTTGGGTTTGTGCAGTACCTGTCTCTTTTTCCTGCTATAAATTCCCTACTATCTCTATCGTCATGAATTTTACTGAATTCGATCTTATATTGGGGTTAGACTGGTTGACCAAATATGAAGCTGAGGTTAGATGCGCCGAGAGAGTTGTTAAGGCAAAGGCTCAATCAGGGAGCTATATAACCATACCATGTGAAGGCCCGGATTTAAATAGAAAAGACTTTTGGTCAGCTCTAGATGTTTCTCCTGCTCAAATAGAAAATATCCCTGTAGTCATAGAGAATATTCCAGACCTCACCAAAGACATTCCTGTCGTAAATAATTATGCAGATGTGTTCGAGGAAGTCGTCAGTCTACCTCCGCAGAGAGAAATTGATTTCAAGATTGCTTTAATTCCGAACGCAAGGCCAGTAGTGCACGCCATTCGGAGGATGACCCTAAAGGAGAAGGAAGAGTTAGATAATCAAACTCGACAACTTGTATGGAAGGGTCTGATCAGGCCTAGTTTTTCTGATTGGGGTGCAGCAGTGGTGTTTGTCCCAAAGTCTGACGGTACTCTACAACTATGTGTGGATTATCGTGATTTGAACAAGCAGACAATAAAGAATAAATATCCATTGCCGCAAATTGATGATTTATTGGATCGTCTGAATGGAGCACAAGTATTTTCAAGGATGGACCTAGCTACAGGCTTCCATCAGCTTCGTATTTCCGAAGAGTGTGTTCCTATGATAGCATTCAGAGGTCCAGACTTATTCTATGAGTGGTTAGTAATGCCGTTCGTCTTATGTAATGCTCCAGCTTTGTCGATTTGATGAATAGAGTGTTCAGGGGGGTTTTGAAAAAGTTTGATCTGGTTTTCATCGATGATATTCTAATCTTCTCTAAATCAAAGGCCGAACATGAAAAGCATTTGGAACAGGTTCTAGAAATTCTGAGAATTAATGTATTGAAAGCCAAACTATCCAAATGTATATTCTGGCAAGATGAAGTGAAATTTCTGGGCCATGTCGTATCAGAAGAAGGAATTGTTGTGGATCCGAGTAAAATCACAGCTATTCAAAATTGAAAACAGCCTAGTACTGCTACAGAAGTCCGCAGTTTTCTCGGATTGGCTAGTTATTACCGGAAGTTCGTTAAAGATTTTTCGAAGATATCTAGTCACTTAACGAAGCTTACAAAGAAGCTCTCAAAATTCAAGTGGACTCCAGAATGTGAAGAGGCTTTTGAAGAGCTAAAGTTAAGATTAACAACTGCTCCAGTGTTAACGATTACCGACGGCAATCAGGATTTAAAAGTCTGGACAGATGCCTCTAGAGAAGGCCTTGGTGCAGTGTTAATGCAAAGAGGTCAGGTTGTTGCTTATGCTAGCCGTCAGCTGAAGCCACATGAAAAGAATTACGTAACTCATGATCTTGAGTTGTTGGCTATAGTACTTGCTTTGAAAATCTGGAGACACTATCTTCTGGGTGAGAAATTCGAACTGTTTATAGATCACCAGTCTTTAAAGTATCTGTTCACCCAGAAAGACCTGAATCTGAGGCAGCAACGTTGGCTAGAGTTCCTTGCAGCATAAGATTTTGAGATTCTATACACTCCAGGGAAAGCCAATGTAGTGGCCGATGCGCTAAGCCGAAAGAATGTTATGATCGCCAATTTTATCATTGTGACTTCTTTGATTGTCAAGATATCTGCTCTCCAAAAAGACAACAAATTTATTAAAGGAATGAGTCAGCGGATTCGTGAAGGCAATGCTTCAGATTTCCAGCTCGATAGCGAAGGGATTCCGAGGTTACAAGGACAAATTTGTGTCCCAGAAATTCCTGAACTCAGGAGAGATGTGCTTGATGAATGCCACAAGTCTATGCTCAGTATCCATCCGGGTGTGAATAAAATGTATAACGACATCAAACGCACATTCGGGTGGAAGTCGTTGAAAAGAGACATCTCAATATATGTTAGAAGGTGTCCTACTTGCCAACTAGTCAAAAGCGACCAACAGAAACTTGCTGGATTGTTGCAACCGCTGGACGTTCCAGGTTGGAAGTTGGAACATATTTCCATGGACTTCATAAATGGTTTGCCAAGAACCAGAAAAGGAAATGACAGTATTTGGGTGATCGTAAGTCGCTTCACGAAGACCGCCCATTTCATACCTGTCAGATCGAATAGAACTGCTCAGAGCCTAGCGCAGATATATTTCAAGGAAATTATTAGGCTGCATGGAGTGCCGATCAGTATAGTGAGTGATAGAGATCCAATATTTACTAGAAAATTCTGGGAGGCATTTCAAGTAGAGTTGGGAACGAAGCTGAACTTGAGCACCGCTTATCATCCTTAGACAGATGGTCAGACTGAGAGGGTGAACCAGATACTAGAAGATCAATTGCGGGCTTGTGTTCTAGATTTCGATGGATCATGGGAAGACCATTTACATTTGGTTGAATTCTCATATAACAACAGCTACCAAGCAAGGCTGACAATGTCTCCATTCGAAGCATTGTGTAGTAGACCGTGCCGATCTCCTGCTTGTTGGGTCAAACCGGGCAATAGACTCGTATTGGGACCCGATATGATCCGCGAGGATGCCAACAAAGTCGATTTCGTTAAGAAATGATTACTCGCCGCCCAAAGCCGACAGAAGAGCTATGCCGATAAGAGAAGGAGAGATATATCATTTGCTGTTGGCAATTATGTATATTTGAAAGTATCGCCGATGAGAGGAGTTATCCGGTTCGGTAAAACAAGGAAATTGGCGCCCAAATTCATTGGTCTGTTTCCTATTCTTGAACGGATTGGAACTCTCGCTTATAGGGTTCAATTGCCTGATTGGTTGCCTGGAGTGCATGATGTATTTCACATATCTCAACTTCGAAAGCACGTTCATGATCCAGACTTGATCGTGGAAGAAGCAGCGCAACAGGATATTGAAATTACTCCAGAATTGGCTGTGAGAGGAGAGCCGCTAAAAATCATTGGCAAAAAATCAAAGAGCTGAGGAACAAGAAAGTTCACTTAGTCAAAGTGCAATGGAGTGGAGATCCGCGAGATTGTACTTGGGAAACTGAGGAGAGCATTCAGAAAGCCTATCCTAAGTGTCGAATGGATATCTCTGATTGACTCCGGTGCAAGGTACATTTACCATACTTTGCATTACCATTTAATTCTCTACTTTGTTGTAATTTTCTTTCCATGGATGTACACTTTTAATTCTATTGTCTGATTAATTTAAAAAGAGTGTATGAATTAATTTGTATGATTTCGAAAAGTTAAAAACAAATTGTTTGTTGTTTGTGTTGTGTGATGGTAGATTTGATTAATTAAATTATCAGAACGATAGTTAATTTAATTAATAAGAGAATAATGGTACAATTTATACGATTGAATCACACATTGAACTGATTTAAATATATGTACATGTGCGTCATATATTTTTGAACAGGTAAATGGATAGCTGTTGAGTAAAGAAATTATTTGCGTGCCCGACAAATAGGTAAACCTTAATGAGTTGGATGCGAAATATTATTATATCAACTCCTATGAATGCCATTGGATGCGGAGTGCTGGTTGTTCTGTGTGTAATAATAAATGTCGCCATAGGATATTAACAATTAATTTTGAACTACACTACATGGCATACTTCTCGAAGATAGGCATACTTCATCATATACCACATAAGCATTTGGAGCTTGTGTGACGAGGTGGAAGATTTACCATACGAGCGAGGGGCTTGTATGGCGATGACTATATTTTACAGGTTGAACAGATGACTGATATGACCATATAAAATTGTAACGATTAAATTGCCAGATTAATAAAAACCCCACACGGGTCTGGAGTTGACAATAATCACGTCTCTCTAGTTATTAGATACGGCACATGGACTATTTATTTCCCACATGGGACGAGGTGACGAGAATTTATTCTCTGGAGCAATTAAAATACACACTCCCTCAGGCTTTGACAGGGTGACGAGAATTTATTCTTTGGAGTTATTATCTATACACGCTCCCCTGTAAACACCAGAATATATCACTATAAATATGTGTATGATTTATAGGATTTATTGGGTACCTAATACGGCCCAATAAATTTCCAAACCCCTCCCCGTACAAAGGAGGTTATGGCGAAATTTTTCGAAAATTCCGGGTGTTAGCCAAATTTTTGAAGAATTTGAAAATTCATAGAAACTGAAAAGTTGGAGAATGGAAGCCAGATTGGAAGTAGAGTTGATTAATCAAACCACTTTCGACTTTGTTCCTTTTCGGAGACGAAAAGTTTTAAGTGGGGGAGATTGTAACGACCCAGAAAATCTGAACCAATTTAAAAATTTTAAATTGGCTATTTTAGTGGATTTTAAATATTTAAAATAAATATTTTAAATAATATCGATGAAAAATAAGTTTGAATCGACATTTGAAAACGAATATAATTAATTCTAATTATAAACAAGGCCTGAAATGGCACGGTAGTTTCAAAATTTGAATTCAAACTTTAACTGACTGTACCGGGTGCAAAACAAAACGGATTTGAGCGAAACCAAAAATATTTAAATCTGTTAGTGAGTATCTTTCTAAAGAATCTGAAAAATCAAAGTTTCATAGCGGGAAGCAAAAGTTATGGCAAAATGAATTTTCTGAAAGGTCGCTATGGAGTTTATATAGCCCGAGAAATTGGCCATTTTGCAAACGACCTCAGAATTCGACGAAACCACCTTTGTTGGATCCGGGATGTCAAATTATTTCTAGGTTTCAAATTTCATAATTTTTGAAGCTAGTATGTGAGCGTGGCAAAGGAAAATGTGTTTGGTCGATTTCTACAAATTTGGATCGACCAGAAAAGGGCCATTTTTCAAACGGTCTCAGAATTCGACGAAACTAGTTTTGTTGGGACCGTATCGTCAAAACATAGCTAGATTTATTTTTCGGGAATTTTTCGAATCAGTTTCTAGCCCTGGCAAATTGAAATGTACGTTCAAATCGAATATTGAATGTTATATATTTTAAAATGAAGGAAAACTGACTGTAACAGTCGAATGGGCCTACGAAACATATCCCATTGTGTTCAGAATGGGGGTATTTAGCTAAGAACGATAGTCGTTGGGTTTGAATTGAAGTTCGTTTGTAAAAACCCTAATTTTTGAAATTATAAAACCATCGGCCAATGAAATAATTTCTTTTATTATTTAATTTTTCCAAAAAGGGTTAGAAAACCCGATACCCTTCAGCGACGAACGACGGCTGTTCGTCGATCTTTCCCTCCTCGTTTTCTCCCCCTACAAGCGAAATCATCCAATGCCCCAGTTGATTTTTCTGAAGATCTTTCCCCCCTCTTCAAATCTAAACAAACCCCACCTCAAATCGTTGTGTAGTTCTCGAGTTTGAGCTCTCCAAAGTTACGCCGTTCGCAGGCCGATTGCTCCTCCCCAAGACCTCCGAGTTCGACGCCGTCAGCACCCCAGGCTCGCCTCTCCGAGCACCACGTCGTGGTGGAATTCGATCCCCTCCAGGCTGATCGGATCGAGCGAAAAATATAGACCTAGTTTCGAACTAAATCTGAAAGGTACGGCTGTTAAATTATATAAACTATTTAATAGCAGTTCTAAGTGCTACCATTTTTGATTTCACTGTAAAAATCATATCTTTTTCGTTTCTTGACGAAATTCAGTGAAACAAGAAACAGTGGACTCGTGTGGACGTCTTCTACATTCTAGAAGAGACCGCATATTTTTCTGAGCCTTCTGCTATTTTTGGTGGAGTGGAACCCAATGTGAGATTTCTAAATTATAAACGATATGGAAAACGACGATGTATAAATTATATAGTCGATGTATGAGTTATATAAGCGTTGTACACCTCTTGTATAAGCGTTGTGTAAGTTGTACGTTCGATATATAAGTTATATATGCATTGTAAAAATTATATATGTGTTGAATAGAAGTGAAATGCTTATATATATATATATACGCCCCTCGTCCACAAACCACGGACGATATTTATTGTTTGTGATTGGTGTGAAAATTGATTGATAGCGAATGGTCGATTAGAATTGTTTGTGGTTGAAATTGATTGATTGTGGTTGAAAAATACACGTTCGTGGTTGAGAATTATTTGGTTGAAACCACGTAGGATTAGTTTGTGGAAATGAGAAAAATATACATGCCGCCTGCGTGCGAACTAGATGCATGAAATCCCCATTGTCAAAAGCTACGAGGCTTTAAGGTAGAGCGAGGAGCCGTACTAGGGACGGCCCCGGTTTTAACTACCCTGCCGTTGTGCTGCCGAAATTTTGAATAATATTCATGTGTTAGAATTATTTTCATGTGACGAAACTGTATTCGTGTGTTGAATGGAAAACCTTCATGTGTTGAATAAAAATTCATTCGTTGAACAGAAATTCATGTGTTGAATGGTATTCGTGTTTTGAAAGAAATTGTTTTATAATAAAAATCATATTTTTATCATCTATATGAACTATATAAAATAGTCGTGTTTTGAAATAAATAGTTTTACATTAAAAATCACATTTGTACTATATACATGAATTGTTAAAAATAGCGAAGTGTTGAAATAATTGTCAGTTGGATAAAAATATCATTTTTATCAAAAGTATGAAAAGAATATAGTTTTGAAATCGAAGAATCGATTATATATATATATATATATATAGTTGAAATATACCGAATAACGAAGCTGCAGTTCGTGTTTTGAAACCGTGATTTCAAACGATTAGTGCAGGAGATCCGACCATCGGATTTTCCCGAAACCGAAATCGTTGGGTTCGCTTTGGAAATATCTTTCCAACGACACCAACTTTGTAAAGATCCAACGGTTGGGTAGTCTGGAATGTTTAATTCAATTCTGAAGAAAAACAGCGCCAGAATCGATTATATTTATATATATATATATATAAATATAATTAAATTAAATCGAATAACGACGCTGCAGTTCGTATTTGGAATCGAAACTTCAAACGATTGTACCGGGAGATCCGACCATCGGATTTTCCAAAAACTGGAACCATTGGATTCGTTTGGAAAAGATCTTTCTAATGATGTAAATTTTGTGATGATCCAACGGTTAGATTTTCAGATATGTGTAAATCAAATCTGAAGAAAAACAGCTCCACGGTCGCGTTATGGCCCGAAGCGTCGTTCGAAAAAAATGACTATTTTAAAATAAATAAAAATAGCGATAAATCATTATAAAATATTATAAACGATATGGAATGTGAAATTTAGAAACTAACTGAAGGTTGGCTAAGTCGAATGGTTTCCTGGGTTTTGATCTGTTGTTGGTTTCGGCCTTCGGGGTTAATATTTGGGAAATCGTTCTCTTACTGATTTACGGTTAGTGACTAATGAATTGAAATGATGCGTATGTCGTGTTTGTGTAGCACTTGTTTGTTATATACGCGAGTTGCTCAGAAAGACCGGGTTTAACCCATTCTGAATAACTAAATCGACGATAAGAAATCGAAGATGAAGACAGTGGTCGAAGACCGGAGAGCTTCACCTTGTTTGGATGGTAACTGATGTCCTGATTAGGAGGTATCCCGAAATATGGATAATGAGTGGTGATCGTCCAGACGTACGTGGTGATCGATGGGTTTGCGAGGTATATTGTGCCTCCGGTTTCGTTCAGACCCAGAACGGACTTGTAAATGGAATATGTGTCTGACATTGGATTTTATTCTGTGTTGATTGATCTCTATTAAATATACATCTGTTTGGCGGTGGAGAATTTTTTCTTTTGCTTAACGCCCTTCTCTGAGACGCACGAGCTCAGAGGTTGTATATCGATGGACATCAGTCGCATGGCATGAATTGCTAGTGTGGCATGCCTAAGCGGCAAATGATCAAGGCTTCTGTTGAAAAGCAAAGTCTTGTGGTGATCATCAAAGCATCACCTGTGTGGCGTAGCTTTGTGTAAAACGTGAATTCGCGAGCCTCACACCCCGGTATGAATCAGAAACGGGAGAAGGACCTCAGGGAGGACATGCGTTTCTTTCTAGTTAGAGGTGGTGTCGGTGCTTAAACTGGCTGACATTTGTATTATTCTCACCTATGTGGTTGTTGATGTTGTGAGGCGCCTCGGTTATATCGGTCGATCCGGGACCGATGGAGTCATTCGTTGGCTCATTTACGCCCCCAAGGGCGGGGAAACGTAGTGTTCAGGCATAATAATCCACATCGGTGGACCGGCCATGTCGCTCCAAGGCTTGCCTGCGCGCTTGCCTGAGGCTCGGGCTAGAGAGTCTCGAATTCGGTAAGGACTATCTTTTGCCTTGGTTCATGACGGAAATCCAATTTCCAAATATGTGACTGTGCGCTTTTGATTGTAAACCTATATTTGGCGACATAGTGGCATGGGACGCTCATGTCGTCTATGATTGATATTTATGATTGTGTATGAAATTAGAAACTAACTGTAAATGTAACAACCTGTATTTTGAATAACATGTTATAACTTAAATCAAGGCAGAATTAAATGTTAAAATCTGAATCAAGGGAAACAAGCCATGCCATTGCGTTCGTCTCGGAAAAATACGCGAAATAGAGTCCGAGTTTTCGAAAATCGGAGTCCGTATGGCCCAGTTATGGCCCGTCAAAGTTTTCAGAAAATTTCAAGTTCAAAAACAGTTCAAATTTTAAATCTGGAGCCAAACAGACTGGGCGGGAAAATTTCCCGCCCAGCCCCCAAGTCGACTGGGGAGTCGACTTGGGAGTCGACACACCCCAGCTGGTGTCGACTGCCCAGTCGACACCCCTGTCGACCTGGGTGGTCGGCCAGTTTGGCCTGGTGCACCTGTTTTGGCTCCTGGGTCTTGTTTTGTTGGCTTGTGACGTGATTTGATGGCTCAGATCTGAATTAGGGTTAATCCTATGGCCTAAACTAGTCTCTACACCTATAAAAACACCCTAATACCTAGCCTAAATCATCACAAATCATTCCTACAACTAGATTATGCCAAAATGCTTCCTAATCATGGCCTCCACCTTCATATCATGACCTCCATCTTCTTCATGAAAGCTTGATTGTTCTAAGCTAGTAAAAGAGCCATCTTTCTTCATACAAATCAAAGGAGCTTCTTAATTCTCAAGACAACTTTGAGCTTATATTCATTTGGGGATTTCTAGTGTGGCTTCGTCTCAATCTTGTTTTATTTTGTTCTAGTCTTCATAGCCAAGCTTTGTAAGCCCTCCTCTACTCTAAGATCTAAACTATGAACTTAATATGACATGTAGCAAGTTGAAATGAGACTTTTGTGTTATGCTTGCCTTGGATTTCATGCATAGATTCATTCATGACCCTGTTGATCTATGTTTATGGACCTAATGTTTACCTATCATGAATCTAGTACCATTTATGTTGACTTTTGGGTGGAAAGCTATGAGCTTTATGTGGTGATTGTGCATAAATGCAACATAGAACCCCTCATGACCTTGATATTAACTTGCCATGATGGACCTATATGCTAATCACAAGTTTATCACCCTATTTTCTAAGTTTAATGCCATACATGTGTAGGTTGGAATTGGACCTAAGTGCAATATTTGCCTTGAACCTATCATTGTATGCATAGATCTATTCATGTCTCTCTTGATCTATGATTGTGGACCTATCATGAACCTAGTACCGTTCATGTTGACCTTTGGGAAAAATGCTATGAAATGGATTATGGCTTATGCATGTTAACAAACCTTAACCCCTCATGTTCCTTAACATGCATATGATGATATTGAACCTATTTGCTATGCACAAGTTAGGATTGTCACCCTATGTCAACTATTACCATGTTACCACCATATTTGCTAATTATGCTATTCATACATGTTTGTGGCCAAATCACCCTTATGCTATTATGCATGCTTAAGGCCAAAGCACCCTTATGCTATTTGATATGTTTGGGGCCAAGTCACCTTCTATGCTATCATACATGTTGAGGCCATATGCTAGTATGTTGAACCCCTTTTGCCTCAAATATCACATGTTTAACTTGTGATAGACTTTGCCATCTTATGCCCACCTTGTCATATTCTTATGTTCCCCCTTTTGATCTATTAGTGTTGATGCGAACTTACGTGCGATGGGGTTACGCTATGGGTAAACTTAAATGACATGAAACATTACTTGAAAGTATGACATGTGATTATACTTGAAAACATGAACGTGGACATGACATGTAGAAAACATGAAAGTGGCCAACTCGAGGTTGGGTTGAGTTTGTAGCATAAATCTACCCGGAACTGACCGGCTTAACTAGTGGCTACAAACAATAGGACCCAATGTGAGTAGTTGATCATATCGCACTTAAAAACCGAGGTTAGACTAGGTTGTGGTGTAAAGCTACCCGGACCCGCCTGGCTTAACTAGTAACCACAACAAAGTCTAATGTGAGAGGTTGGGGTGCATTAAGTTAATTAATGCCACATGGTAGGGTTAAGTCATGGACTACTTGAATACTTAACCAATTAAACACAATGGATTGGTAGGGTTAAGTCATGGACTACTTGAATATACTTAACCAGTTGAACACGATGTATTGATAGGGTTAAGTCATGAACTGCTTGGATACACTTGACCAACTCAATACATGGTTAGGATATGGTTAACCACACTTAACCCATTTAAAACCCTAGTTACGTGGTCCTTTTCAGCAGTAACCTACTTGGGAGTATCTGAATACCCTGGACTAGGCTAGGGTGGGGCACGATTACTGGACTTATTGTAAGAGAACAAAAGAGACGGCTGAATGGTGCACCAGTTAAGTTCAGGCGGACCATGGTCGTGCACATTAAGTCCGGAGTTGAACATGGGCACCGGTTGGTTTAGACTGTGCGTGCTTGTTTTGTGTCTGTGGTTTACACCCTAGGACTGGATACACCCTAGGGTGTACCTTGCACAGTTAACTACATTCCATGATTATGCCGTATGACACCGATACACGACGAGTTAGGCTTATAGGGAGCCGATCGACTAGACCGAGTAGTTGGACCTTGATTTAGGTCATCTCATGAGTTTGGGCCAATATTGGGCTAAGGGATCACTTCTTGTTTATACTTGACATGGATTAGAATACTAGTACACTTGGTGCAACTTAACCTTGTATATGCGATGCCACTCTTGTTAACTTTTCACCATGCCAGTTATCATCCTATGTTTCATCTCTGTTTTACATGTCCAGTTAACTTTATTAGTTTTTATACTAATAGTAGGTAGGACTTACCAGTCTTTTTGACTGACCCGTTTTCTTTCGCCTCTTTTCTTCCGTTCCCCCCCAGGTTCTCAAGGTGGGAACACTAGCACCTAGCTTGGATCTTTAGCTTGCTTACTGGATAGCTCATGTACGGTTTGGACTTGAGCTCGCTATGGCTTTACCACGTCTACTTTGGGGATAGTTTACTTTATGTTATTGCCAGTTTATGTTTATAGACTTGTAGTAGTTGGAAAATAATGACTTAGTACTTTTGATGTAAGTTGACTATGGTTTTGAAATAGTAGTTTTATCCGCTGCTTTATTTACTTTGTTTTACTTATATGTTCTGTCTTGTGATATCTTTATGCATGTTTACCTTGACCAACACCCCTCCAAAGCCAGTGTACTTGCTTGGAGTGACCCTGGCGGAGGTGGGGTGTTACATTTGGTATCAAAGCATAAGGTTTACGAGATTGAACAAAAGGTTTTTAAAACTTATCTTTTGAAAAACTATTTTCAAAACCGATTATAAAGAAGTATTTTTCCAAGGAAAGTCTAGTTTATTTTAAAAGGCTATTCCCTAAAAGCCATTAGCACTATCCTTTGTTTCCTCGTTCTGAATCTATCTTTTTCTTCGTTTCAGTATGGCCGATAATTTTGCCATTCTGGAGGGCGTATCAGTACCTATTTGGTTTAGAAGGTACATGGAGGCAAAGGCGAATGAAGCCGGCCCCGCGGACATTCCTCCTCCTCCCCCTGTGGTTAACATTCCTCCTCCTCCCGTAGCTGAGGTTCCTCCTCCTCCTCCTCAGCATCCACAAGCGGATTCGCGAAGATTTGCAAGGACTTTAAGGCGATGGGTGGCAAGAATTTTGTTGGGACGGAGATTTTTGTTGAGGCAAGAAACTGGTTAAAGGAAACTAAAGACCTCTTTGCTATCTTTGATATGGAAGAACGTAGGAAAGTTCTGTTGGTAGTATGGCTGTTGAAAGGGGAAGCTGCATATTGGTGGGTAGTCACCACCACTACTAGGCCAATTCAAACTTGGGATGATTTTAGGAGAAGGTTTGGACTGAGGTTTCTATCATCAGCATAAGAGAACCTTCAGATGGAGAGGTTCCTATCTCTAAAGCAAGGGGACATGACACTTAGGGAATACATGGATACGTTTAATCAACTTGCTCGGTTCGATTATAGACTTGGTTAACACAGCTCAGAAGAAGGCCCTACACTTTGCTCTAGGATTGAATGAGCCATTGCACGGTTTGGCCATGTCCCATATACCCATGGGGGCGACCTTCGAGAGTTTGGTGAATATGGCCCTGCTTCAAGAGGAAGATAAGAGTGGCAAGAAGGAGGTCAAGGCAAATGAGTCTCAAGGCAAGAAGGAAGATTCCGAGAAAGGAGACAAGAACAACAAGAAGGGAAACAAGGGCAACAACAACAACAAGGCAAGAGAGACAAGAAAGTGCAACTTCTGTAGGATCACTGGGCACATAGCCAAACACTGTAAGAAGAAGAAGAGGAAGCTGGGCGAATGCTTTCATTGTGGAGAGTCTGGACACTATAGTAAGGATTGCCCGAAAAAGCGAGGACAAGGGAAAAGGCAAACTCAGCGAGCAGGACCCTCTGGAGGGCAGTTGCAGGCTCTCCTCGCTCTTCTAGCCTTTGATCGAGGTAGTGTTTCTATAGAAAGTCATGTTTACATTTCTTATTTCCCTGTTCGTACCTTATTTGATTCTGGCGCATCGCATAGTTTTATTTCTGATCTTGTTGAAAGTTTGCACCTAAGTACTAGTCTAGTTGAAAATCCCGTTAGTATTTCAAATCCGATTGGGGGTTCCGCCCATCTATCTGTGATTTGTATGGATTTGAAAATCTCTATCTTGAGCGTAGAATTCATGTGTAATGCTTATGTTCTCGGGTTTATGGGATACAGGTTGATTTTGGGCATGGATTGGTTGTCCAATTATGGAGCCATTCTTGATTTTGAACATAGGGCTACGAGGCTCATGACTCGCCTCGGTAATACCCTCGAAATCTCGTGTGACCTTTAGGGTTCCGTCATGATTAGTTATCTAGAATCCCTTGGCACCTTTATTGGAAATTTGTAATCCAATCGAGTAGTGTTCGCCACTAAGGCGGATAGTCCATTTCGCTTAAGCATGGGTTATAGAAATCACCCTAGTAAGTACATTTGGCAACGTGGATTGGCATTTGTTTTCAAGAGATAGTTCTTCTGCGTGGAATACCGTATAGTATGTAAACGAGATCCAGGATTCACTAATGAATTTTGTAAAGCTTGCATGAAACCATGAGCACGCAGTTATGTTGAAGCCAAGTATTTTAGGAAAAGAATAAGTGGAAGTGGAACGAGAGGCAACAGTGAAATGAGTTCTAACTCATATTTTGGAAATAAGAATTAAGAGCTACGAAATTGTGAAGTTAAAAGACGGTCAAGGCACGATAGGATCAAGCTCAAGAAAATGTGGCTTAGAAGATTGAAGACTAGATACGCGCATTATATCTCTTTCTAAGAGTATATCCTTGATCTCTATTATTCTGTAGAGCTTACTCGCATGCTATCTTTTAAGTATATCCTCTCGGTCCTATTCTCAATCTTAGTTCTGTTGCAAACCCCATAAGGAGTATGACTCGCCTGTTTGTGATATATAGTTGGGGTGAAGATGTCCGTCAAGTTGACCAAACTATTTGGGCTTTATGGGATATGGGTCATAGTTGATAGACTTACGAAGAGTGCTCACTTTTTTCCGGTGAAGAGCAAGAGGACCACTTCATGGCTAGCATCTGTTTTTCTTCGAGAGATAGTGCGATTGCATGGAGTTCCTTCTAGCATAGTTAGCGATCGTGACACAATCTTCACTAGCCAATTTTGGAGTAATTTGCAAGAAGCGATGGGTACGCGATTGAATCTAAGTACAGCCTATCACCCACAGACGGATGGCCAGACCGAAAGGGTGAATAGGGTACTAGAAGATCTGTTGAGGCTATGCATTCTTGACTTTGGTGGCACTTGGGAAGACCACATTCCTCTCGTAGATTTTCTTATAATAACAGCTACCAAGCAAGCATAGGGATGGCACCATTCGAAGCTTTGTATGGGAGGCCGTGCAAGTCACCAACATGTTGGTGGGAGACGACAGATAAGCTTATACTTGGGCCCGACATGATAAGGGACACATCCGAGAAGGTTGAGTTGATTCGAAGGCGGATGAAAACGGCCCAAGACAGACAGAAATCCTATGCAGACAAGCGAAGGACAGACTTAGAGTTTGAAGTTGGAGATATGGTCTTTGTGAAGGTTTCTCCTTTGCGAAATGTGGTTCGTTTTGGAGCAGTTGGGAAGCTGGCACCAAGGTTCATAGGACCCTTCCCTATCATAGAGAGGATTGGGAAGATGGCTTATGAGGTGGAATTGCCCGAGAAGCTGGCCGGAGTGCACAATGTTTTTCATGTCTCGCATCTCCGAAAGTGCCTACATGAGTCAGCCGAGGTAGTTGAGCCTAGCATTCTTGAAGACGTGGAGGTAGAAAAAGATGAAACTTTGAGGCGAGCTCTGATTCATATCTTGGGAACGGAGATCAAGAAGCTGAGGAATCGAGAAGTCAAGTTAGTAAAGGTTCAGTGGAGTGAAGCCGATGAAGATGCAACTTGGGAAACCGAGGAGAAGATGCATGGGCTTTATCCATTCCTTTTTGAGGGTACATTCTCAATCTCTTTTCCTAGTTAGCATATCTTTCTTTTGCTATCCATGTTTATCTTGTTATCTCGTTAACCTTGTCATGAGAACCTTAGGTAGAAACCCTTTGGATGAAACATGTATTTGAGACATGTTATGCTTGATGTTTGCAAGTGGTTGCAAGTGTTTGCAAGTGGATACTCGTGGATGCATGGTACACATTAGGCACTAAGATCGGCTCACACACTTTCATATTGCATATGCATGAGTGCTTATACTTATTCATGGATGAAACTTGTTATGCTATCACGTGGATGTTGCATATGGATGAATGTTATGTGCACTCATGTAGAGATTATGAATTATGTTAGGAATTTGCATACATATGGACTCATTTCACTAACATACTTTGCATTAAGGAGGTTTACTGAATCAGTAACCGCCTGATTTTCGCATTAGATAAGTACATATACACACACCTTTCGCATATGATCATACAGCATTTAGAATCTTTTAAGGACAATGACTGCTCATGGATGATGTTTTGAGTAGATGGATGATGGATGGTAGGATACGTTCTTCCTAACTTGAAGATTTCGGGGACGAAATCCTTTAAGGTGGGGAGAATGTAACAACCCGTATTTTGAATAACATGTTATAACGTAAATCAAGGCAGAATTAAATGTTAAAATCTGAATCAAGGGAAACGGGCTATGCCATTGCGTTCGTCTCGGAAAAATACGCGAAATAGAGACCGAGTTTTCGAAACTCGGAGTCCGTATGACCCAGTTATGGCCCGTCAAAGTTTTCATAAAATTTCAAGTTCAAAAACACTTCAAATTTTAAATCTGGAGCCAAACAGACTGGGCGGGAAAATTTCCCGCCCAGCCCCCAAGTCGACTGGGGAGTCGACTTGGGAGTCGACACACCCCAGCTGGTGTCGACTGCCCAGTCGACACCCCAGTCGACCTGGGTGGTCGGCCAGTTTGGCCTGGTGCATCTGTTTTGGCTCCTGGGTCTTGTTTTGTTGGCTTGTGACATGATTTGATGGCTCAGATCTGAATTAGGGTTAATCCTATGGCCTAAACTAGTCTCTACACCTATAAAAACACCCTAATACCTAGCCTAAATCATCACAAATCATTCCTACAACTATATTATGCCAAAATGCTTCCTAATCATGGCCTCCACCTTCATATCATGACCTCCATCTTCTTCATGAAAGCTTGAGTGTTCTAAGCTAGTAAAAGAGCCATCTTTCTTCATACAAATCAAAGGAGCTTCTTAATTCTCAAGACAACTTGGAGCTTATATTCATTTGGGGATTTCTAGTGTGGCTTCATCTCAATCTTGTTTTATTTTGTTCTAGTCTTCATTGCCAAGCTTTGTAAGCCCTCCTCTACTCTTAGATCTAAACTATGAACTTACTACGACATGTAGCAAGTTGAAATGAGACTTTTGTCTTATGCTTGCCTTGGATTTCATGCATAGATTCATTCATAACCCTTTTGATCTATGTTTGTGGACCTAATGTTTACCAATCATGAATCTAGTACCATTTATGTTGACTTTTGGGTGGAAAACTATGAGCTTTATGTGGTGATTGTGCATAAATGCAACATAGAACCCCTCATGACCTTGATATTAACTTTCCATGATTGACCTATATGCTAATCACAAGTTTATCACCCTATTTGCTAAGTTTAATGCCATACATGTGTAGGTTGGAATTGGACCTAAGTGCAATATTTGCCTTGAACCTATCATTGTATGCATAGATCTATTCATGTCTCTCTTGATCTATGATTGTGGACCTATCATGAACCTAGTACCGTTCATGTTGACCTTTGGGAAAAATGCTATGAAATGGATTATGGCTTATGCATGTTAACAAACCTTAACCCCTCATGTTCCTTAACATAAATATGATGATATTGAACCTATTTGCTATGCACATGTTAGGATTGTCACCCTATGTCAACTATTACCATGTTACCACCATATTTGCTAATTATGCTATTCATACATGTTTGTGGCCAAATCACCCTTATGCTATTATGCATGCTTGAGGCCAAAGCACCCTTATGCTATTTGATATGTTTGGGGCCAAGTCACCTTCTATGCTATCATACATGTTGAGGCCATATGCTAGTATGTTGAACCCCTTTTTCCCCAAATATCACCATGTTTAACTTGTGATAGACTTTGCCATCTTATGCCCACCTTGTCATATTCTTATGTTCCCCCTTTTGATCTATTTGTGTTGATACGAACTTACGTGCGATGGGGTTACGCTATGGGTAAACTTAAATGACATGAAACATGACTTGAAAGTATGACATGTGATTATACTTGAAAACATGAACGTGGACATGACATGTAGAAAACATGAAAGTGGCCAACTCGAGGTTGGGTTGAGTTTGTAGCATAAATCTACCCGGAACTGACCGGCTTAACTAGTGGCTACAAACAATAGGACCCAATGTGAGTAGTTGGTCATATCGCACTTAAAACCCGAGGTTAGACTAGGTTGTGGTGTAAAGCTACCCGGACCCGCCCGGCTTAACTAGTAACCATAACAAAGTATAATGTGAGAGGTTGGGGTGCATTAAGTTAATTAGTGCCACATGGTAGTGTTAAGTCATGAACTACTTGAATACTTAACCAATTAAACACGATGGATTGGTAGGGTTAAGTCATGGGCTACTTGAATATACTTAACCAGTTGAACACGATGTATTGATAGGGTTAAGTCATGAACTGCTTGGATACACTTGACCAACTCAATACATGGTTAGGATAGGGTTAACCACACTTAACCCATTTAAAACCCTAGTTACGTGGTCCTTTTCAGCAGTAACCTACTTGGTAGTATCTAGATACCCTGGACTAGGCTAAGGTGGGGCACGATTACTGGACTGATTGTAAGAGACCAAAAGAGACGGTTGAATGGTGCACCAGTTAAGTTAAGGCGGACCATGGTCGTGCACATTAAGTCCGGAGTTGAACATGGGCACCCTTAGGTATAGACTGTGCGTGCTTGTTTTGTGTCTGTGGTTTACACCCTAGGACTGGATACACCCTAGGGTGGACCTTGCACAGTTAACTACATTCCATGATTAGGCCGTATGACACTGATACACGACGAGTTAGGCTTATAGGGAGCCGATCGACTAGACCGAGTAGTTGGACCTTGATTTAGGTATCTCATGAGTTTGGGCCAATATTGGGCTAAGGGATCACTTCTTGTTTATACTTGACATGGATTAGAATACTAGTACACTTGGTGCAACTTAACGTTGTATATGCGATGCCACTCTTTTTAACTTTTCACCATGCCAGTTATCATCCTATGTTTCATCTCTGTTTTACATGTCCAGTTAACTTTATTAGTTTTTATACTAATAGTAGGTAGGACTTACCAGTCTTTTTGACTGACCCATTTTCTTTCGCCTCTTTTCTTCGGTTTCCCCCCCCCCCCCCAAGGTTCTCAGGGTGGGAACACTAGCACCTAGCTTGGATCTTTAGCTTGCTTACTGGATAGCTCATGTACGGTTTGGACTTGAGCTCGCTATGGCTTTACCACTTCTACTTTGGGGATAGTTTACTTTATGTTATTTCCAGTTTTCAGTTTATGTTTCTAGACTTGTAGTAGTTGGAAAATAATGACTTAGTACTTTTGATGTAAGTTGACTATGGTTTTGAAATAGTAGTTTTATCCGCTGCTTTATTTACTCTATTTTACTTATATGTTCTATCTTGTGATATCTTTATGCATGTTTACCTTGACCAACACCCCTCCAAAGCCAGTGTACTTGCTTAGAGTGACCCTGGAGGTGGTGGGGTGTTACAGTAAACGAGATAAGGTGGATGGTTTCCTGGGTATTGGTATGATGTTGGTTTCGGCCTTCGGGGTTAATACCTATGGAATCGTTCTCTTACTATTTTACAGTTGGAGTCTGATTATCAAATGATTTGTTTTGCTCGTATCAAGCATATTTTGGTCGATATAAGGTAAAACTCTATCCTCCAGTTTGCGTTGCATTGTGTGATGGGACTTAAGTCTTATATCGGCTTCATTTTTATAAAAAGCATGGCGATGTTTAAAAGATTTAATTGTTTTAAAGCACTGGCAATCCAATGGAGTAAACCCATTCCGCGAAAGTGGCGTGGTCCTGTGATTCGCCATATTATAGATTGTGTTAAGTAGATTTCTCATACCAGTCCCATGACTGACTCGTAGATTGTTTCACTTGCAAACTCGGGTGCCCCTTTTTCTACACGGGCAGCTTTGTATTCAGGTTTTTAGCAGGCTCTTTCTGGATAGCTGGAGCTGAAGATGGATGCTATCATTTATCTCTTTTTATGTTGTTCAGCACTTATTGTACATTATGTTTTGTTTTCCGCTGTAGACATTTATGTATAGCTGAACTGTGTTTGTACTAAGTATGATCCTGTAAAATGTGTAACTCTGATGATTATTGTTTACAAGTGATTATTTTTTCATTATCTGGTGTATTTATTTATTTCTGTTTCTGCTATTATCAGTTTATGTGTTATATTCCAAAGATTACCCTTGTCACCGTCAGTACGGGTTTTGGGGTCGTCACAACTCAGGTCCCATCACATATTGCAACACAAGACGGAGGATAGAGTTTTACCTTATAATGGCCAAGAAATGCTTGATACGTATAAAACAAAAGTGTTTGATATTATTACTAGTGCATATATGTTTCAAAAGCAAATTCAATCATAAATATCAATCCTAGACGGCATAGCTACCATCTACTATGTCGCCATACTAGTAATATAATCAAATCGATAATTTCGTATTGGAAATTGGATTCCATCATGAGTCGAGGCAAGGGGCAAGCTCCTCTCTATTTGGGACACTCTAGCAAATGTCTCAGGACCACACACAGCGATCCTGGATCTTCAGGGCCTGTCCTCTCTTACTTTTGAGGATTAATTATTCCTGAACACACGTTTCCCGGTCCTATAGGACCTATATCCGAGGCGCCTCGCGTTCCAACAATCTCACAGGTAAAATAATATAAATGTCAGGGCTGGTAGGTCACTGACATCACCCATAGCTAGAAAGAAACGTCGTGTTCTCCCTGCAGTCACTATCCCGTTTTTGACTCATACCGAGGTGTGAGGCTCGCGAATCTACGTTATACACAAAGCTATGCCGCGTAGGCCGTGCTGTGATCATCAACCACAAGACTTTTCTTTTCAACAGAAGCCTTGATCATCTGCCACTTAGGCATGACACACAGACAATTCACTCCATGCGACTGATTTCTATCCGTATATAACCTCTGAGCTCATACGTCTCAGAGAATGGCGTTAAGCAAGAGAATAAATTCACCGCCGCCAAACAGATATATATTTAATAGAGATCAATTAGCACAGAACACAATCCAATGTCAAACACGCATCCATTTACAAGTTCGTTCTGGGTCTGAACGAAACCGGAGGCACCATATTCCTCGCATATCCGTATAATCAACAAATATGTCCGGACGACTACCACTTCAGCCTTTCAAGGTAGCTACTCCAATCATGAGCATCAGTAGCGCCCATCCATCCGATGTGAAGATTGTCGGTCTTGAACCATCTTCATCTCTTTGACTTCTAATCATCAATCAATTATTTGAAATGAGAATTAACTCGGCCTTTTCAAATAATTCACGTATATTTAGATTTCAAATCAATTCTTTCCATGGTTAAATTATTCGACATTCACATTTCAGTTCTTTAGTATAATTTTCATGTCAAACACATTCAACCATCAAGTGACAAGCAAACCAAGTATAATTGGTTTATTTCCATTCCATATCGTCTATAATATTTTATAATGATATATCACCATTTTTATTTATTAAAAAAATGACCCTATCTAATTAAACGATGTTTCAGGTCCTGCCGAGGCACTAGCGCTGTTTTTCTCCAAATTTGTTTTACACATATCTGAAAATCTAACCGTTGGATCCCGACAAAGTATATATCGTTGGAAAGATATTTCCAAAGCGAACCCAACGGTTCCAGTTTCGTGGAAATCCGATGGTCGGATCTCTCGGTATAATTGTTTAAAGTTACGATTTCAAAACGCGAACTACAGGGGCTCGATACATTTTATTTAATTTATATTTATATATATAAATATAATTTATTAAACGATTTCAATATCGTTTTCACTTCAAATATTTAACTAACGCCTTTAAATTTTAGAAAATTTCGCCATAACCTCCTTTGTACGGGAAGGGGTTTGGAAATTTATTGGGCTGTATTAGGTACTCAATAAATCCTAATAAGCATGCACATATTTATAGTGATATATTCCGGTGTCCATAGAGGAGTGTATATAGATCATAACTCCAGAGAATAAGTTCTCATCACCTAATAAATGGTTTTTGTGCCTTAATTACCAGAGAGACGTGTTTATTATCATCTCCAGACCCGTATGGGGTTTTTAATAATCTTGCAGTTTACCGTTACATTTTATATAGTCCAGATCAGTCATCAGTTCAACCTATAATATATAGTCACCGCCATACAAGCCTCTCACTCGTATGGTAAATCTTCAACCTCGTCAAACAAGCTCCAAATGCTTATGTGTTATATGATGAAGTATGCCTATCTTCAAGAAGTATGCCATGTAGTGTAGTTCAAAATTAATTGTTACTATCCTATGGCGACGTTTATTATTACACACAGAACAACCAGCACTCTGCATCCAATGGCATTCACAGGAGTTGATATAATAATAAAATTGTGCATCCAACTCATTAAGGTTTACCTTTTGTCAGGCACGCAAATAAATTCTTTACTCAACAGCTAATCCATTTTCCTGTTCAACACATGTGTGTGTGTGTATGTATATATATATATATATGCGAAACAAAGCTAAAAATAATATTTCTAGCGAACAAAGGTTTATTTCTACACATGGTTATTTTTAACCCTTCCTACACATGTTAAAAATAATATTTTCAAACCATACATATTTATTTGAACAAGTGGTTATTTTTAACACTTCATATTTCGTATAAAAATGATATTTTTAGCGAACAAAAATATATTTCAACGCATGACTATTTTATTTAGTTCATATACATGTTAAAAATAATATTCATAGCAAACAAATAATTATTTCAACACTTGCGTATTTTTAGCGAGTCGTATACATGACAAAAATGATATTTTTATCATCAAAAATATTTATTCAACACATGAATGTTTTAGAACTTCATATTCACAATAAAAATGTAAATTTTATTGTTCAATTCATATATTCAACACATGAATGTTTTCGACTTCACACATACGATAAAAATATGATTTTATCGTTCTAGTCCTTTATTCAACACATGAATGTTTTCTATAGTTTATATATATAATAAAAATGTGATTTTTATTGTTAAAACAATTTACTTAAAACACGAATAATTTATATAGTCTGTATATGTGATAAAATGTCATTTTTATCTTTCAAAGAATTTTATTCATCACATGAATTTCTATTCAATACATGAATTTATATTCAACACATGAATATTGTTTCAACACATGAATATAATTTCAATACATAAATATAGTTTCAACAAATGAAAATAATTCTAACACATGAATATTATTGAAAATTTCGGCAGCATAACGGCAGGGTATTTAAAACCGGTACCGTCCCGAGTACGGCTCCTCCCTCTACCTTAAAACCTCGCGGTTTTTGACAATGGGGATTTCATACATCTAGTTCATACGCAGACGAGTATGTTTTTCTTTTCCACAACCTATTCTAATTTTGTTTCAACCACAAACGGGTATTTTTCAATCACAATGGTATTTTTCAACCACAATCCAATAATATCAACCACAAACAATCCTATCAACCATTCGCATTATTCACCAAATTTTTCACGCCAATTCACAATCAATAAATATCGTCCATGGTTTGTGGATGAGGGGAGTATGTATATATATATATAAGTATATTTTATTTCCATTCCAATGCATGTATAATTTATACATCGCTCATATAATTTATACAACACATGTACATGAGGTATACAACGCGTATATAATTTATACTTCGCTTATATAACTTATACAACGCATTTCCATTCGCATTCTGAATTTAGAGTTCTCACATTGGTTTGTCGCTTTGCTAAAAGTAGTAGCGAGCTCAGAAAAATCCCCGGACTCTTCTAGAATGTATAGAGCGTCCTTACGGTCCCGATGTCTCCTGTTTCATCGAATTTCGTCAACACAACAAAAAGATACGATTTTTATTTGAAAATCAAGATTGGTAGCGCTTAGAAGTGTTACATTCAGTTCAAAGGAAAAAGGCCGCACCTTTCACTGAAACCATCGAACTAGGGTTTCGATTTTTAACCCAATCCGTAGCACTTCGCTGAAATCGAAGGGTACCAAGTCGTATCACTCCGGGAGGCGCGCCTAGGGGTGGGGTCGCGGTCAGGTTCGATCGCCGGAATAAGGCAGGGCGGCGCGACAAAGTTCCGATCTTTGAGGGGGTAGATCAAGCGCGACAGTCGACGATAGAGGGAGTGGTTGGTATTGATTTGAAGAGGGAGAGAGGAGCTTCAAAAAGTTGAACTGGAGTGGGGGTCAACGATGAACGACGTGGCCGGAAAATGCTCGGGAAGAACGGAAAGCCTTTCCGTCTTCGTCGCGAGAGAGACAGGTGTTTTCGGTTTTTTTTATATTTTTAATTTATGATGGAAAAATCCTATTGGCCCGTGCTTTATTTAATTTTTAAAATAGTGCTTCTCCATACGAACTACAATCCAAACCCAACGACTGTCGCCCCTAGCTAAATACCCCCCTTCCGAACACAATGGGATATGTTTCGTAAGCCAATTCGACTGTTATAGTCAGTTATTCTTCAAATTAAAATTTAAAACATTCAATATTTGATTTGAACATACATTTCAATTTTCCAGGGCCACAAACTGATTCTAGAAATTCCCAAAAAAGTTATACAGCTATGTTGGGACGATACGATCCCAACAAAACTAGTTTCGTCGAATTCTGAGATCGTTTGAAAAATGACCATTACTTTTGATTTCCGTTATGAAATTTTGATTTTTCAGATTTTTTAGAAATATAATCATAAAAAGATTTAAATATTTTTGGTTTCACTAAAATCCGTTTTATTTTGCATCCGGTACAGTCAGCCAAAGCTTGAATTCAAAATTTCAAACTACCGCACCATTTCTAACTCATCATTTTATTGAAATATTCTATTTCAATTGCACCAATTTCATTAAAATAACCAATTTAAAAATTTTGAATTAGCTCGTATTTTCCGGGTTGTTACAATCTCCCCCACTTAAAACTTTTCATCCCCGAAAAGGAATTAGCAGTAAAGTAGGAAACAAAAAGGGAAATGCAAAGTATTGTAAATGTACCTTGGACCGGAGTTAGTAAGAGATGTCCACTCTGCATTTGGGGTAAGCTTGCTTAATGCTTTCTTCTGTCTCCCAAGTACAGTCTATAGGATCTCCACTCCACTGCACTTTAACTAAGTGAACCTTCTTGTTCCTTAGCTCTTTAGTTTCTCTGCCAATAATTTTTAATGACTCTCTTCTGACTGCTAATTCTGGAGTAATTTCCAAGTCCTGTTGCGCTGCTTCTTCTACAACAAGATCTGGATCATGCACATGTTTTCTAAGTTGAGATACGTGAAACACATTATGTACTCCAGGCAACCAATCAAGTATTTGAACCCTATAAGCAAGAGTTCCAATTCGTTCAAGTATAGGAAAGGGACCAATAAATCTGGGTGCCAACTTCCCAGTTTTACCGAATCGGATTACTCCTCTCATCGGAGAAACTTTCAAATAAACATAATCACCAACATCAAATGCTAAATCTCTTCTTCTAGAATCTGCATAACTTTTCTGTCGGCTTTGCGCGGTTTTCAATCGTTTCTTGATGAAATCGACTTTGTCTGATGCTTCTCGAATCATATCGGGTCCCAACACAAGTATGTTGCCAGGTTCTACCCAACATGCGGGAGATCTGCACGGTCTATTGTATAATGCTTCGAATGGAGACATTTTCAAACTTGCTTGATAGCTGTTGTTGTATGAGAATTCGGCCAAATTCAAGTGATCATCCCATGACCTGCCAAAATCAATAATACAAACCCGTAGTAAATCTTCTAGAATTCTGTTCACCCTCTCAGTTTGGCCATCTGTCTGAGGGTGATATGCGGTGCTCAGGTTCAGTTTTGTTCCCAATTCTGTCTGGAATGCCTCCCAGAATTTGCTAGCAAATATTGGATCTCTATCACTGACTATGCTGATGGGAACTCCATGCAGCTTAACAATTTCTTTGAAATAAATCTGTGCTAGACTTTGGGTGGTTCTATTGGATCTGATCGGTATGAAATGGGCGGTCTTCATGAAACGATCTACGATCACCCAAATACTGTCATTACCTTTCTTGGTTCGGGGCAAACCATCTATGAAATCCATGGAAATTTGTTCCCACTTCCAACCTGGGATTTCCAACGGTTGCAACAATCCGGCCAGCTTTTGTTGGTCGCTTTTGACTAGTTGACAGGTGGGACACCGGCTAACATATATTCAAATGTCCCTTTTCATCGCCCTCCATCAGAATGTGCATTTGATATCATTATACATTTTGCTCACACCGGGATGGAGACTATGTTTGGACTTATGGCATTCATCCATGACTTCTTTTCGAAGCTCTGAAATATTCGGGATGCAAATTCTGCCTTTTAACCAAAGAACTCCCTTGTCATCAATCCGAAAACTTGTGGGTTCACCTTCCTTGATTCTCTGACTGATCCTCTGAATAAATTCATCGTCTTTCTGGAGGACGGAAATCTTGTCAATCAATGAAGACGTAAAGATAAGATTGGCGATGATTTCATTCTTTCTGCTGAGCGCATCAGTTACAACGTTGGCTTTCCCCGGAGTATACATAATATCTAGATCATATGCTGCGAGAAATTCAAGCCAACGCTGCTGTCTCAAGTTCAGATCTTTCTGGGTGAACAAAAACTTCAATGATTGATGGTATGTATACAATTCGAATTTCTCACCCAATAAGTAATGTCTCCATATTTTCAAAACAAAAACGATGGCTAGCAACTCAAGATCATAAGTTACATAATTCTTCTCATGCGGTTTCAGCTGACGGCTTGCATAATTAACTACTTGGCCTCTTTGCATTAACACTTCACCAAGACTTCTAATAGAAGCATCCGTCCAAACCGTCAAATCCTGATTGCCATCGATAATTGTTAATACTGGAGCGGTTGTCAATTTTAATTTCAATTTCTGGAATACTTCCTCACATTCGGGAGTCCACTTAAATCTCTCGTGCTTCTTTGTAAGCTTTGTTAACGGACCGGATATCTTCGAAAAATCCTTAATGAATTTTTGATAATAACTAGCCAATCCAAGAAAACTTCTAACTTCTGTGGGTGTAGTAGGCTGTTTCCAATCTTGAATTGCTGTAATTTTGCTCGGATCTACAGAAATTCCTTCCTTTGACACCACGTGACCAAGGAACTTCACTTCATCTTGCCAGAAGATGCATTTAGAAAATTTAGCTTTGAAGACGATCTTTCTCAGAATCCCAAATACTTGTTCTAAATGTTTTTCATGCTTGGTTCCTGACTTGGAGTAGATTAAAATATCATCGATGAATACCAGAACAAATTTATTCAGAACTTCTCTGAACACTCTATTCATTAGATCGACAAAGTATGCTAGAGCGTTGCATAAGCCGAACGGCATTACTAACCACTCATAAAATATGTCTGGACCTCTAAAAGCTGTCAAAGGAACACACTCTTCAGCAATTCTCAGTTGATGGAACCCTGTAGCTAGGTCCATTCTGGAAAATACTCTCGCTCCATTTAATTGGTCTAACAGATCATCGATGCAGGGTAATGGATATTTGTTTTTGAGCATCTGCTTGTTGAGGTCAAGGTAATCAACACACAATCGAAGTGTACCGTCTGACTTAGGAACAAACACTACAGCTGTACCCCAACTAGAAAAGCTAGGTCTGATCAGACCCTTCCATAGCAGTTGACGAGTTTGATCACCTAATTCTTCCTTTTCTTTTGGAGCCATCCTTGGAATTGGATGTACCACTGGTCTGGCATTCAGAATTAGATCGATTTTGAATTCAATTTCTCTTTGCGGAGGTAAATTTTCGACTTCTTCAAACACATCTGCATAGTTTTTAACAACAGGAATCTTTTCTAATGAAGTGGGAATAACTTCTAGCGCAGACCAAAATTCTTTTCTATCCTGACCTGAACCATGGCATGGTATAGTAATATATCCAAGCTTCATTTCAACTTTAACGATTCTTTCGGCACATCTAACTTCGGCCTTATATTTTGTTAACCACTCCAACCCGAGAATAACATTGAATTTGGAGAAATTCCTAATGATTAAATTAATAGGAAACTTGTAACAAGAATAAGAGATAGGTACTCTGCAATATGAACTAAGAACAAGAGATCCTCCTCCTATCGGATTACAATCTTTAATCGGTTCTTTAAGGTCTCTTATCTTTAACTTTAACTTGCGTACAGTGTTACTTGCAATAAAACTACGTGATGCACCAGTGTCAAATAGTACAGAAACAGGAATATTTTTAATAGTAAGGGTACCTCCCAAGACATCGGGTTTACCTGATCCATCCGCAATAGCTGGCGGGTTCACCCCGTCATAAACATGTGCAACTTCTTCCTTCTTTAGCAATGGACAATCTTTGACGAGATGCCCTGTTCGGCGGTAGTTGAAGCATGATCTAGAACTCTGAGGGTTTTGACTTTAGCTTTGTAGGTTTGTCCTCTGCTGCTTTGGAGCAGTGCACACATTGCAGTAACGTCCCATCTTACCGCAATTAAAACAGATTCCCTTGGGTGGCATACTAGCTTGCTGATGTGCGGCTACTGCATTGCTGGACTCAGGTTAGTTCCCAGAAGCCTTGCGTTTGTTTCCCGCTTGACTCTTGGTGCGGTCTAGATCTAGGTTCCTCTGGTCCAAGTCTTCATAGTTACAGGCCATTTCCACCAAATCTGCAAATGAAAGTTTGATGTGGCTCATGGCTCTATCCTGATACTTGCGCTTAAGCCCATGTATGAACCTTTTGTTCTTTTCCTTTGCAGTCGTGACAATCTCTGGTGCGTAACGAAATAGCTGCGTGAACTTGTTAAGGTAGTCCTGGATGGAGAGGTCTCCTTGTTGGAGATTGGCAAATTCATCGTGCATACGCTCCATTGCTTGTTCGGGGATGAACTTCCCCTTAAACAATGCCTTGAACTCATCCCAAGTCCTCACTACATTTTGGTCCTCAGCGGTGATGGCAACCCACCATAATTCTGCCTGATCTTGTAAAAGACAAACGCCCATAAATGCCTTATCGTGATCTCCCAGTCCTAACCCACCTAAGATCTTTTCACAAGTTTTCAACCATGCCAAGGCTTCTATCACTATGCCAGTGCCTGAAAAGGTTTTGCCCCCGAGATTCTTCTATCTCTTCACCACTCGGTCTAGTTCGAATGGCTGAGGGGCTGGTGGTTCTATCAAAGGCTCTCCCACTGCAGGGATATTCCCCCGTCCTCTGCCTCGGCCTCCTTGGCCTTCTCGGCCTCCTCTAGCTGCAGCTGCTCGGGTAGCCATCTATCAAGTTCTATATAAGCAAGAAAAGAGTCAAGCCCATAGAAACGATAATTTTAATATACGGTAAAGCAAAAGAACTTAAGGAAAAACAATGATGTACTGATCAATTTATTTTTGCTATTCTACTTAGCTCATTCTAGGACATTACTAATCCTATCTCTAATGAGCTACTCTCCTTAGAACACTACTGATTCTATTCTAACGAGGTGTTTTAATGTGTTAAATTCCAGAACTAAGACTAACAAAAGCTCTGATACCACCCGTGACGATCCCAAAACCCCGTACGACGGTGTTAAGGATAATCATTGGAATATAACACATTAATCATCATTAGCAGAGTACAGATAATAGCATCAGCAGCAGATAGAATAATTTACATATATATGACAGCGGAATCATAGTATATCACAACATCAGAGAGCACAGTGTAGGATACAACTTAGTGCATGAAAGTAAGTGATCAGTCTACATCGCCATAAGCGGTACATATACATAAGAGAGTACATAAAAGAAATATCAGTCTACATCGCCATAAGAGGAATCATATACATAGATAATAATGGAGGAATATCAATAGATAAAACACTGAGAAGTCAAGCCTCGCCATATAAGCCAAAAGATGCACTCCCTACTGTAGTGCAAAAGCCAAAATATGTCCTGCTACCTGTCACTAGGCTGCCCGTGTGAAAATAAGGGCACCCGAGTTTGCAAGGTGAAAAAAACTACGAGTCAGTCATGGGACTGGTATGAGAAATTTACTTAACTGATTAAACAACAATAATAAGGTAAATCATAGGACCACGCTACTTTCGCAGAATGGGTTTACTCCAGTGATTGCCAGTGCATGAAATAATGTAAATTATTAAATCATCGCAATGATTTTTATAAAAATGAAGCCATTATAAGAATCAAGTCCCATCACACAATGCAACGCAAGCCGGAGGATAGAGTTTTACCTTATAATGGCCAAGAGTTGCTTGATACGTATAAAACAAAAGTGTTTGATATTATTACTAGTGCATATATGTTTCAAAAGCAAATTCAATCATAAATATCAATCCTAGACGGCATAGCTACCATCTAACTATGTCGCCATAGTAGTAATACAATCAAATCTGTAATTTCGTATTGGAAATTGGATTCCATCATGAGTCAAGGCAAGGGGCAAGCTCCTCTTCGTTCGAGACACTCTAGCAAATGTCTCGGGACCACACACAGCGATCCTGGATCTTTAGGGCCGGTCCTCTCTTACTTTTGAGGATTAATTATTCCTGAACACACGTTTCTCGGTCCTATAGGACCTATATCCGAGGCGCCTCGCATTCCAACAACCACACATGTAAAATAATATAAATGTCAGGGCTGGTAGGTCACTGACATCACCCATAGCTAGAAAGCAACGTCGTGTTCTCCCTACAGTCACTATCCCGTTTTTGACTCATACCGAGGTGTGAGGCTCGCGAATCTACGTTATACACAAAGCTATGACATGTAGGCCGTGCTTTGATCATCAACCACAAGACTTTGCTTTTCAACAGAAGCCTTGATCATCTGCCACTTAGGCATGCCACACAGGCAATTCACTCCATGCGAATGATTTCTATCTGTATATAACCTCTGAGCTCGTACGTCTCAGAGAAGGGCGTTACGCAAGAGAATAAATTCTCCGCCCCCAAACAGATATATATTTAATAGAGATCAATCAGTATAGAACAAAATCCAGTGTCAGACACGCATCCATTTACAAGTTCGTTTTGGGTCTGAACGAAACTGGAGGCACCATATTCCTCGCATATCCGTACAATCAACAAATACGTCCGGACGGCTACAACTTCATCCCTTTCAAAGTAGCTACTCCAATCATGAGCATCAGTAGCGCCCATCCATCCGATTTGAAGATCGTCGGTCTTGAACCGTCTTCATCTCTTTGTCTTCTAATCGTCGATCAATTATTTGAAATGAGAATTAACTCGGCCTTTTCAAATAATTCACGTATATTTAGATTTCAAATCAATTCTTTCCATGGTTAAATTATTCGACATTCACATTTCAGTTCTTTAATATAATTTTCATGTCAAACACATTCAACCATCAAGTGACAAGCAAACCAAGTATAATTAGTTTATTTCCATTCCATATCGTCTATAATATTTTATAACGATATATCGCCATTTTTATTTATTTAAAAAATGGCTCTATTTAAATAAACAACGTTTCAGGTCGTGCCGAGGCATTGGCGCTGTTTTTCTCCAAATTTGTTTTACACATATCTGAAAATCTAACCGTTGGATCCCAAAAAAGTTTATATCATTGGAAAGATATTTCCAAAGACAACCCAACGGTTCTAGTTTCGTGGAAATCCGATGGTCGGATCTCTCGGTATAATCGTTTAAAGTTACGATTTCAAAACGCGAACTGTAGGTGTTCGATTCGTTTTATTTAATTTATATTTATACATATATAAATATAATTTATTTGACGATTCCAATATCGTTTTCACTTCAAATATTTCACTAACGCCTTTAAATTTCAGAAAATTTCACCATAACCTCCTTTGTACGGGAAGGGGTTTGGAAATTTATTGGGCCGTATTAGGTACCCAATAAATCCTAATAAGCATGCACATATTTTTGGTGATATATTTCGGTGTCCACATGGGAGTGTGTATAGATCATAACTCCAGAGAATAAATTCTCGTCACCCTATAAATGGTTTTTGTGCCTTAATGACCAGAGAGACATGTTTATTGTCATCTACAGACCCGTGTGGGGTTTTTATTAATCTTGCAATTTACCGTTACATTTTATATAGTCCAGATTAGTCATCAGTTCAACCTGTAATATATAGCCATCGCCATACAAGCCTCTCGCTCGTATGGTAAATCTTCAACCTCGTCACACAAGCTCCAAATGCTTATGTGGTATATGATGAAGTATGCCTATCTTCAAGAACTATGCCATGTAGTGTATTTCAAAATTAATTGTTACTGTCCTATGGCGACGTTTATTATTACACATAGAACAACCAACACTCCGCATTCAATTGTAACACCCTACATCCGTTAGTGTCACTCACAAAGGGAATGCACTAAGTTCTGTGGAGCATTTAGGGTAAAAGATGCAGATAAATTACAAGACAGACAGAAATTAAACAGCGGAAGATAAAACTTTGCTTTATTGATAAAATAATTTGTACAATGATTTCTTTACAATATCAGAGTATCATCTGTCTTACAAAATAAAGAAGCATAAAACAACATTTATATTCCCCAATTTTTTGCATGAGCCAGCCATAGCATCTGATAAGAGAATCCAAGCAGACTTCGATAAATCTTCAAGCTGGGAAAGAGTGACAGTCCAACTTAACCTGAGCTATACTACTCCCTCCTCTACTACCTGGGGGGGGGGGAACGGAAGAAAAGAAGACGAAAGAAAAACAGAGTCAGACATAAAGCCTGAGTAAGTTCAGTAACTTCTAGCATGTGAACATGGAAAACAAAACGACATGAATTAACTGAATACAAGATTACACCATGACGATAGGGTCAACAAGATTGGACAAGGTAATCACAAGATATGCTAAGATAAGATAAACTGGATACGCTCTAATACTTTTGCCGCTTCGCTCTAATACTTCGCCGCTTCGCTATTTCCTTGTTATACTGATTTCTATATCTCTGCACCACCTAACTAGTGTTCAACTAGTAACGATAACGTGATCCCAACCCCTGTAGTTTCCATTGTCTTCAGGCATACATTTATTATTTATTACCTAGATCTAGTCTAGGGTTTTCTATCAAGTGCTTCTTAGACTTAACTATAGTTTTACGCTATCTGCTGAACGCTTTTCGAGTTCAGGGTTTATGCCACCTAGTCCAACTAGGGATTACGCTACCTGTCGAACAATGCCCCCAAGTCTAGGACACACTACCTAGAGTGGTATATGCTCCTAGGCTTCCCCACGCATGTATCGCGAATCGTTATCGCTTGTCTAGATGCACATGTCCTGTAATGTGCGATCCGAGTCCTGTGACAGGGCAAATCAAGGAATACAGAACTCAGTCGGGAGCTTTCGGATATCTGCCGATGCAGATGCTAAGGTCTGTTTTTATTCCAGTGGCTATGGTCCCACTTGACCCCTCCCTCAACTAATGAAAGGCACACCTTGTAAAATGAGAACTATACGCCGGCCCCCGGTGCCCCACTATCCTATGGCCATCCGCAACCATAACTAGATAGCAAGTATATGGTCTTTTGGAGTTCTCCGCCTTTCCGCTTCACGTATCTCGATTGACTCAAGATGGATGGTAGACGACGAGTTGCTATCACAGGGCTACCGTCTTCTCGCCGAATCACGCTGGTCCATCCTAGTCTTTAGGTTGCCACATATATATATTGCAACCAAGGCATACCCTCGGTTCTTCTAACGCAGACCTTAACCTCTGTGAGCCCAGGATGATCATCTGCAGCCTCACAGAGGGATACCAAGGGTACCCTCACGTCCCCTCGAAGCCTCAGGCTTCGTAACCCAATTCGTTGGAGCCTTCTTAAAACCAGATGGATGTCCGCTCCTTCGTGTTATACTAAGAATTACTACTTAGTTCTACTAACTAAGGTTTACCACTTAGTTTCCAAATTCCTTGTTTTCTTAACTAAGTTTTACTACTTAGTCCCTTTTTCAACTGAGGTTTGCTATTTAGTTTTCTTTCTCGCCAGGTTGGGTTGGTTAAGTGTCTTTAGTCGATTGAAGCTATCTTAACCCTCTTCCCTTATCCTATTACACTGGTTAAGTGTTATCCCTTTATGCTTTTTTACTTAACCCTATTCATTTATCATATTCTGATGGTTAAGCATTCAAGTTTACTTAACCCTATGGTCTAGTCCAGCTAACATATTAATTTGGCTAAGTGTATTACTTAACCCCAACCTCTAGTCTAATTAACATGTTAAATTGGCTAAGTGTATTAACTTTACTTAACCCCACCTTCTAGTCTAGTCAACATGTTAATTTGGCTAAGTATTCCCATGGACTTAACCCTCCCATTCTAGCTTTAACTGTGCTAAGTTGGTTAAGTGTTCCTTAACCTTCCCATTCTAGCTTTAATTAATAAATTAAAGCCGCAACCTCTCACATTAGACAGATATTGTTGCGGTTACTGGATGTGTCGGTCGGTTCCGGGCAGGTTTACACCGCAACTCAGTCTAACCTCGGGTTAGGCATATTCATGTTTTCTAAGTTCAAAGGGTTTTTGATTAATTTCCAAATCTGGTTTTGAAAACAACCATCCCGTCCTTCGGATCAGTTAGGGATAGCCAGGGAGGGCAGGAAACTTGTATTTTCCAAACCCAAGCCTAGACACTATCCTCTCTGTCACCCTAGAACCTTCTGGTCTATGTGTTATAAAAAGGGGTGTTATCAAAATACTTTTCTTTTGTTTATAAATTGTTAACAATTTATTTCAAAAGCCCATTTCCCCTTTTTAGACAAATTTGGCCTATATTTATTTGTCAAGCCTACTAGTATACTTATATTCTAGGCCCAAGTCCTAACCCAACATGCAGTTTAGGCCATTTCCTATTTCATTGCCGAAACTAGATTAAATATCCTAGTTTATAATTTATGGCCAAAATTTAACCAAGTTACATATTTTGTGGTAAATGAACAATTTAACATTTATGACGAATTCTATAAGTAAATTACTCCTAATTTACTGATTACATTACTACTTTTTTAATGTACATTGTCACATTTATTATTATGGCCCATTCTCTCTTATTTATCATATTTATACTTTTTGGTATGTAAATTATACCAAGTTTAGTGTCGCTAACCATAATTTATTCTAAACATGACAATTGCTCACAATTATGAATAAATTCAAAATTGTGCTAATATACTTATTCCAAATCAACCTTAATTAACCCAATCTTGGTTTAACATCCTAATTCACAATTTATGGCAAAACTAGAATTATTTTTCTAGTTTACATTTTATGCCTAAAATTTAGCTTACTTACTAACGCTAAATTTAATATGTCAAAATCACATATTCCCTAATGCATGTCAAATTTCCCCGTTTTCATTTTAATATGCATGTCATAATACATATTCCAAATTATGCCCATTTCCAAGTTTACAACTACGTTCATATTCATTTCCATGTTTTTCCCCAAATCGCATTCCCACCGTTCGAATAATCGTGATTCAACCTAGATTATAAATAAATCTAGATTCGTAGATAAAAAAGGGAATGAATCAAAATGACAAGAAGGAATAATTGGCATAAAAAGGTTTGGATAACAATGTAGGTTCAAGAATGTGGGTAGACCTAACTAAATAGGTAAATTCCCACTGTCTTAAAACCAAAGAATGGGCAAAATAGGTTCAAGAACGTGGGTAGACCTAACTTAATAGGTAAATTCCCACTGTCTTAAAACCAAAGAAAAACCAAGGAACAGGTAGAATAAATAATTGGGTTTAGACCCAACTTCTCAATCACAAAACTAAAGCAATATTTTCCTAATCATAAATCATGGGTGTCAAAATCACAGTTGTCCTCATTATGTCATAAGTAATAGTTTATGTCCAAATCAAAGGTATAGGCCTAGTCAAGGAAATAATCCTTGTAGTCACAGTCACAGTCATAGGAAATGTCCATAGTCATATGCGATGTTCATAGTCCAAAAGGGAAAATAATTCCCATAGTCATAAGTCATTGTCATAGGCAATGTTTATATGTCCCCAAAATCAAAGGCTTATGTCATAGTCCAAAGGCATATGCTTTCAAAGGCCACAGTTCTATAGTCATAGTCACGGTTACAGTCTTATTTGTCCTCGAATCATAACAGTTCTTAATTCAGTCCAAGAGTATAAACACAGATTCGAAGAGAGAGAGAGAGATTTGGCATATTCCTTTATTCCTTTAATTTCATGTCACAAATAAAACAAAATGTTCAGATCTAGAAATAACCAACTTACAGAAAATAGATCTAGAAAAGAAGGAAAGCATGGCTATGATTCGTGCGTCGTTGCTTGAAACTTGTTTGAGCTAGCCTTTGAATTCTTCACTTGAAACTTTGATTTGAATCCCTCCTTAAAAGTCTTTTAGCAGCATCTCCTCGTCTTGAATCATATTTTATTTTATTTATTTAAGAAAATTTAGAGGAGAGGAAGAAGCCATGAATCTTAGCAGCATAAGGATAGAAGAGAATTGGTGCAAAGAGAATGAAGACTAGGGCTGTTTATATAGCTGCTCAAGACCTTATCGTACACGCAGCGCTGAGTCAGCATTGAACCTAGTTAAGAAAATAGTCCAGGTACGTAGATGAATCTAGCCAAACCTTATCATACACGCAGTGCTGAGTCAGCATTGGGTCCCACAAGCTATTTTGGCGTAAAAGTTTGATTTTCAAACTTTTGAATTTCTGGAATTTATTTAACTGTTTTATTCACATGAAATATTCTTATATGTATACAATTCCTCTAACGACCATTTTACGCGTATATATATACGCACAACTTTCATTTTATTTTCAAAATTCAAATGATGTTGCCATATTTCATTTACTGTAGCCTTATCTTGAATTTTATCTTTCGTATACATATATTTTTGTATATATATATATATTTATATTTCTCATATGTATATATATATATTTTCTTTATTTCCTTATACGTACGTTCTTATCCTTTCAAATTTTGAATTTGTATACGTACATATATTTGCATGTTTAGTTGGCCCTCTCTAAAACAATGATAAAAAATTATGCCGCCGCCGGGGTTCGAACCCCCGACCTCCATGCTACCAATCCAATGCCTTAACCAACTGAGCTACAGAGGCTTTTGTTAATAAGTCTTAGAACAATAATAATTATTGTTCTCTCCTTACCTCTTTTTTTTCATGTTAGTTACAATACTTAAATTAAACAACTACATGGATCTTTTTCTTTTAATTTTTCTTTTAAAAATTAATTATACTTTAATTTGAGAAACTTAATGTCACAGAATTACGGGGTGTTACATTCTCCCCCACTTAAAAGGATTTCGTCCCCGAAATCTTCAAGTTAGGAAGAATGTGTCCTACCATCCAGTCACCCATCTACTTCAACCATTCAATCACAGGCATTCATTGTCCTTAAAAGATTTCTAATGCTTTCATGTTCATATGCATAGTGTGTATATATGTCTCTATCTAATGCAAAATCAGGCGGTCTACTGATTCAGTTGACCTCCTTAATGCAAATCATGTTAGTGCCATGCGTCCAATCATGCATGCAAACATCCCTAGTCATGTAAATACTACATGCGTGCACAGCCATTCATCCATATGCAACGTCCATATGATATCATATCAAGTTCAACTTATAAACAAATGCATATATGTAAATGCAATATGAGAGCGTCCAAACTTGATCTAGTGCCTAATACGTATGCATATGCATCCACGAGCAACCATTTGCAACCACTTGCAACCATTCAACCATAACATGTTTCAAATACATGTTTACATTCATTGGCTTCTACCTAAGGATCGCAGATACGACCTAGAGGATATACTTTGGAAAGAGAGAAACAACTACGCGTAAAGCTCCTAAACAGAGAAATCAAGGATGCACCCTTAAGGAAAAAGGGCATGTTGCTAGTATCTAGCCTTCTTGAGCTTTACTCCACCGTATCTTAACCAATTTATCTTCACGATTGTGAAATTCCTAATCTCCATTTCCAAAATAAACAGATGTCAATCACGGCGCCAAGTATATGTACTAAGATGATTAGAGGCCTCCCTCTTAGCTTATCCATCACGCCATAACTATGAGAGTCAAAAGATCACTCCGTACTTTTTAGAGTACCTACCACAACTATTCATCTTTCACGCAAACCATCCAAACCGAACTCGACATTCCTCAAGTACAAGCCCCAAAGGCCTAAACCAATATCAGACAAGCATCCAAGGAATATCTTCTCCGAATTTAGACGATCTACGTGAGATGATATAAGCAAACTCGATAGCTATCCTCAAATCCCTACTAACCAAAAACTGGTCGGACCACCAATTGGATTTGAGACTCTAGTGGGATCTTTCTACTATACACGTACTATGGTGCAGAGACTCAACTATGGAAGTGGGTATGAACAATTAAGAAGCGTTGGAACCTAAGGAAATAGTACGAACAGAAAACTAGACTCTTCCAACCGGACCACCTTTCTCCTAGGTGCACTTGGTGGCGAAAGCATGTACTTGTCCTTCTGAAAATCTCGTCCTCGTTCTTGCCCTTGTCCTTAAGTATATGTCCTATCATACCATAGTAAAGATACTTGCTCTTGTCTTAGGTTTTATAATCCCTTCCTCCTTCGTGAGCCAAGTCTACATCCATAATTTCCTCATCCTTGGGTCGTGCTCCTTTGCCAAAATTCCGCGTGTAACCATGTTGGAAAATCTCTCGAAAGTTGCCTCTATCGCACGGAAAAACCCTATAAACTTGAAAGAAGACTGGCCGTAAGTAAAACAACTACGACTATAGATGGAAGTCGGGCACTACTTCGCCCTTCGATGAGGTTACCCCCCAGAAAGCCAGGAGCCCCAGAGAGTCAAGAAAGAAGGAGACAAGAATTCAAATAGAGGAAGAGAAGACAATGCGTATGGCTTTGGGGAATATGCCTTTAAAACAAATCCTTTCTTTTAAAAATGCTTCTTTAAAAACCTTTTGAAAATAATTTTTCAAATCTTTTATCTGATCCGGTAACCTTCAGCTCTGATACCACGTGTAACACCCCACATCCGTTAGTGTCACTCACAAAGGGAATGCACTAAGTTCTGTGGAGCATTTAGGGTAAAAGATGCAGATAAATTACAAGACAGACAGAAATTAAACAGCGGAAGATAAAACTTTGCTTTATTGATAAAATAATTTGTACAATGATTTCTTTACAATATCAGAGTATCATCTGTCTTACAAAATAAAGAAGCATAAAACAACATTTATATTCCCCAATTTTTTGCATGAGCCAGCCATAGCATCTGATAAGAGAATCCAAGCAGACTTCGATAAATCTTCAAGCTGGGAAAGAGTGACAGTCCAACTTAACCTGAGCTATACTACTCCCTCCTCTACTACCTGGGGGGGGGGAAACGGAAGAAAAGAAGACGAAAGAAAAACAGAGTCAGACATAAAGCCTGAGTAAGTTCAGTAACTTCTAGCATGTGAACATGGAAAACAAAACGACATGAATTAACTGAATACAAGATTACACCATGACGATAGGGTCAACAAGATTGGACAAGGTAATCACAAGATATGCTAAGATAAGATAAACTGGATACGCTCTAATACTTTTGCCGCTTCGCTCTAATACTTCGCCGCTTCGCTATTTCCTTGTTATACTGATTTCTATATCTCTGCACCACCTAACTAGTGTTCAACTAGTAACGATAACGTGATCCCAACCCCTGTAGTTTCCATTGTCTTCAGGCATACATTTATTATTTATTACCTAGATCTAGTCTAGGGTTTTCTATCAAGTGCTTCTTAGATTTAACTATAGTTTTACGCTATTTGCTGAACGCTTTTCGAGTTCAGGGTTTATGCCACCTAGTCCAACTAGGGATTACGCTACCTGTCGAACAAATGCCCCAAGTCTAGGACACACTACCTAGAGTGGTATATGCTCCTAGGCTTCCCCACGCATGTATCGCGAATCGTTATCGCTTGTCTAGATGCACATGTCCTGTAATGTGCGATCCGAGTCCTGTGACAGGGCAAATCAAGGAATACAGAACTCGGTCGGGAGCTTTCGGATATCTGCCGATGCAGATGCTAAGGTCTGTTTTTATTCCAGTGGCTATGGTCCCACTTGACCCCTCCCTCAACTAATGAAAGGCACACCTTGTAAAATGAGAACTATACGCCGGCCCCCGGTGCCCCACTATCCTATGGCCATCCGCAACCATAACTAGATAGCAAGTATATGGTCTTTTGGAGTTCTCCGCCTTTCCGCTTCACGTATCTCGATTGACTCAAGATGGATGGTAGACGACGAGTTGCTATCACAGGGCTACCGTCTTCTCGCCGAATCACGCTGGTCCATCCTAGTCTTTAGTTTGCCACATATATATATTGCAACCAAGGCATACCCTCGGTTCTTCTAACGCAGACCTTAACCTCTGTGAGCCCAGGATGATCATCTGCAGCCTCACAGAGGGATACCAAGGGTACCCTCACGTCCCCTCGAAGCCTCGGGCTTCGTAACCCAATTCGTTGGAGCCTTCTTAAAACCAGATGGATGTCCGCTCCTTCGTGTTATACTAAGAATTACTACTTAGTTCTACTAACTAAGGTTTACCACTTAGTTTCCAAATTCCTTGTTTTCTTAACTAAGTTTTACTACTTAGTCCCTTTTTCAACTGAGGTTTACTATTTAGTTTTCTTTCTCGCCAGGTTGGGTTGGTTAAGTGTCTTTAGTCGATTGAAGCTATCTTAACCCTCTTCCCTTATCCTATTACACTGGTTAAGTGTTATCCCTTTATGCTTTTTACTTAACCCTATTCATTTATCATATTCTGATGGTTAAGCATTCAAGTTTACTTAACCCTATGGTCTAGTCCAGCTAACATATTAATTTGGCTAAGTGTATTACTTAACCCCAACCTCTAGTCTAATTAACATGTTAAATTGGCTAAGTGTATTAACTTTACTTAACCCCACCTTCTAGTCTAGTCAACATGTTAATTTGGCTAAGTATTCCCATGGACTTAACCCTCCCATTCTAGCTTTAACTGTGCTAAGTTGGTTAAGTGTTCCTTAACCTTCCCATTCTAGCTTTAATTAATAAATTAAAGCCGCAACCTCTCACATTAGACAGATATTGCTGCGGTTACTGGATGTGTCGGTCGGTTCCGGGCAGGTTTACACCGCAACTCAGTCTAACCTCGGGTTAGGCATATTCATGTTTTCTAAGTTCAAAGGGTTTTTGATTAATTTCCAAATCTGGTTTTGAAAACAACCATCCCGTCCTTCGGATCAGTTAGGGATAGCCAGGGAGGGCAGGAAACTTGTATTTTCCAAACCCAAGCCTAGACACTATCCTCTCTGTCACCCTAGAACCTTCTGGTCTATGTGTTATAAAAAGGGGTGTTATCAAAATACTTTTCTTTTGTTTATAAATTGTTAACAATTTATTTCAAAAGCCCATTTCCCCTTTTTAGACAAATTTGGCCTATATTTATTTGTCAAGCCTACTAGTATACTTATATTCTAGGCCCAAGTCCTAACCCAACATGCAGTTTAGGCCATTTCCTATTTCATTGCCGAAACTAGATTAAATATCCTAGTTTATAATTTATGGCCAAAATTTAACCAAGTTACATATTTTGTGGTAAATGAACAATTTAACATTTATGACGAATTCTATAAGTAAATTACTCCTAATTTACTGATTACATTACTACTCTTTTAATGTACATTGTCACATTTATTATTATGGCCCATTCTCTCTTATTTATCATATTTATACTTTTTGGTATGTAAATTATACCAAGTTTAGTGTCGCTAACCATAATTTATTCTAAACATGACAATTGCTCACAATTATGAATAAATTCAAAATTGTGCTAATATACTTATTCCAAATCAACCTTAATTAACCCAATCTTGGTTTAACATCCTAATTCACAATTTATGGCAAAACTAGAATTATTTTTCTAGTTTACATTTTATGCCTAAAATTTAGCTTACTTACTAACGCTAAATTTAATATGTCAAAATCACATATTCCCTAATGCATGTCAAATTTCCCCGTTTTCATTTTAATATGCATGTCATAATACATATTCCAAATTATGCCCATTTCCAAGTTTACAACTACGTTCATATTCATTTCCATGTTTTTCCCCAAATCGCATTCCCACCGTTCGAATAATCGTGATTCAACCTAGATTATAAATAAATCTAGATTCGTAGATAAAAAAGGGAATGAATCAAAATGACAAGAAGGAATAATTGGCATAAAAAGGTTTGGATAACAATGTAGGTTCAAGAATGTGGGTAGACCTAACTAAATAGGTAAATTACCACTGTCTTAAAACCAAAGAATGGGCAAAATAGGTTCAAGAACGTGGGTAGACCTAACTTAATAGGTAAATTCCCACTGTCTTAAAACCAAAGAAAAACCAAGGAACAGGTAGAATAAATAATTGGGTTTAGACCCAACTTCTCAATCACAAAACTAAAGCAATATTTTCCTAATCATAAATCATGGGTGTCAAAATCACAATTGTCCTCATTATGTCATAAGTAATAGTTTATGTCCAAATCAAAGGTATAGGCCTAGTCAAGGAAATAATCCTTGTAGTCACAGTCACAGTCATAGGAAATGTCCATAGTCATATGCGATGTTCATAGTCCAAAAGGGAAAATAATTCCCATAGTCATAAGTCATTGTCATAGGCAATGTTTATATGTCCCCAAAATCAAAGGCTTATGTCATAGTCCAAAGGCATATGCTTTCAAAGGCCACAGTTCTATAGTCATAGTCACGGTTACAGTCTTATTTGTCCTCGAATCATAACAGTTCTTAATTCAGTCCAAGAGTATAAACACAGATTCGAAGAGAGAGAGAGAGAGAGAGAGATTTGGCATATTCCTTTATTCCTTTAATTTCATGTCACAAATAAAACAAAATGTTCAGATCTAGAAATAACCAACTTACAGAAAATAGATCTAGAAAAGAAGGAAAGCATGGCTATGATTCGTGCGTCGTTGCTTGAAACTTGTTTGAGCTAGCCTTTGAATTCTTCACTTGAAACTTTGATTTGAATCCCTCCTTAAAAGTCTTTTAGCAGCATCTCCTCGTCTTGAATCATATTTTATTTTATTTATTTAAGAAAATTTAGAGGAGGGGAAGAAGCCATGAATCTTAGCAGTATAAGGATAGAAGAGAATTGGTGCAAAGAGAATGAAGACTAGGGATGTTTATATAGCTGCTCAAGACCTTATCGTACACGCAGCGCTGAGTCAGCATTGAACCTAGTTATGAAAATAGTCCAGGTACGTAGATGAATCTAGCCAAACCTTATCATGCACGCAGTGCTGAGTCAGCATTGGGTCCCACAAGCTATTTTGGCGTAAAAGTTTGATTTTCAAACTTTTGAATTTCTGGAATTTATTTAACTGTTTTATTCACATGAAATATTCTTATATGTATACAATTCCTCTAACGACCATTTTACGCGTATATATATACGCACAACTTTCATTTTATTTTCAAAATTCAAATGATGTTGCCATATTTCATTGACTGTAGCCTTATCTTGAATTTTATCTTTCGTATACATATATTTTTGTATATATATATTTATATTTCTCATATGTATATATATATATTCTTTATTTCCTTATACGTACGTTCTTATCCTTTCAAATTTTGAATTTGTATACGTACATATATTTGCATGTTTAGTTGGCCCTCTCTAAAACAATGATAAAAAATTATGCCGCCGCCGGGGTTCGAACCCCCGACCTCCATGCTACCAATCCAATGCCTTAACCAACTGAGCTACAGAGGCTTTTGTTAATAAGTCTTAGAACAATAATAATTATTGTTCTCTCCTTACCTCTTTTTTTTCATGTTAGTTACAATACTTAAATTAAACAACTGCATGGATCTTTTTCTTTTAAATTTTCTTTTAAAAATTAATTATACTTTAATTTGAGAAACTTAATGTCACAGAATTACGGGGTGTTACACCAATGGCATTCCCAGGAGTTGATATAGTAATAAAATTGCACATCCAACTCATTAAGGTTTACCTATTTGTCGGGCACGCAAATAAATTCTTTACTCAACAACTAATCCATTTTCCTGTTCAACACATATGTGTGTGTGTGTGTGTATATATATATATGCGAAACTAAGCTAAAAATAATATTTCTAGCGAACAAAGGTTTTTTCTACACATGGTTATTTTTAACACTTCCTACACATGTTAAAAATAATATTTTCAACCCACACATATTTATTTGAACAAGTGTTTATTTTTAACACTTCATATTTCATATAAAAATGATATTTTTAGCGAACAAAAATATATTTCAACGCATGACTATTTTATTTAGTTCATATACATGTTAAAAATAATATTCATAGCAAACAAATATTTATTTCAACACTTGCGTATTTTTAGCGAGTCGTATACATGATAAAAATGATATTTTTATCATCAAAAATATTTATTCAACACATGAACGTTTTAGCACTTCATATTCACAATAAAAATGTAAATTTTATTGTTCAATTCATATATTCAACACATGAATGTTTTTGACTTCACACATACGATAAAAATACGATTTTTATCGTTCTAGTCCTTTATTCAACACATGAATGTTTTCTATAATTTATATATATATAATAAAAATGTGATTTTTATTGTTAAAAAATTTATTTAAAACACGGATAATTTATACAGTCTATATATGTGATAAAATGTTATTTTTATCTTTCAAAGAATTTTATTCATCACATGAATTTCTATTCAACACATGAATTTCTATTCAACACATGAATATGGTTTCAACACATGAATATAGTTTCAACACATGAATATAGTTTCAACACATGAAAATAATTCTAACACATGAAAATAATTTTAACACATGAATATTATTGAAAACTTCGGCAGCGTAACGGCAGGGTATTTAAAACCGACACCGTCCCGAGTACGGCTCCTCGCTCTACCTTAAAACCTCATGGTTTTTGACAATGGGGATTTCATACATCTAGTTCGTATGCAGACGAGTATGTTTTTCTTTTCCACAACCTATTCTAATTTTGTTTCAACCACAAACGGGTATTTTTCAACCACAATGGTATTTTTCAACCATAATGTTATTATTCAACCACAATCCAACAATATCAACCACAAACAATCCTATCAACCATTCGCATTATTCACCAAATTTTTCACGCCAATTCACAATCAATAAATATCGCCCATGGTTTGTGGACGAGGGGAGTATGTGTATATATATATATAAGTATATTTTATTTCCATTCCAATGCACATATGATTTATACAATGCATGTATAATTTATACATCGCTCGTATAACTTATACAACACATGTTGTGACGGCCCGCCCCGCACCAACCGACATTTACTCCAAAAGTGCACTGTACACATGTCCAGCTAGCACAGGATGGTCGTCAAAAGGAAAGGAAAGAAGGAAAAGAACTAACAAGGAACCTGTAGAATGTCTCACAGTGCATGGAACAAAATATAATAATAACATACTTGACATAAAACAGGTGAGACAGTGCATAAGCTGAAAACAAACTAACATAGCAGCGGATAATCCAAGTACAGCTTATGATCCAAAGCCAACATTATTACAACTTTTCAAACTATCTCAAAAGAAAAAGCAAGATAAGGGAGGTACACTACTAATGCCCAAGTAGCGACCACCAACGACATAGGTAGAATATCTATATATCATACGTGGAAGCCTCCTGCTCGCCTCCGAATCAGCTACTCGCGCCTCACCAGCTAACCTGTCTCTAGTTTGCTCGTGTGAGCACCCAGAGTAATAAGAAGAGACACAAAACTCTGGGTCAGACAAAAAGTCTGGTATGAGCGATAAACATCTAAACAGAACAATAACAGGTATACTAAACCATACCTGAACCTGGACCTTCAACCAAAGAGTTAGCACTACATACTGTACAACACTCTAAGGTGCCATTTCAAATAGTGTAAAGATAACGGGGGTGGGCATGTGCATGTCATAGTGATGGCAAACAATCAAGCATAGCAACCATCCTCACATATCTCACTCAGTGCGTAAAGCATACGATATTCACCACTTCGATCACCTCAACACCTTGCTATGATCACCTTGCCCCATGAAGTCATAAATGGCTTCACTGCACTGATACATAGCCACTAATCCTTCGCTATGTCCACTTGCATCATGGAGTTATTCACCCCATCTGCGCTGGCTCATAGCCTTACTAGCTCTTTACTATGTCCACTTGCCCCATGGAGTTGTTCACCCCATCTGCGCTGGCTCATAGTCCTACTAATCCTTTACTATGTCCACTTTGCCCCTCGAGTCATGACGACTCTACTGCACTAGCTCATAGTCTTACTACGATCACTTTGCCCCTCGAGTCATAGTGACTCTACTGCACTGATAACGTAGTCCTATCATTCATGGTGAATCGAAGTTATGAACGTCGACAACTCCTTAGCACACGTCCCGCAGCAAAGCCCAATCATGAAGTGAACTCATTGGTTCCAAACTGGATCCTGAGTTCTAACTTCCAACTTGGACTACCATTGCATCTCAGGTTATTGGTCATCACCGGATCGATTCGGATCTTCATCTCGTGGCGGTTCGGATCGCGGTTCGCCCCCACGCACGGTTCGTGGTTCCTCCTTCTACTTCCCTAGATCGGATCGGGTCGGGGTCTCCAGCTTGCCACGGTTCGAATCGTCATCACCCCAGGGGGTCGGGTCGGATCGGAGGGTGCCATCAGCTCGGGTCGTGCTCCAAGCTCCAGCCCATCAGATCGTTTCATCACCCACGAACGGATCAGTCAGGGAACAAGGGATCGATTCGTGGTCACTACCCATGGACGGATCGGGTCGTGGTCCATGCTCCTGCTCGTGGTCGAGGGCGGCACGAACGGGCCAGATCGAGGTTGAGGGGGGCGATCCGATCCGGCTCTGGAATTTTCTGCATACTTTCCTGCAACTGTTTTTACGCCATTCGACGGCGTTTTCGACCAATCTAACACTTCTAGACAATCACAAAACATACCATACAGTCATAGCAACAAGTAGAAGTAACCTCAAACACCAAAACATCAATATGATAAGTCAAAATGGATCAAACATAGCCAAAACCACATATTTTCCCTTAAGCATGTTTAGGTGAAACTAATGATAGGATTAGCAAAACTTAACCAAATTAACCCAAATTCATATCAGAGGTCTAAAACATTATTTAAGAATTTATGAGTATTTTTCCAGAATTTATTAATGTATAAATTCGCTAATCTTCACTAATTACCCTTAATCAACCATAATTTGTGAGGAACTATGCAAATCACTCACCTTAGCCACAAATAAACCTTAGATCTGAAATAAATCTCTGATTTGATGTGAATCCCAATGCTGAACAGCAGCTCTAATGTTGATTTGGTGTTGATCCCTCTTGATTTGATGTTGCTATGCCCAATCTTCAAGTAGAAAGTGATTTGGAGGTGATTTAGAGGTTGAAGGCCATTTTTAGGGTTTCTTAGAGGTAAGTGGAGGCTAGAAAACTGAAATAGAATGAAACCCTAACTCTTTTCAGCCTCCCCATAACCCTAATCCCGAAATGGGTTATGGGCCCATTCATTAATCACCCTATTTGGCCCGGTTAAGCTATTTTTCACCTTCCAAACCTTATTTCAGCCATATCTCCCAAACGGTAAGTCCGTTTTTCACGTGTGACCACTCTACGGAAAGATAAACCATCAAACGAATCTAATGGAAGTGATTTCAGGTCAAAATTCCTTTCCAATCAAAAGTTATGGCCGAAACAAGACCAGCTAGGGGCAAAACGGTCATTTAAAAATCGGCAAAAATCATGAACATGGGAAATGACCCTAATGGTTGTTTCCCAAGGTTACATGACCATACGACTTCATATGGGAAAGAAATAAATATTCTACGATCCTCCGATGCGTACAATGCGGGTTGTTACATTCTCCCCCCCTTAAGAAATTTCGCCCCCGAAATTCCCTAACCAAAACACACATAGAGTCCCGCATGCCTATCAGCCATAAAACAACAATCAAACATGCAAAATAAGCAAAACAAATCTATCCTAGCATGCGGAATAACTAAATCGCAAAGTAAATCTTACCAGGCAAAGAGTTCTGGATATGTCTTCCTAATGCTCTCCTCTGTCTCCCAAGTACAGTCATTCTCGTTCTTGTCCCACTGAACCTTGACTAGCTTCACCGCCTTCCTTTGAAGTTGCTTCGTATCGTGCTCGACAATACGAATCGGCTTGCGGTTCCCAACCGCCTCGGGTTCCACTTCGAAGTCCTCTAACTGATCAGGTGAAATAGTCATATCTGGGTCGTGTATGAACTTCCTTAGTTGGGAAACATGAAATACGTTGTGAACTCCCGCCATCTTTTCTGGCAAGTCAACTCTATACGCCAAATTCCCAACTTGCTCGAGAATTGGGAATGAACCAACAAATCTTGGTGCTAACTTGCCTCTCCTTCCAAATCGTATCACGCTCTTCAACGGAGAAATCTTGACAAACACCAAGTCACCAACAGAGAATTTTAAGTCTCTTCTCCTCTTATCAGCATGACTCTTCTGCCTATCTTGGGCAGCCTTCAATCGTTGCTGAATGATCTTGATCTTATCCGAGGATTCTCTTACCACATCTGGTCCAAGCACAAACTTCTCACCGGTTTCTATCCAACACGATGGTGAGTTGCACGGTCTTCCATACAAAGCTTCATATGGAGCCATACCGATACTGGATTGGTAGCTATTATTATATGCAAACTCTACTAGATGCAAATGGTCATCCCATGATCCACCAAAATCCAATATACAAGCTCTCAAGAGATCTTCCAATATACGATTCACCCTCTCCGTCTGATCATCGGTCTGAGGATGATACGCGGTACTGAGATGTAATTCTGACCCTAGAGCCTCTTGTAAGCTCTTACAGAATCCACTAGTAAACAACGGATCTCAGTCACTCACAATGCCTTTGGGTACTCCATGAAATCTCACTACCCACTTTATATACAGTTCTGCTAACTTAGCTGCAGTTCTGTTTGACTTAACTGGTATAAATCTTGCACTCTTGGTCAATCGATCCACAATTACCCAAATGCTATCATATCCCGATCTATTCCTCGGTAAACCATCGATGAAATCCATCGAGACTTGCTCCCATTTCCATTCGGGAGTTTCTAATGGTTGCAGCAAACCACTAGGCTTCTTTTGCTCGGCTTTAACTAGCTGGCAATTCATGCACTTGGATATAAACTTCCCAACGTCTCTTTTCATCCCTTCCCAGTAGTAAGTCTGCTTCATGTCTCGATACATCTTGTTACCACAGGGGTGTAGATTCAGTTTTGAGTGATGACATTCTCTAAGCACTTCATCTCTCAAACCATTCACGTTGGGTACTACTAGTCTTCCATTCTTTCTAAGCCATCCTTCTCGGTCAAACCCATACAAAGTCATCTCCTCACCGTCGATATTCATTTCTAACTTGGAAATGATTTCCAATAGATTAGGATCGTCCCTCTGGGTGGAACCAATCCGCTCTATCAAAGTGGGTATGATCGCCAACTAGCTAACATTTCTGGATCCAATTCGCACTTTGGTCTGAAATCAAACCCTGCGATATACTCCAGTTGCTTCCATTCAAGAAACATAGCCCCTAAGCTAGCATGTCTTCTACTCAAGGCATCGGCTACTGCATTGCCTTTCTCAGGTGTATATGCGATATCAAAATCATACGAAGCCAAGAACTCCAACCTTCTCTACTGACGGTGATTTAGATCCTTCTGAGAGAAAAGATACTTCAACGATTTATGATCGGTAAACAACTCGAATCTTTCTCCCAAGAGATAATGTCTCCACATCTTCAGCGCAAACATGATCGCTGCCAATTCCAAATCATGGGTAGGATACCTTTTCTCATGCGGCTTTAGTTGCCGACTAGCATAAGCTACAACCCTACCTCCTTGCATCAATAAAGCACCTAATCCGGTACCACAAGCATCCATGTATACCGTCATTTCTTCATTCCCTTTAGGAATGACTAACACTGGTGCACGCGTCAACTTTTCCTTTAGACTTTTGAATGCATTCTCACACACTCCGTCCCAGATGAAGGCCTGATTCTTCTTAGTCAACGGTGCTGCTATCTTGGAGAAGTCCTGGATAAACTTAGGATAATATCCAGCTAACCCCAAGAAACTTCTTACGTCTGTTGCATTCTTGGGCGTAGGCAAATCCTGTACCGTAGCCACCTTCGCAGGGTCCACGGCAATACCATTCTCTGAAACAACATGGCCTAAGAATCTCACTTCCCTCCTCCAGAAGTGACACTTAGAAAACTTCGCTTTCAATTGGTGTTTCCTTAACACCTCCATCACTATCCTCAAATGTCCCTTGTGTTCCTCCTCTGTCCTCGAGTAAACAAGGATGTTGTCAACGAACACAAGAACAAACTTGTTCAATTGATCTCTGAATACTCTATTCATAAGATCCACGAAGTATGCTGGTGCATTGGTCAACCCAAATGGCATAACCAACCACTCATAAAATCCAGACGGGGTCCTAAATGCCGTTTACGAAACACTCTCAGCCGCCACTCGAAGCTGATGAAATCCTGTCGCGAGGTCCAACTGGGAGAACACTCTTGCTCCTTCCAGTTGATCAAACAAGTCATCTATCCGCGGTAGAGGATACTTATTCTTCCCCGTCACCTTATTCAACTCGCGATAGTCCACACACAAACGAAGGGAACCATCTGCCTTAGTGACAAACACAACTGGTGCTCCCCACTCGGAGACACTTCTTCTAATAAATCCCTTCTTCAAAAGATCGCTTACTTGCACCCCGATCTCTCGCTGCTCCCTTGGTGCCATACGACGAAGTGGCATCACTATAGGTCTGGCATCTTTCACTAAATCAATACGGAACTCAATCTCTCGGTGTGGTGGAAGCCCGGTCACCTCCTCAAAGACGTCCGGATACTGGCCAACCACGGGCACATCTGACAACTCATCATGCGGGATGTCGAGGGAATTTATAAAACTAGCCATTACCCCATCACTAGGTAGACTACCAAACACTACCCTCCGCCCATCATCCGCCCTAACTGTCACCAAAAAGCCCTCACAGTCTACCACCACCCCGTATCTTTGGAGCCAATCGACTCCCAATATAATGCCATACCCATTAAAGCCCAAAACAAAGCAATCACAAATAAACATACATCCATGACTCGATAAGACCAAATTTCGGCAAATCATACTAAGGTTAGTCGAACCACCAATCGGGTTCGTCACAACCAACGGTCTATCGACTATCTCGGGTTCCAGTCCCAACCTATCTACCGGGTCAATAGATATGAAGGAACGGGAAGCCCCAGTATCGAACAAAACTCGAACTGATACATCAAAAATAGAAAGCATACCTTGAATGACGACATTCTTTCCTTTCTCCGCCGCAGTTGGGGCATTCGACGAAGAAGGAACAGCATCGATAGTATATGCTTTCACAATCTACTTCTCCTTAAGAGGTAGTGGACACTTATCCTTATGATGTCCCACTTGGCCACAGTTGTAGCACTTCCTATCCGCTGGCTTGGCCCGACATTCTTTAGCATAATAGCCCTTCTTACCACAGCTGAAGCACTCAACATCTTTCTTACTCTTTTTCTGGCCATCCTTAGCTTGGTTCTGTTTCCTCTTATTCTGAGAGTTATTCTTGCCTCCACCGCCCGCTTGCGGTTTTGGCCCTTCTGCAGATGCAGCCTCAGTCTTTGGCTTAGGGTAAAGACTCTCTGATCTCAAAGCTTTCCCCACAATCGATTCAAAAGTCTCATTGATGTGGTTGATAAGCCTTTCCCCCAAGTATCCATCCAAACCAGTAATGAACTTCTCATTCTTCTTCTCAGGAGTATCGACAAGAGATAGTCCATACTTCGACAAAGTGTCGAACTCAGCAATATAGTCAGAGACTGCCCTACCATTCTGCTTGAGTTCCAAAAATCTCTTAAACAACACTGACTTCTGGGCAGCTGGAATGAACATCTCGCCAAAGCGAGCCTTGAACTGATCCCAAGTAACCAGATCTTCTAGAGTAGATGTTCTAATGGCATTCCACCAGTTCATCGCTCGTCCTTGCGCTGACGAGACGCTAGCCTTCTCTTCATCGCATCCTCGATACCCAAGTCGTTAAAGATACGATCACAGCTATCCAACCAATCCTGAACATCTATGGCCGACTCCGTTCCGTGGAACGGCTTCCGACCAAGGTTAGTGTAATCCTTGCACAACTTGGCGAAATCGACCCTAGGCGCCTGCACTACTTGACCACCACCACCATTTCCGGGATTGGGAACTGCTTCCTGAACATCCCTAAGCATCTCCCTCATGAAATTAGTGAACATAGTTCTCATGTCAGGAGCAGCTCCATTATTGGTCCCTCTACCAGCACCTCATGCGTATCGGCTCATCGTTCAATCTGTAAAGAGAAAACGATTAACGACCCCATAGTGGTGCTAGTGCAGTACGACTTCATTCTTATACTACTAATAGTATATATATAGACAGCTTTTGAAAACCAAAGTAATAACAAATACATGCTCTCATATACGTACTATCTCTCTCTAGTGTCTTTCCCTAGGTTAACTACGCAACCTAGAGCTCTGATACCAAGTGTGACGGCCCGCCCCGCACCAACCGACATTTACTCCAAAAGTGCGCTGTACACATGTCCAGCTAGCATGGGATGGTCGACAGAAGGAAAGGAAAGAACGAAATGAACTAACAAGGAACCTGTAGAATGTCTCACAGCGAATGGAACGAAATATAATAATAACATACTTGACATAAAACAGGTGAGACAGTGCATAAGCTGAAAACAACTAACATAGCAGCGGAAAAACCAAGTACAACTTATGATCCAAAGCCAACATTATTACAACTTTTCAAACTGTCTCAGAAGCAAAAGCAAGATAAGGGAGGTACACTACTAATGCCCAAGTAGCGACCACCAACGACACAGGGAGACTATCTATATATCATACGTGGAAGCCTCCTGCTCGCCTCTGAATCAGCTACTCGCGCCTCACCAGCTAACCTGTCTCTAGTCTGCTCGTGTGAGCACCCAGAGTAATAAGAAGAGACATAAAACTCTGGGTCAGACAAAAAGTCTGGTATGAGCGATAAGCATCTAAACAGAACAATAACAGGTATACTAAACCATACCTGAACCTGGATCTGCAACCGAAGAATTAGCACTACATACTGTACAACACTCTAAGGTGTCATTTCAAATAGTGTAAAAATAACGGGGGTGGAGTTGTGCATGTCATAGTGATGGCAAACAATCAAGCATAGCAACCATCCTCACATCTCTCACTCAGTGCGTAAAGCATAAGATATTCACCACTTCGATCACCTCAACACCTTGCTATGATCACCTTGCCCCATGAAGTCATAAATGGCTTCACTGCACTGATACATAGCCACTAATCCTTCGCTATGTCCACTTTCCCCATGGAGTTATTCACCCTATCTGCGCTGTCTCATAGCCTTACTAGCTCTTTACTATGTACACTTACCCCATGGAGTTGTTCACCCCATCTGCGCTGGCTCATAGTCCTACTAATCCTTTACTATGTCCATTTTGCCCCTCGAGTCATGACGACTCTACTGCACTGGCTCATAGTCTTACTACGATCACTTTGCCCCTCGAGTCATAGTGACTCTACTGCACTGATAACATAGTCCTATCATTCATGGTGAATCGAAGTTATGAACGTCGACAACTCCTTAGCACACGACCCGCAGCAAAGCCCAATCATGAAGTGAACTCATTGGTAACCAACTGGATCCTGAGCTCTAACTTCCAACTTGGACTACCTTTGCATCTCAGGTTATTGGTCATCACCGGATCGGTTCGGTTCTTCATCTCGTGGCGGTTCGGATCGCGGTTCGCCCCCATGCACGGTTCGTGGTTCCTCCTTCTAATTCCCTTGATCGGATCGGGTCGGGTTCTCCAGCTTGCCACGGTTCGGATCGTCATCACCCCAGGGGGTCGGGTCGGATCGGAGGGTGCCATCAGCCCGGGTCGTGCTCCATGCTCCAGCCCATCAGATCGTTTCATCACCCACGAACGGATCGGTCAGGGAACAAGGGATCGGTTTGTGGTCACTACCCATGGACGGATCGGGTCGTGGTCCATGCTCCAGCTCGTTGTCGAGGGCGGCACGAACGGGACGGATCGAGGTTGAGTGGGGCGATCTGATCCAGTTCTGGAATTTCCTACATACTTTCCTGCGACTGTTTTTACGCCATTCGACGGCGTTTTCGACCAATCTAACACTTCTAGACAATCACAAAGCATACCATATAGTCATAGCAACAAGTAGTAGTGACCTCAAACACCAAAACATCAATATGATAAGTCAAAATGGATCAAACATAGCCAAAACCCCATATTTTCCATTAAGCATGTTTAGGTGAAACTAATGATAGGATTAGCAAAACTTAACCAAATTAACCCAAATTCATATCAGAGGTCTAAAACATTATTTAAGAATTTATGAGTATTTTTCTAGAATTTATTAATGTATAAATTCGCTAATCTTCACTAATTACCCTTAATCAACCATAATTAGTGAGGAACTATGCAAATCACTCACCTTAGCCACAAATAAACCTTAGATCTGAAATAAATCTCTAATTTGATGCGAATCCCAATGCTAAACAGCAGCTCTAATGTTGATTTGGTGTTGATCCCTCTTGATTTGATGTTGCTAAGCCCAATCTTCAAGTAGAAAGTGATTTGGAGGTGATTTAGAGGTTGGAGGCCATTTTTAGGTTTTCTTAGAGGTAAGTGGAGGCTAGAAAACTGAAATAGAATGAAACCCTAACTCTTTTCAGCCTCCCCATAACCCTAATCCCGAAATGGGTTATGGGCCCATTCACTAATCACCCTATTTGGCCCGGTTAAGCAGTTTTTTACCTTCCAAACCTTATTTCAGTCATATCTCCCAAACGGTAAGTCCGTTTTTCACGTGTGACCACTCTACGGGAAGGTAAACCATCAAACGAATCTAATGGAAGGGGTTTCAGGTCAAAATTCCTTTCCAATCAAAAGTTATGGCCAAAACAAGATCAGCTAGGGGCAAAACGGTCATTTAAAAATCGGCAAAAATCATGAACATGGGAAATGACCCTAATGGTTGTTTCCCAAGGTTACATGACCATACGACTTCATATGGGAAAGAAATAAATATTCTACGATCCTCCGATGCGTAGAATGCGGGTTGTTACACATGTGCATGAGGTATACAACATGTATATAATTTGTACTTCGCTTATATAACTTATACAACGCATTTCCATTCGCATTCTTAATTTAGAGTTCTCACATTGGTTTGTCGCTTTGCTAAAAGTAGTAGCAAGCTCAGAAAAATCCCCGGACTCTTCAAGAATGTAGAGAGCGTCCTTACGGTCCCAATGTCTCCTGTTTCATCGAATTTCGTCAACACCGCAAAAAGATACGATTTTTATTTGAAAATCAAGATTGGTAGCGCTTAGAAGTGTTATATTCAGTTCAAAGGAAAAAGGCCGCACCTTTCACTGAAACCTTCGAACTAGGGTTTCGATTTTTAACCCAATCCGTAGCACTTCGCTAAAATCAAAGGGTACCATGTCGTAGCACTCCGAGAGGCGCGCCTAGGGGTGGGGTCGCGGTCAGGTTCGATCGCCTGAATAAGGCAGGGCGGTGCGATAAAGTTCCGATCTTTGAGGGGGTAGATCAAGCGCGACAATCGACGATAGAGGGAGTGGTTGGTGTTGATTTGAAGAGGGAGAGAGGAGCTTCAAAAAGTTGAACTGGAGTGGGGGTCAACGATGAACGACGTGGCCGGAAAATGCTCGGGAAGAACGGAAAGCCTTTCCGTCGTCGTCGTGAAAGAGACAGCAGTTTTTCGGTTTTTTTTTATATTTCTAATTTATGATGGAAAAATCCTATTGGCCCGTGCTTTATTTAATTTTTAAAATAGTGTTTCTCCATACGAACTCCAATCCAAACACTACGACTGTCGCCCCCAGCTAAATACCCCCCTTCCGAACACAATGGGATATGTTTCGTAAGCAAATTCGACTGTTACAATCATTTATTCTTCAAATTAAAATATAAACATTCAATATTTGATTTGAACGTACATTTAAATTTGCCGGGGCCACAAACTGATTCTAAAAATTAACGAAAAATTTATCTAGCTATGTTGGGACGATACGGTCCCAACAAAACTAGTTTCGTCGAATTCTGAGACTGTTTGAAAAATAGCCATTACTTTTGATTCCCGTTATGAAACTTCGATTTTTCAGATTCGTTAGAAAGATAATCATAAACAGATTTAGATATTTTTGGTTTCACTAAAATCCATTTTTTTTTGCATCCGGTACAGTCAGTCAAAGTTTGAATTCAAAATTTCAAACTACCGCACCATTTCTAACTCATCATTTTATTGAAATATTCTATTTCAATTGCACCAATTTCATTAAAATAACCAATTTAAAATTTTTAAATTGGCTCGTATTTTCCGGGTTGTTACAATTACTTTTGAATTCCTATCTTCTATAAAGCATTTATCTTTCACAAAGTTTATTTTATAGCCCTTATCGCAAAGTTGACTTATACTTAGTAAATTGTGTTTTAGATTCCTAACTATTAAACATTAGAAATGGTAGGAGTTTCAGAATTACCGACATTGTCGATCCCAATAATGTACCCTTTAAAGTTATCTCCGAAGTTCACCATTCCACCATCTTCATATATCAGATTATTGAGTAATTCAGGATTTCCCGTCATATGTCTTAAACAACCACTATCCAGTATCCATTTATCATTTTTGATTTCCACCAATTGCTTTCCAGAATTTGAATTCTCAACAGCCATGTAACACATCAGTTCGGAATTCGAATTTTCAACATCCCTATTTTTAGAAATTTAATTTTCAATAGCCACCATTTCAGAATTTGAATTACCAACAGCCAATTCACCCATCTTTTCAATTTTTGAATGTTCAAAAGCCATATAACACATATTTTCCTGTATTGAACATTATTTTAGTAGATCACTTAACTTTTTAACATGATTATATGCAAAATCTTTCAACGCTGGTACAATGCATGAATTGACACTAGTGTTAGCAATTTTTTCAAAATTTACCATTTAAAACTTTTTCAAAATTCAGATTATGAACTTTTTTAAAAACTTGCTCTGATACCAATTGTTAGGGATTGCAGAATGGATCATTAGGAAAAACTAACACTAGAGGTGGGGTGAATAGCGTTGTTGAGAAATCTAACAAAATCTAAAACTTATATGAACTATTATATGAATCACAACCATAGAGATTATCACAGACACAGAATCAAACACAAACACAAAGATAAACAAAAATAAAATACAGAAGAGGATAGAACACACCGGATTTTATACTGGTTCGGAGTACTCCTATGTCCAGTCCCACACAACGCTGGATTACGCAGAGTTTTATTACTATATCAGTATCCAAGTACAATCCCCTTGATTTTACAGCCACAAGGTTAACACCAATTCCAACACTCTTGATTTTACGGCCATAAGATTACCCCTGATTCCCTTGATCAAGTATATTCCACTTGATTTCCCGGCTACAAGGTTAACACCGCTCCGTTTCGTTGATTCCAAGTCTACAAGGACTCATCTTTTCCCAAACACTTACCGAATAATTACAATAGCCTAATAACTCTTCAATCACTTTGATTCATAGAGTAATGAGTAGAGAACGAGAAGAGAATAAGATTTATACAAGTACAATTGAATTTGGCAGAGTATAAGTGTAGAAATCATAAAAATATGAAATATTAATGGTGTAATGAAAGAGGAGGAAGACGGAGAAGAAGAGTGGTGAAATAATTCAAAATCAGCCCATATTTACAAGATTTGAAAGGTTGCAATGCTTTTGGAACATTACAAATAGTGAAAAGACCCTTCCTTTCAAAATAAAAAATATGGCAGTTATATTTCGACATTCAACGTATGTATGTCGACATAGCCCTTCACAAAATTGAGTTTTGAGCATTTTTGAAGTGTTTTAATATATATAATTCTGGAAATTCTTAAATTGAAACATAGTATTATAAATAAATATTATAAAGTAGAAAATCATTTGAAATCACAAGTATAAACTATATAATCATACTTATAAAATTTTAAAGTTGAAAACTATACAAATATAAAGTATATAACTATATAAAACTTATAAACCATAAAACTTGAGTTTAAAATCAAAACTAAAATAGTAAAATGGAGAATCTTAATAAATGTTGAAGATAGAATTTGAAAATAGAATTTAAAATCAGAAATTGAAAATCAGAATTTGAATTTGAATTTGAATTTGAACCAGGAGTGCTATTCATAGTCTTACATAAACTAGACTCTATTACTATATTTATCTTGAACTCTTGAAATCTTGATTACTCATGAGTCTTGAATCATTTCCTAATTCTGAGTCTCTGGAAGCTCTTAAACTGTATAGTCTTCAGTATTAATTCCTGTATATGAATCTTGCATATGTATATATATATATATTCTAGATAAAGGTGTTAGTATATATTTTATAATCAATTAATATTGAAATAAGGTAGTTGTCATCAAAACTCCGTTCTCCAACAAATTGTTCCGCCTTGGTTGTGTACCAGCCTTGCTTTATGAGGAATTTCATCATAAGATGTTTGGACGAGATGAAAACATCCATTTCATACAGTGCTGTTGGCCAACGAAATCATTGTAGTAGGAAGGCTGGTAAATGACGACGAAGAGAGTTTCGATGGTCCTGAAGATAGGAGATAATCCAACTTGGACCAAAATCTTGATTTTGCCCCACTAGAGTCGATCCCTATTATTGAAACCAAAAATAGGCTCATTGCTTGGTTCCATCTTTTTCTTGGAAATCCCCATTTGGTCGAAGGCATTTTTAAAGATCACATTCACCGCACTTCCAGTATTAATAAGAATTTTAGCAACTATAGAAATCTTAATCTGTGCAGTTATCATAAGAGGGACATTATGTGGATGATGAACCCTCTTTTGCATCTAGTTTGGGGAAACCACTAAGTTATGCATCTTGATGTTGTAGCGGCCATTCTTTAATGATGGTTCCTCTTGAACAGAAAGTATTCCCTCTCCGGCCTCTCTCAGGTATCGGTTGCAAGCAGCTTAGCTATTCCTAGCTGGATGTGGCCCACCATGAATCACATTGATTCGGTTGATTGAATGGCCTAGATCTAATTGACCCTCCTCTATGGAACCTCCACTGAGTTAGCTGAAACCTTTTAGTGCCCGTTGTTTTGCTAGGATGCTTGTTGTTTATCCCCAAAAATATTCTTTTAAGTGCATTTCACGAATGAGCTTCTGAATTATTCCTTCCAATAATTTGCATTCATCGGTCTTGTGCCCGTTCATCTTGTGGTACTCACAATACTTTCCTCCACCATATGGTTCTGCGTAGTTTTTAGCTTTAAATGATACTGGGAAGTTGTTGACTCTCTCTTTAGCTATAGTGTGACACCCCACGTCTGTTAATGTCACTCACAAAGGGAATGCATTAAGTTTCGTGAAGCGTTATAGGTAAACAGAAACAGAAATATTACAGACAGCTATAAAATAATAGCGGAATTAAAACTTTATTTATCATAAAGCATCATGGTTCAAAAACATCACATGTCTGAAATACACAAAAACCATTACATCATAAAAACTACTGCCTTGTACTTTAAAACATCAGAGTACATAAAAGAAGCAAAATTCCCAAAATAAAATGTAGCCATAGTAGCAAGGATAGGAGCTTGAGCCATACATCTAAGAAGCTCTAGCAAAATGAAAGCAGAATCACGGTGAAGCCTGAGTATTCCCACCTTGAGAACCTAGGGGGGGCGGAAGAAAGAAGGGGAAACAAAAAGAGTCAAACATAAAGTCTGGCGAGTCCAGTTACTTTTAGCAAGTAAATAAGTAAAAGTAGCAGGACAGGCATATAAAGTGGATAAGAAAGATAACACAATAAAAGGTAGATATAACAAGGTAAACATGATAGAGTGTATACGCTCCTCTAATGATTACTCTAACTATTACTAGTATAACAAGAATGAGATGATCCCAACAACTATCAAATGGTAGACTTAGGCATACGTCCAGATGTACCCTAACTACTACCCTAATCGATCGGCTCCCTACTCCGTAGATACTCCGTGTCGGCCCCACAGTAGGAGGTATAACTTCCTAAAGTGGCAAGCCTTCGTAGATGTGCACAGCCATACCTACTGTTGTCACGGTCGTCTTAGCCCCCTCTACTCGGCCCATGCACGCACAAGTCCCCAGTAGGTTTGTGCCGCCCACATCGTCCTCCTTGTTTGGATCTCTTACAATCAGTCCGGTAAGCATGCCCGGACTCCGACCTAGGGCGGAGTCCTCGGTTGATACCGTTATATGGGTTACTGACTGAAACGGGTCCAACACACAATACGGTACAAGCTCTCCCCTTTGTCTTGTATCACCACTAGGATTTCCACCGGTTATGCTTACTGCTACGTGTCTTTAACTACATAACCCTATTATCTCTACAAGTTATGCTTACCCTAAGGTGTCTTTAATTACATAACTCCAACATTTCCACATGTTATGCTTACCACTAGGTGTCTTTAATTACATAACCCCCTCAGGTTAAATTTGTGGGCCTATATATAATTATTACCTACCCCCTCAAATTTACTTAACACACCCACTGTTCAGACATATTTACTTAACCCATATTCATGTTCATGTTCACACAATCCCTATGGCTTCTACTAGGTTAAGTATTCAAGGTTTATTACCATATTTCATTTATGGTTACAGTATGCCATACCTCCCACATTAAGCCTACAACTGGTGGATGCTGGATATGTCCGGCGGGTCTGGGCAGACTTATTCCACAAATCAGGCTTAATCCCGTGTCTTAGCATGTCTCGTATTTGTGCACCTAGACCTCTCATATTAGATTCACCACTTGTGGTCGCTGGATATGCCGGGCGGGTCCGGGCAGAATACCACCACAAGTGTAATCTAACCTCGTGTATAGGCATAGTTACAGTTTCTAATTACTGAAATCCTAGGCATTTCTTTATTTGCCAATTCTTACCTATGTTGTTATAGGTTATAGGTTTCATGCCCTTTTTTCCCTCAATTATGTTCATAGTGAAATATATGTCCAAATTCATGTACATATACAGTATTCAAATTATGCCAATTTTCACCTTTTAATCAATTATGCCCCAAGTTCCCAATTCACAAGATATGCCCAATTTCAGTGTTTTCCCCTCGTTCCCAAACTAACGTAATAGCATAATTTAGCAGCATGCCTAGGCTCGAAAGTAGCCTGGCTATATAAAATAAAAGGGAAAGGGGAAAGCGAAGATGATAGAGATGATTATTCTAACAGAATTGACATAAACTTTTCATGGCATAATGTTAAGATGAACATATAAGAACAGATCGGTGAACTTGTGATAATAAATGGGTTCTAACATGAATGTCATAATAGGCATGATTAGATCTAAACTAGGATTTAGATGTCTAACACTTAACAGATCCAAATTAACCACAACATGACACGTACAAGATGATCTAAATATTGAATTAGATATATAATCAAAAGTAGATCTGACATGATAAAGGTTAAGATCCAAGTCATAGAATGCCAAAATATCACAGATTCACAAGTTGTTACAGATATGAAGTGATTCAAGGATTAACATGCATAGATCCAAATTACAGTCCTATCATGTTTACTTTTTATTTATTTAAATCTAAAAGCAACTTGAAACTCACATCGTTTGGATCTAGAAAGGCAGAAGAAGAACAGATGTACACTTCAAACTCTAACTTTGATTTCAGAAGATGAAAAGGCATTGATTCAGTTCAGGCACCAACAACATCTAAGCCTCCATTGATTTTTTGTGAAGAAAACAAGAGAAATGAGCCTATATTTATAACTGCCAGCCCCCAGAATTTGTCCGGCCACCTCAGCCCTAGGGGGGTCGACCCATGGGTCGACACCCCCCTTTAGGGGTCGACCTCGGGGTCGACAACCCCTCTATGGGGTCGACTCCCCTGGGGCGGGAAATTTTCCGCCTTCGGAATTTTGACTTTTGAACAATTTCTGATTTTCTGAATTTAATTATATATATAATTCTCTTGTGCGTATACGAACTTCAAACCTTCATAACTTCTACATACAGTGTCTGTTTTACACAAACCAAATGTCTATCTTGACCAAAATTTCGAGAAGGACGCAATGCCGCAGCCCGTTTTCCTTAATTATGAATATTAAATTAATTATTCTTCAATTTGTCCTCTTTTAATGTTGTTAAATTACGGGGTGTTACATTCCCCCCTACTCAAAGGATTTCGTCCCCGAAATCTCCAAGTTAAGAAGAATGCATATCGTACCATGCGCATCCATCTATTCATCCACCTATCATAGGAATCCATTGTCCTTAAAGACTTTTAATGCTTATATGAATATATACGAAGGTGTGTGTATATGTCCCAATACTAATGTGAAGATCATGCAGTCTGCTGATTCAGTCGACCTCCTTAATGCAATGTATATTAGTGTCATGAATCCAACATGCATGCAACAATCCTATCATATTAGTTCTATATATGTGCACAAACATCCGTCCAAATGCAACATCCATATGATGATACATCAATTTTCATCCATAAAGAAGAAAAATGCACACACATCCATATGCAATATGAGAATGATTGAGCCGATCTAGTGCCTAATGTGTGTATATATGCATCCATTGGCAACCACTAACAAACACTTGCATCTACTTGCATCCATTAAACATAACATGTCTCAAACACATGTTTACATCCATGGGATTCCTACCTAAAGGTCGAAGATTCGATATATAGGATACACTTAGATGATATAAACAAGCATAAACAAAAGCTTTGGAAAAGGAGTTAAGAACATACCCTTAAAAAGAAAAGGGTACGAAGCATGAATCTTGTCTTCGGTTTCCCAAGTCGCATCCTCCGGGCTATCTCCCCACTGAACCTTCATCAACTTGATTTCTATGTTGCATAGCTTCTTATCTTTTGATCCAAGAATATGGGTAGGAACTTGTCTTACTATCGCCTCCCGTTCCACTTCCACTTCCTCCAATATACTTGGCTCTACAACTTCCGCGGTATCATGTGAGCACTTCCACAAATGGGAAACATGGAAAACATCATGCATGCCAGATAATCTCTCGGGTAACTTCACTCTATAGGCCATTTGGCCAATTCTTTCTATTATGGGATATGGCCCTACAAATCTTGGTGCCAACTTCCCTACAGATCTAAAGCGAACCACATTTCTCAAAGGTGACACTTTAATGAAAACCATATCTCCTACTTCAAATTCAATGCCAGTCCTTCTCTTGTCTACGTAGGATTTCTGCCTATCTTGAGCGGTCTTCATTCGTTGTCTAACAAGATCAATCTTCTTGGACGTTTCTCTAACCATATCTGGTCCAAGCAATAGCCTTTCTGTAGATTCCCACCAATAAGTTGGTGATCTACAGGGTCGTTCGTATAATGCTTTGAAGGGTGCCATGCCAACGCTTTCTTGAAAACTGTTGTTATAGGCGAACTTTACTAAAGGAAGATGCTCTTCCCAAGTCCCTCCAAAGTCTAGGATACACAGCCTCAAAAGATCTTCAAGAATTCTGTTCACTCTCTCCGTCTGTCCATCGCTCCGAGGATGATAAGCGGTGCTCAAACATAACTGTGTACATATTGCTTCTTGCAAACTCCTCCAAAATTCACTAGTGAAGATGGGGTCACGATCGCGTGCGATGCTGGAAGGTACTCCATGAAGACGGACTATCTCACGAACATAAATTGCTGCCAAACAAGCTGCCTTCCTCTTACTCTTAACTGGAATAAAATGAGCACTCTTAGTAGGTCTATCTACTAACACCCAAATACTGGTGTTGCCTTTCTTTGATCTAGGCAAACCATCTATGAAATCCATAGAGACGCTCTCCCACTTCCACTGTGGAACCTCCAAAGGATGAAGTAAACCACCGGGCTTCTTTTGTTCATCTTTGACTTGCTGACAAACTACATATTGAGAAACAAACTCTGCCACATCTTTCTTCAGCCCAGCCCAAAAGAAAACCCTCTTAATGTCCCTATACATTTTATCACCACCTGGATGAATAGTCATCTTAGAATGATGGGCTTCTTCCAGGACTACTTTCAACAAACTTCTAGTTTGAGGAACACAAAGCTTTCCATTTCGTCGCAACCACTCTTTATCGTCAATGGAATATCTATTGAGGTAACTAGAAGTCTCCCCTTTACTGAGCCTATCCAAGATGTTTGAAATCTGTGGATCATTTCGCCGTGAAGCCCTTATCTGATCCATAAGAGTAGGTCGAATATCTAGTGATGCAAACAAACCAGACAATAATTCGGTGGAGGGTCTAATATCAAAAGTCGATATGAACTCCAAGCTTTTCCTTTCCACAAACATAGGACTTAAGGCTATCCTATGCCTACTCAGTGCATCTGCCACCACATTAACCTTGCCAGGGCTATAAGTAATCTAAAATCATAAGAAGCTAGGAACTCCATCCATCTTTGTTGCCTTAAATTAAGATCCTTCTGTGAGAACAAATACTTGAGAGATTCATGATCAGTGTACAACTCGAACGTCTCTCCAAGAAAATAATGATGCCACATGTTAAGCGCGAATACTATGGCAACTAGCTCTAAATCATGGGTAGGGTAGTTCTTCTCATGGACTCTTAGTTGTCTACCCCCATAACACACTACCTTCCCTTCTTGCATCAGTACCGCACCAAGCCATGTACCACATGCATCAGTGTAAATTGTAAGCACTTTATTCCCATCAGGCAAGGTCAAGACTGGGGCTGTTGTCAGAGCCCTCTTCAGTCGTTGGAAAGAAATATCATAATCTATATCCCATGAAAACGCCAAATTCTTCTTCGTCAGCCTGGTAAGTGGGGCTGATAACTTTGCGAAGTCCTTAATGAACTTCCAATGATAGCCTGCTAACCCCAAAAGCTTCTTACCTCTGTTGCATTCTTTGGAATCTGCTAGTCTTGAACTGCAACCATCTTTGCGGGATCTACTGCTATCCCTTCTATAGAAACCATATGCCCTAGGAATCTCACCTCTTTTCTCCAAAAATGGCATTTGGAGAACTTTGCCTTATGCTGATGCGCACATAGAGTTTTCAAAACTTCTCTTAAATGTTGGGCACTACAACAAAATGACCCTATTACAACGGTGGAACACCGTTGTAATATACATTTTACAACGGTGGGCAAACCGTCGTGTATCAAGAAGTTGTAATAAACTGATATCTTTTACAACTTTTTTGCATTGTTGCAACACCGTTGTAATATATATATTTTACAACTTTTTTCCACCGTTGGTAAATATTTTATTACAACTTTTTTCCACCGTTGTTGTATATTTTATTATAGCTGTAACTTCCATAATATCTATTTCACACCGTTGTAAAATATTTTATTACAACTTTTTTTGTTGTTGTAACTTACATACACCTTACTAATATAAAGAATTTACATATATTAATCATTAAATTATTCATATTTCAATGCAACAAATACAACTATACAGATTCATTCATATATATTAATTAACATAATATTCGATCAACATACACATAGTACATCACCAACTAAACCCGTCATTAAAAACATAATCGTTTCAAAATACATACATCGATCTAACACAAAAGATACATAAGAAACATAGAAATTTTGTCCACCAAAGATACATAAGAATACCCTATGTGGCCGACGACCATCCATCCATAAATGAGCATATAGTTTTCCCTGAGTACCGAGTGAGAAAATCAGACTGGAAATATGCTGCAGTAATGAAATAGTGTAAAAAAAATGAAAACATGAGATGTAGGTTCTTAAAATGATTGATGAGGAGAAGCTGCAGCAAGAAACAAATATTTGTTAAGTTTATCATGTTGATTTTGTATTTTCACTAAAGAACAACTTCCAGCTATACATATTGCCTGTGCTTTCTGTTGCTTCCAATCATTTTCCATCAATCTAAATCAAAATGAAATCCCAAACAATTAATAATAATATTACACTTAATAATCACAAAATAAGAAATATAGAACTAACCATTCGTTCTATATTTGCTGTAAATACAGGATTGGGTTAAGAATCGGTAAGGATTGCTTGAATTGAGAGAGACCATGTTTAGGTGATCACAATTCATTCTCTATAGCATGCGGCACTAAGAGTTATGAACTACCCATTCGAGCACCATAACGAAAGAAAGCATAAGGGATTCAAACCTGGAAGAATCTAGCCAAAATCCACCAAAATCTAGAGCGAATGATCATTTTATCCAAGGGAGATGGATTTTCTATAGTAACTGAATCTAGAGAGAATGATCATTTTATGAAAGAAAACAATACTTATGTTGTAGAATTACAAAATATACTTACAGCAATGCAGGGAGATGGATTTTCTATAGTACTGAATCAACCTAATGATACTAATCAAATACTTGATAGCATATGCATCATTTAAAACACTCTCATACAAAATTGAATCTTATTTATATAATCAAATACAGGAAGACACAGATATGTATGGCAATTTAAAGGAATCCTTACTCTAATATTTTTAAAATCTCTATATTTCCTGTTATGGTTACACTGCGAAACAACTATGTGCCAAAATATGTTTCCGTCTACTTAAAACAGTGTTTCATCAAATTCTCCAGTAAGAAATACTGAAACACATTTTATACTAAGAAACATAGCCTTCTACTACAAAGCTCTAGCTTATAAGGTTGAATCTTTATATGATCATATATATTATGATAGAAAACCTCTTGTGAAGCTGCTCGCCATGAATAATTTTCGGTTCATACATACTAGGGGAAAGGAAAAGCAGGTTACTGGACAAAAATGTGTATACAAAATTTAAGTACTCAATAAATAAAGAGATATACATCATACTTGAAAGGTTGCTCCATTGTGGATGATGTCATGAGCTATTGGATCGTTAATGAACTCATGCAGAGACATCACCATGTCCTCCATGTCGTACGGATTCCCACCTACATTCTTGCCCCGTTTATGTTTCATGTATTTTCTTATAGCTCCCTGCTCAAAACCAATCCAATGATAAACTAAACAAAATCATACCATATTCATTTGCTACATGCATGTACAACTTATTAACTTTATGAATTGGCAATTAAAAGAGCATATATTGATATAAAGTTGATGAAAATTTTTCCTTGACTATCATTTCAGGAGTACATGTCTGTCAAGTGCATATTTTGTAGACTGTTTGTCAAGTGCATATTTTGCAGACTGTTTGTCAAGTGCATGGATATTCAACTAACAAAAGGTATTAAATCTGTTAAAAAGGAAACACAGATAATAAATTTATTTAATAAGCATGTTCATACATGAGCCTAAATCGATATTATTTCAATACATATATAATAGATGTAATAGTCCAATCAATTGATTGAAAAATTATAAAGGTAATAAATATTTATAACTGAAAATGGTGGTATTAGATATGGAAACTGAAATTTTATTTTTAAAGGAGCCATATGCATCATGGTTATTTAAAAATCCTTTCCTGGCACTCATTCTATCCAGGTTACCTTATACAAAGTTTAGAACGTTTCAACCTGGAAATCAAGATGAGGAAACAGCCCATTTATTGTCAATTTCATGGAAGTTCTATTAATTACCATACCTAAGAATAAAAGAAATGAAATATATATAAAGTACAACTCTTTACCATCCCTTTTCCATGCGTATGTAATTAGATTTGCAAGTTCCATGTACCTGCATAAATTGCAACATTGAAAGGGTAATATTTTGTGTTAATATTGATCATAGTTCATAAATTTGAGCTCTTACATTTTCAAATATATAACCAAAACCTATTCAAAAAACATTACCTAAATTAATCAAATTGAAGTGCAAATTGTTTTTGTACTAATACACATATATAATACCATGACAGGTTAAAATCATCAAATATTTTAAGACGATGATAGAGGGCTTTATGCATCAAACAAAAGCATTGTTCAATCAACGGCTGTTTTAGTTGAAACTTGTATCAAGTCATTATATAGCAAAAACCATACAATTATTTTAACCAAATTATAAAATATAAGGAATCATAAAATAAAGTAGTTGGATTGAATAATATAACAACTAAACTATATAAAAGATGTTACATTTTTGACAAATAAAGTACTTGTATCAATATGGACAGTCATGTGTTGACGTATTATCTACTCAAATAGGCTTTTTAAAAGAATACACATCAAACATGAAGACGTATTAATTATAAGATATCCGTAGTTCCATCGTGAAAACAACAAATTATATTCAAGGCGATAAAAATGAACATAAACTCTTTTTCTGTTTTGCGTAAAAAGGAACGACTTAACAAGAAAATAAACAGAAAAAGGACAAACGCAGGAAAATATGACCATTGTTGAGACCAGCTATGATCATACGACTCATTTTCTCGATGTTCACAATCTGCCTAAGTCTCCCATCCCGATACCAATCTAAAACTGAGCCACGACTCAGTTTAAATTGAGCCCAATGGTTCAGTTTAAACCGAGTCGAGGCTCAGTTAACTGAGCCTATGGCTCGGTAAAACTGAGCTCCAGCTCAGTTTAAACCGAGCCTTGTAGGCTCAGTTTTACTGAGCCATCAGTTCAGTTAAGTGATATTAAATGGATTCCAACATCCTTCGATGAAATTGATCCCCATATAAGCATGAATATGTAACCTAGGGTGGATTTCTTACCATCGACATATCTAGAATAATCCAAATCAAAATTACATATAATTTCAAGATTATTTCAGCGTTTGTAGGAAGGTAATATAATTTTTTAGCCCAACAAACAGTGTAAAACTTTGCATACCAATTGCAAATGCAATATCAGGGCGTGTACAAATTTGGCATACGTATGATACCATATTACCGAAGCATAAGGAATATTGATCTTCATTTGAGCATGTACTGATTCACTTCCAGGACATTAAAACTTGCTGAATTTGTCCATCTTGACAATGTGAGCAACACTACTACAGCAACCAGGCATGTTATAATTTTAAGTTCTTCCTTAATACATGTTTTTGGAGATAAAAAATAAATCCTATGAGACAGATCTCCATAACTTAAAATTCTAATTACATAATACGATTTCCCAAGATACTTCATTTCAAACTCAGTTGATAGGAACTACTTTGTCTCGTATAACATATCTAAACCATTGCTTGCAAATAAAATATCATCCATATAGAATAAATACTGAAAACCCAAAATGAACAATGAACCTATAATGAAGCTCTATATTTAGATATTCCTTCTGATGCCAAACTTGCAGATTACAACATGATGGACAACTTCAAAAGTTGGTCTTCAGTGTATTTCGGTGAAAGAAAAGGCCTAATAAAATAATAGCAATCGCTATTATAACAGAAACATGTATGGTGCAGCTGCAAAATGGATAGCATCAGTAAAACGATATGAAAAAGTAGTAGGTAACGCGTGAGCATCCACACAAACCTAGAGACTATACACCTGGCAATAACATGCAGAGAAGCAACGTGCCATTCACCATTTTAACAACATTAATAGGAATCAGTACATTAGTTTTTTGACAAGATTAACATGCAAGAGTACTAAACATGCAAGATCATCAAACAAACAACATAAGTAGAGTGCTTTGCAATTCACCTGCATGCCACAAACAACTATTTGATCTCCCTCGTGAAGAATTCCATTAACAAGCACTGTGTTTGTGGTAGTTCCAAGACCTTCAATCATTTTAATTCCAGAACAGTGCACTGGAAAAGTAAAACCAAAATTTTGATCGAGAAGTCACTACACCCAATAACTTCAAAACATCGGGATACAGCTAATGAAATAACCAAAAGCTTATTCGGAACATTTATATTTAAGTGGAAAGAAAATCATATGAGTTGTCATTGGCTAACTCATTAAAAAGCCACTGCCTTTATATTGTGTGCTAAAGGTCATATTATTTCATGAAGTTAATGGGTATAGAGATTATAACATGTTCTTCTAGTAAAGACTCCAACTAGTTTGTTACGACTAAAAAGCCACTACCTATATATTGTGTGCTAAAGGTCATATTATTTCATATTAACTGTTTGAGTATACGAATTAATATTATGTATACGATAAGAAAACTTGTTAGTGACCGGTAAATTTACTGGTACAAGTTTACTCATTTATTTGTTTAGTAGATTTACTAATATATTTGTCGAAGACTATAGCTGTCATTTCTTTGTAATTAACTGAGTACTGACAGTTTCTCAATGATGTAGCAGCTTAATATAATCTTTAGTCTCAAACGCTGCTTTAGACTAACAACTAAGAAAAGAAAAACCAGACTAATGATTAGTGGATCAACATTCAACTAGGTGATTGTTTTGTTATAGAGATAAAGGGAAAAAAATTCATACTCATCGATTGAGGTAAAGAAACCAACGCTAATTTAAAGTATCGCCGAATATATTTGATGCTTTTAGTATTTTATCTAATTAAAGATATTATGTGCTCCGTTCATGAATTAACCTAGCTCCATAATCTAACAAACATAATTGCCTACAAATACCAAGCAACCTACCGGGTAAGAAAAATTACCAGCGAGAGGCGCAAAATGGAGGTGGGAGCCGAGAAACGGAGGCCGGAGTTGAGCGATGCAAAATGGAGACGAACGGCGAGAAGATAGGGTTAGGGTTTAAATTTTCTTGTAGCTGAAGAAAGCTCGATCTACTGGATGGCGACGAAGAGGAAGAAGCAACGCGATTTGCTTTGGTGGCTAGGTTTTCGTGAAGGGAAAAGGGGGAGATTTAGGTTTTAAGATTAGGAAATGTCGTGGCCAAGTTTATTTTTGTTGAACACAGAAGGAGCGGTCAAAGAAACGAAGAGTGGAAAATCAAATAATCAGCTATTAGCCTATTACACGTCTATCTATGACTGCCGTACAAAAGAAATTGTAAAAAAAAACACTACAACTGCTGAAATAAAATACTTGTTACAAAATCATATTACAACTGTTAACTTATTAACTATTAATTATTTAATAATAATTGACAAATATTATTGATTCCCAAGTTTATTATTAATTATTATTATTAAATATCAATATAATTAGTTATTAAATATAGATATTATAAACATGAAGTTTGTACTAGCCATCTCTATTACAACTAATAAAATGAAAAGTTGTGATATATATGTTTATTACAACAGTGATTTTTGCACAGTTGTAAAAACCATTTATTACAATAGTGCGTTTTGCACAGTTGTAAAAAAGAATTTATTACAACTGTGCTTTACGCACAGTTGTAAAATTAAAGTTGTAATATGGTGTTTTTGTTGTAGTGGGGCATGCTCTTCCGCAATCTTTGAGAAGATCAAGATGTCATCAACAAAGAGCAGGACGAATTTATTTAGAAACTCTCGAAACACCCTACTCATCAGATCAACAAAATAGGCGGGTGCATTCGTCAACCCAAAAGGCATAACTAGACATTCAAAGAAACCATCTGGATTCCTAAAAGCGGTCTTATCTATATTGTCTTCAGCCGCCCTTAACTAATGAAACCCTGTGGCCAAGTCTAACTGAGAAAATACCGAGGCGCCAACAAGTTGATCAAACAAGTCATCTATCCTTGTAAGTGGGTACTTATTCTTCTTTGTGAGTCTGTTCAACTGTCTATAGTCCACACACAAACGAAGATAACCATCTGCCTTAGTTGCAAATACTACTGGAGCACCCCATTCAGATATGCTTCGCCTGATAAACCCTTTCTCAAGAAGCTCCCCTACATGCTTGCAAAGCTCCCTCCTTTCCCTTGGAGCCATATGGCGAACTAGTAATGCAACTGGATTTGCATTGTCTACCAAATATATATGAAAATCGATCTCGCGCCTCGGGGGTAAGCCTCGTACCTCATCACAAACATCAGAATAATCTCGGACTACTGGAATAGATTGGAAATCATCGATAGATGCATCAAGAGACTCTAGGAACTAAGCATGAAAGACCCTTGTGGGTCACAAGAAATCTCCAGGGTACTCCCATGGCAAGTTAGAAGTCTAACGACCCTCCTCTCACAATCTAGAATGGCACCATACATGGTTATCCAACCCATCCCTAGAATCAAACCGTAGCCCATAAAACCGAGCAAATACGTGTCGCACTCAAAATCGACGCCTAAGATAGATATTCTCAAACCCCGACAAATCATAGACAAATGAGCCGAACCACCAATGGGGTTTGAGACAACAATAGGATCCACAACCATACTAGTATATAAGTGCAGAGATTCAACCACATAACTAGATATAAATGAATGTGAAGTGCCAGAATCAAAAAGAGTTATAATAGGATGACTGGAAAGAGAAATCAAACCTACCACGGAAATTTTCCTACCTCTATCCGGAGCACTGGCCGCGAAAGCATGCACCTGCCCTCTAGAAGCTCCTGCCCTTTGACCTTGTCCCTGTGGACCCTGTTTTTTTGGGCACTCCCTAGCAAAATGTCTGACCTCTCCACAATTGAAGCAAGTATTCTTCCTTCTTTTGTAGTCCTTAACCAAGTGACCCTCTCGTCCACAACTTTGACATTTCCTCTTATCCTTAGCCTTGTCATTCTTTCCACCTTTCTTCTGTTGTTGTTGTTGCTGCAGCCCTTTCTTGGGCCATACCTTCTTGTTTGCGTTGTTTCCTCGGCCTTAACTTCCTTGTTTTCTTCTTTGTATTCCTCATGCATCAAGGCTATATCAACTAGCCTTTCAAAAGTCTCTCCCATTGGAATATGGGACATAGCTAACCCATGAAGGGGTTCATTCATCTCTTTAGCAAACCATAAAGCTTTCTTATGTGGAGTATCCACCAATTCCAATCCAAATCTTGCTAGCTTCTTGAATTTGTTCACATATTCTTTAACAGTCATGTTTCCTTGTTTGGGTGCTAAGAACCCGTCCATTTGCATGATTTTCTCATCTTGAGAGAGAAACTTCATTTCAAACCTCATTCTAAAATCATCTCATGTCTCCACCAAACGTCTAGCTTGGGTTACTTCCCACTAGAACGAAGCTTCATCTTTCAGTAGCCTGGCAGCTAGCTGAATCTTCCTTCAATCTTCCACTTCCAAGATTACAAACAAGTCTTTGGTCTCATTGAGCCAATTCCTTGCCTCTACGAATGTTTCGGTTCCACGGAATGACTTCCTTCCCATGGAATAGAAATCTTTGCAGATCTTAGAGAAATTATCTACATTTGGAGGAGGAGGAGGAGGAACGACGGGTGCAGCTGGGGGAGGAACGTCATCTTGACCTCCGGCAAGCGCCTTGGCCTCTAGATACTTGAGGAACCAGCCTCGTATCGTAACTCTCTCTGGAATATTAGGTTCCCCAGACATGCTGAAATGAAAAGGAAAGAGATTTAGACAAAGGATCGAAAGATATTACATATGGCTTTGGGGAATTTGTTTTTCAAAACAGACTTTTCTTTTTGAAAAATGCTTTCTTTTAAAACCTTTTTGAAAATAGTTTTCGAGAACTCTTATCTAATCTGGTAACCTTCAGCTCTGATACCAAATGTGACACCCCCACGTCCATTAATGTCACTCACAAAGGGAATGCATTAAGTTTCGTGAAGCATTATAGGAAAACAGAAATGGAAATATTACAAGACAAATATAAAATGATAGCGGAATAAAAACTTTATTTATCATAAAGCATCGTGGTTCAAAAATATCACATGTCTGAAATACAAAAAAACCATTACATCATAAAAACTACTATCTTGTTCTTTAAAACATCAGAGTACATAAAAAAAGCAAAATTCCCCAAATAAAATGTAGCCATAGTAGATTGGATAGGAGCTTGAGCCATACATCTAAGTAGCTTCAGCAAAATGAAAGCAGAATCACGGTCAAGCCTGAGTATTCCAAGCCTGAGAACCTGGGGAGGGGGGAACGGAAGAAAGAAGAGGAAACAAAAAGGGTCAGACATAAAGTCTAGCAAGTCCAGTTACTTTTAGCAAGTAAATAAGTGAAAGTAGCATGACATTCGTATAAAGTGTATAAGAAAAATAACGCCATAAAAGGTAGGTATGACAAGGTAAACATGATAGAGTGTGTAGACTTCTCTAATGATTACTCTGCACTAATAATAGTATAACCAGAATGAGATGATCCCAACATCTATCAGATGGTAGACTTAGGCATACGTCCAGATGTACCCTAACTACTACCCTAATCGGTCGGATCCCAACTCCGTAGATACTTTGTGTCGGCCACAGTAGGAGGTATCACTTCCTAAAGTGGCAACCCTTCGTTGATGTGCACATCCATACCTACTGGTCTCACAGTCATCTTAGCCCCCTCTACCCGGCCCATGCACGCACATTTCCCCGGTCGGTTTGTGCCGCCCACACCGTCCTCCTTGGATCTCTTACAATCAATCCAATAAGCATGCCTCGACTCCGACCTAGGGCGGACTCCTCGTTTGATACTGTTATATGGGTTACCGCCGAAAACTGGTCCGACACACAATACGATACAAGCTCTCCCCTTTGTCTTGTATCCCCACTAGGATTTCCACCGATTATGCTTACCAGTAGGTGTCTTTAATTACATAACCCTATTATCTCCACAAGTTATGCTTACCCTAAGATGTCTTTAATTACATAAATCCAACATTTCCACAGGTTATGCTTACCCCTAGGTGTCTTTAATTACATAACCCCCACAGGTTAAGTGTGGGCCTATATATGAATATTACCCACCCTCTCAGATTTACTTAACCCACCCACTGTTCAGACATATTTACTTAACCCCTGTTCAAGTTCATGTTCACACAATCCCTATGGATTCTACTAGGTTAAGTATTCAAGGTTTATTACCATACTTCATTTATGGTTATAGTATGCTAAACCTCCCACATTAAGCCTACAATTGGTGGATGCTGGATATGCCGAGCGGGTTCGGGCAGACTTATTCCACAAATCAGGCTTAACCTCGTGTCTTAGCACATCTCGTATTTGTGTACCTAGACCTCTCATATTAGTTTCACCACTTGTGGTCGCTGGATATGTTGGGCGAGTACGGGTAGACTTCCACCACAAGTGTAATCTAAACTCGTGTCTAGGCGCAGTTATAGTTTCTAAATACTGAAATCCTAGGCATTTCTTTATTAGCCAATTCTTACCTATGTTGTTATAGGTTATAGGTTTCATGCCCCTTTTTCCCCCCAATTATGTCCATAGTGAAATATATGTCTAAATTCATATACATATACATTATTCAAATTATGCCAATTTTCACTTTTTTACCAATTATGCCCCCAAATTCCCAATTCACAAGATATGCCCAATTTCAGTGTTTTCCCCTCGTTCCCAAACTAACGTAATCTCATAATTTAGCGGCATGCCTAGGCTCGAAAGTATCCTGGCTATATAAAATAAAAGGGAAAGGGTGAAGGGAAGATGATAGAGTTGATTATTCTTACAGAATTGACATAAACTTTTCATGGCATAATGTTAAGATGAACATATAAGAACAGATCGGTGAACTTGTGATATTAAATGGGTTCTAACATATTAGGGATGTCATAATAGGCATGATAAGATCTAAACTAGGATTTAGATGTCCAACACTTGACATATCCCAATTAACCACAACATGGTTGGTACAAGATGATCTAAATATTGAATTAGATCTATAATCAAAAGTAGATCTGACATGATAAAGGTTAAGATCCAAGTCATAGTATGCCAAAATATCACAGATTCACAAGTTATTACAGATCTGAAGTGATTCAAGGATTAACATGCATGGATCCAAATTACAGTCCTATCATGTTTACTTTTTATTTATTTTAATCTAAAAGCAACTTAAAACTCATAGCGTTTGGATCTAGAAAGATAGAAGAAGAACAGATCTACACTTGAATCTTTAACTTTGATTTGCAGAAGAGGAAAAGAATTTGATTTAGTCCAGGCACCAACAACATCTATGCCTCCATTGATTTTCAGTGAAGAAAACAAGAGAAATGAGCTTATATTTATATCTTCCAGCCCCCAGAATTCGTCCTGCCACCTCAGCCCTAGGGGGGTCGACCTATAGGTCGACACCCCCTAGAGGGTTCGACCCCGGGGTCGACTCCCTTGGGGAGGGAAATTTTTCTCCTCAAGAATTTTGACTTTTGAACGATTTTTGATTTTCTGAATTTAATTATATATATATATATATATATATATATATAATTCTCTTGCGTACAAACTTCAAACCTTCATAACTTCTACATACAGTGTTTGTTTTACGCAAATCAAATGTCTATCTTGACCAGAATTTCGAGACAGACGCAATGGCACAATCCTTTTTCCTTAATTATGAATATTAGATTAATTATTCTTTAGTTTTTCCTCTTTTAATGTTGTTAAAATACGGGGTGTTTCGCACAACGTAGACAAATGAAATAGGTTTACTCAAAGCCACTGAGTTAGTGTTAGATTCTTCCCATCTTGGTTTCTTCTAGCTTCTGTCAAACCCAAAGCTCCCACTTTGTGGTTTTTGATTAAAGTCTGGCTTCCCTCCTTCCCCACTGGAGCCAAATTTCTTCTTTGTGTAGTATAGCTCATCCATACGGATGAATTTATCAGCCTGAAAGTGGAAATCTTACAAGTCTTTGCACCCATGAATATATAACTCCTTCCAGAAAGGAGTGTTTTTGATTAGTCCTAAATGAACATCAATAAGCTTGTCTCGGTCGTTTATGTCTTTGGCCTTTAAGGCTTCTACATTAAACCTCTTCAAATAGTCTCCCAAGGACTCCCCCTACCTTTTCTTTGCGTTGGCAATGGCGGTATAGTCTACTGTTGGGTCCTTGAAGATACATAACTGCATGGAGAATTCGTAAGAGAATTGCTTCCATGAGTAAATGGTATTATCCCAATATTGACGATACCACTTAGTACCTGCCCCTTGGATTTTTACTGGGAAGAGACAACATCAACAGCTCTTGAAGCATTATAAAGGTCCATTTGGTTGTCAAAAGCTATTCGGGTCATCTGGATCAGTGGTTCCAAGATACTTCATGGTTGAGATCTTCACATGGGCTGTTATTATAGTATTCATAATTTCATCGGTAAAAGGAACCACCCTTTTATTGTCATTAACCGTTTCATCCAGGGTTCTCTTTCCTTTACGCTCAAGCAAATATTTAATGGCTTTCTTCATAATGTCTTTGAGGTAAGCCTCTGCATTATCATAGTATGATCTCTTGGGACTGTACCCCTTAGTAGTAGGAGCTTCCGGACTACTTCTTACTACATTGATTTCCCTGATGATTAACCCCTATCAGATGGGATCTCTTCTTATTGGAGGAAGTTGCTTCCAAGCGAGTTTTGCATTTCACGGACCTGTGTCTCTGGAGCCATTAATTTGATGGAATTTTCTTCTGCAACATTCGGGTTTGGAGGCTGCTTTGAATTAGAGGTTCCACATAATTCAGTGGTATTTAAGTTGAGCGTTGGAGCCACAATCTTCTCATGGGCAACATTAAGAGTTGGTTCTTTATTCAGAGCCTACAATCTTTTTGACTTAATCCTTTCCTACCATTAAGCAATAAGTTTTCCAAATTAGTCTATAATTAAATAAAGGAAGACGAAGGTTCAAGCCCTCCTTCTAGCACTGAAATGTTAATGATAAGAATCATTAACACTGAAATTTAGATGAAATTTAGAGGGTAATCAATCTAAGGGATGTTGGCGGATAACTCATCCTCAACAATCTAAGCCTTCCTAGATATCAAGACCTTAAGCCCGAAGATTAGTTTCTCTTCCTTCGAGAGGTGAGTATCACGCTTACGAAACTTAAAGGTCAACAGTTACCTTGGGTAAGGGCATTATGGGCTTTCAGAAAGTTGAGAATCTCGTTACAACAATGATTCTTAGATTCTATATAGAATAATATAGAATATGTTGAGAAGAAACATGTAATGTATCACAAAAGTAGATTTAGCGACATATTGTAGCTCTTATTGACTAATATACATTGTGTCAGTTATCACGTCATAAGGTTATAAGAGGTCTTTTTTAGCATGTTGTGCTACGTCAGGCTTAATGTGAAAGATTTTAGGCACATATATGAATCATAAGGAAGAACTTATTGATTTTATTCAATGATTTCCCTTTTCTAAATGCTTTTGTGTCCAAATCCTTCATGAAAAGAGGTTAGTGATAACTCCCTGTTCGATCAATATGGACACAACATGATTATCGAATCAATTTCCCTTTTTATTCACTATGATTGTATTACAATTGTTGTGGAAATCCCCAACTTGATTGAGAAATTAGAGTTTTCTCTCTAAGAAAAGAATATAAGATTGTAGATTGAGAAAAAGATCCTCAAAATATGACTCTTAGGGTCTTATTTATAGACAATTTGGGTCCTCTTTGGTAATTTCTCTACCGGAAGCCCTCTTTTAATTTGCATTAACGGCGTCGACCTGCTTTGGCAGCTTCCATTGCCGGATCCTGGGTGTCGTTCTTTCTCGTTTTCGGTACCTTTTCTATTAGAATTCCTTTGCTTTGTTGCTTCTTCTTTGGAGGTGACTATCAGTCGACTGCTTTAGTATACCAAGCTTGTTGGTAGCGATAACACGTTTATTAGAGCTACAGCTTTGTTGATAATCCCTTGTATTCACTTGTTCTTGGTATCATGCTCTGATGGTAGACTTCGTCCTTTCAAATGTAACGATAGTGAATCGACCAATACCGATAGCCCTTCGTTTGTTCTTATGTTGCCTATTGGTGTAACACCCCGTATTTTCTGTAAACATTAAAGTTATGAATTAAAGAATAATTAGTTACAAATGTAAGAATTAAGGGAAACGGGTTACGCCATTGCGTTCGGGTCGGAATTCAGCTTGAGAGAGTCCGAGTTTGCGCGAAACGGACTCCTTATGAAGGAGTTATGACCTTCAGAAGATTCGAGAATTGAAATAAACAACTCAGAATAAAGTTTAGAAAATTCAAAATTCAAAGTCAGAAGCAGAAGCGAGCTGGGCGGGAAATTTCCCGCCCAAGGCCAGGTCGACCAGGAGGTCGACCAGGGTGTCGACCTCCCCCCATACAGGTCGACCAGGGGGTCAACCTGGGGGTCGACCTCCCCCTCGGGTCAGATCTGAAATCTGACGTGTTTTCTCCTATGACGAATTATTGTGGCATTAGGGCTTGTGTGGCACGTTCTGGTTGGTTCTCTTAGGTTTGAATGGCTTTGATTTGCTCTAGGTTAATCAGACGATTCCTATTAAATCAAACTTCTATATAATAAACCTAAAGCTAAACCCTAAAACCACACAAAAATATTCCTAAGACCGTCATGCTGTCAACACTCAACCTAGAGTAGCTGCCATTCTCATTCAACTAGAAAGCAAGTTAGGAATTGCAAATCAAATCTAATTCAACTAAGAGAATTCAACGTCTACAACAAAGGAGTGCTATTAAAATTCAGAATACAGATCCCATAACTCAAGACTAACCTCCTTTTTGTAAGTCCAGTTATCATTTAGACCTAAACGATGTTAGAATTGTGACTAAATAACTGGATATAGAACATCGCCGGATGTAAATCTATGTCTATCCTTTTTGTTAAAACTGAATTGATTGAGACTATGATTCTTATCATGCCAAGTTGTGATCTTGTTGTATGTAATTTGATGATAAAAGTTAAATGCTTTGGATCCATATGTTGCATAATTTGCCAATGACATATAAGTTGTGTAATTTAGCGATGACATATTATACTTTGGCAATGACATATCATGTTGAATAAATTGAAGATGACATATTATGTTGTATACTTAGTGATGACATGAATTGGTGATGAAATATTATAATTTGGCGATGGCATATCATATTGTATAATTTGGCGATGGATATCATATTGTGTATAATTTGGTGTTGACATTTCATGTTGCATGATTTGGTAATAACACCTATATGTTATATGACAATTTGGGAATTTTGCTATGTTTATGCAAGTTCAACCATGTTCACATATATGACCAAAACCACATGCTAATATGATTAGGTTCATGTTAGATTTGATCCAACTAATTTGCAAAGTTCACAACTACATGCCTAATTTTAAGTTTATGTAGTTCTATGTAAAACCCCTATTTCATGATTCATGCTGAGTAGATCTAAATTTGCAAGTTCATAATTGAATGTATATTATTCTATGCCAAGTTCATATGATGCATGTATTGTTAGATCCATATTTTTATGATGTTGGAATTGTTACATGTTCCTCTTTTTCCCCTTTTGTGTATAAGTTAGGCTATGTATCGAGCCTAACATTTTATGTGATTCATGCGAACGTTTAACGGGGGAAACGTTGGGGGGGGGAACTTGAAATAACATATAATTGGCATATTTGGCTCATAAACATGTAAATGTTTTATGGCATAAAGTGGTATAAATTTTTATACCTAAAATTATGAACTTGATTTAAAAGAGAAAGTGGGGCTTGACTTGAATGACAATAATTTACATATAAATATAAAGAGGTAAATATGTAAATTTAGAAAAGACGAATATGCCTAACCCGAGGTTAGATTGAGTTAAGGTGTAAGAATGCCCGGAACCGCCCGGCACATCCAGCAACCATAACAATATATATCTAATGTGGGAGGTTAGTGCATCGAGCCCAAAACAACCCGAGGTTAGACTGAGTTACGGTATAAAACTACCCGGACCCGACCGACACATCCTGTAACCGCAACAATACATGTCTAATGTGAGTGGTTGGTGCTTTAATAAATGAATTAAAGCTAAGTCAAGAATGTTAGGGTTAAGTTAATGAAGGCAACACTTAACCAATGCAACATGTTAACTAAACTGATGGGTGAGGTTAGGTTAACTTGGACACTTAACCAATTTAACATGTTGACTAGGAAACCCTAGTAACGGGGACCCATTTCAGCAGTAACCCATATATATGTATCATGGTACCCTGAACTAGGCAGGGTGGGGCACGATTACCGAGCTAATTATAAGCGGTCAAAACGATGGTGGTTGGTGCGTCAGTGTAGGTTCCGACGGAGTACGGGTGTGCACGTACTCAGGAGTGGAAAAAGCAGGCTCTGGGCATCAGTAGTTATACACTGTGCATCTTGAATTGTGTCGGGTTGCCACTATAGGATTTGATACACCCCATGGTGGGACACGCACAGGTATCTACAATCGAGCTGGGCCGTAGGACACAAGTAGTAAATGCGTGCGAGTAGGAGCCGATCAATAAAAAGGGATCACTGGGTTTTGAACTCACGATAATGGTTGAAATATCTAGTAGGTGCAGAGAATATGTGTAATGACCCGCATTGGCAGAGGTATTATAATTAATTTATTTAATTATTTAAAAGTTGATTAAAAGGATTTCATGGTCGTGGAATTAAATAATGGTGAGTATTTAATTTAAATAACAAATTAAATAATATATTTAATTTTGAAATAATCAGAATTGGCTGATATGGCGATATGGTGTGAACTGGATCATTTGTGATATTTAATTCAGCTTGGAATTTGATTTGAATAACGAATATATTATATAAACGACAGTTTGAACGTAGAGTTATAATATAATTAAAATCGAGCTCGAAATGGCGCTGCAGTTCGTAAATTGGCGATTCGAACTTCAAGTGAATGTACAGGATTCGTTTTAAGCCGGATTTTTGTGAAACAAGAAACGTTAGGAGCTGGTGGAGTATATCTTTCTAGTGGAAGAGAAAAATCGGGATTTCGTCGTGTGGATTTTGAGATATGTCCAAATCAAATTTTAGAAAAGTCGCTGTGGAATTCCTTTATAATTTATAAAGGAATTATTTATATTTTAAAAAGTAATTTCAATATAAATCGAATATCGGGTTGACCCAGAAGTGAATATCGAGTTAGAAATTCATATAGGAATATTCTAGAGATGTATGGTATTCCACTGTGAACATAGACGATAATATTTATTTTTAAATATTTAATTTAATTATATTTAAATATATTTATATATTTAAATGGGTCATCCAGAGCTTTAAAAATAGCCAGTTTTGCAAACGAGGTCAGAATTCGATGAAACTAATTTTGTTGGATCCGCTATGTCAAATAGTTGTTAGATTTCCAGTTTCATGATTTTTAGAGTCAGTATGTGACCATACAGATTTTTAGAGTGAAAAACAGTCAGTATTTTGACGGTTAAAAATACGCTGTGTGAGCAAATGGAGTCAGAATTCGACGAAACCAGTTTCGTTGAGACCGTAATGTCAAACTGAAGCCGCATGTCCAGTCTCGTGATTTTTAGGTACTGTGTGTGATCGCACGAATTTCAAGAAGGTAAAAACGAATATAAAAGGATTAAAATAAAATATCTAACAAATATCTAAAAATATCTAGATATTTTGAAAATCTTATAAATAGACCTTAACTTATCCTAAAACCTAAATTTCCTTTTTCTCATTTTCCGCCGTCAGTGTTTTACATCCTCAAGCAAAATCACAGTAAACATTGATCTTCAAAAATGAAAATCAATTCAAAGAAAATCCCGTAAATCATGAGAGCCTTGTATCTGAGTTTGTCTCAGCGAAAACTTCAGTCTCGTATGGGTTTCAGGGTATTCGAACTTCATTGGTATCGTTCGGTTTTGCAACAGTAGACGTAGGGCTTGAATTTTCTTGGAATTGATGCATCGATGAGTGGTTTAAGGTTCATATTTGGATCCAGCAAGGGAATTAGCACCTCGTATGGTGGTTTTAGTGGATTTCGAGCATAAAAATGTCGCACGAGCTGTGAAGCTCGCCTGAAAGTCGTGGTTCCCAGGGAAGGACCGAGTTGAGCCTATTGCGTATGAGGTGTAAGAGTTGTCGGTGAGGAGTTCCATGGTGGTTTCGGTTTGGTGGTTAGTGGAGTAGAAAAGGAAATGTGGTGGTTTGAAGAATCGTGAATGGCTAATTGATTTGGAGCAGGTCACGGCAAGAAGTTTGGGGAAGATGGTAGCTTGTGGGTTTGGGCTTGGTAGGAGGAGAATGGGCCGGAGTATATGAAAGGTTAAGGCCCAACTAATATTTGAATTTTTAGTTTTAATTTAATTTAAAATATTTGTACCAACTTATAATGTCAATAACTCATCCATATGAAATCATAATCACGAACCGTAAGTTGCATTGGGACCGTATGGACGAGAGCTTCACAATGAAGCTGACTGGAAGTGGATTGAAGCTAGTTTGAATTTATGGCGAAATAAATTGTTTGATTCAAATCAAATAACAGTTTATCGTTCTTTAACGGTGAACTGCCTTAGTGAGTAAATCTCACTAACTCTAAACAGTATATAATTTCTGAAACGACCCGAAATCCCGTTCAGACGGAAACAAGGGTTATCTTTGGAATATAACACAGAAACAGATAATAGCAGAACAAAATTAAATAAATACACCAGATAATGAACAACAAAATATACTAGATAAAAATAATCATCAGAGTTACATAGTATACAGGATCTTACTTAGTACAAATACAGTTCAGCTATACATAAATGTCTACAGCGGAAATAAACAAAATATGTACAATAGGAGCTGAACAGCATAAAAAGAGATAAATGATAGAGTCCATCTTCAGCTCCAGCTATCCAGAAAGAACCAGCTAAACCTGAATACAAGGCTGCCCGTGTAGAAAAAGGGGCACCCGAGTTTGAAAGTGAAACAAACTACGAGTCAGTCATGGGACTGGTATGAGAATTCCATTCAACACACATATAATATGGCTAATCACAGGACCACGCCACTTTCGTGGAACGGGTTTACTCCATTGGATTGCCAGTGCTTTAAAAACAAATCTTTCTTTTAAACATCGATATGCTTTTTATAAAAATGAAGCCGTTATAAGACTCAGCTCCCATCACACAATGCAACGCAAACCGGAGGATAGATTTTTTACCTTATAACAGCCAAAATATGCTTGATACGAATAAAAAAAAGGCATTTGGTATTATTGCTAGTGTTTATATGTTTTGAAAACAATTTCAAATCGTAACTATCAGTCATAGACGACATGAGCGTCCCATGCCACTATGTCGCCAAATGTATATATATACAATCGAAACCGCACAGTCACGTATTTGGAAATTGGACTTCCGTCATGAACCAAGGCAAAAGATAGTCCTTACCGAATTCGAGACGCTCTAGCCCGCCCCTCAGGATCAGAGCTCGAGTGACCCTTGGATCGTCAGGGCCGGTCCACCGATGTGGATTAAAATTCCTGAACACTGCGTTTCCCCACCCTTTGGGGCGTAAACGAGCCAACGAATGACTCCATCGGACCCGGATCGTCCGATCAAACCGAGGCGCCTCGCAACAGCAACAACCACATAGGTGAAAAGTATATAAATGTCAGGGCTGGTAGGTCATTGACACCACCCTAGCTAGAAAGAAACGCATGCCCTCCCTGAGGTCCTTCTCCCGTTTTAGGTTCATACCGGGGTGTGAGGCTCGCGAATTCACGTTATACTCAAAGCTACGCCACACAGGCGGTGCTTTGATCATCACCACAAGACTTTGCTTTTCAACAGAAGCCCTGATCACTGCGTCTTAGCATGCCACACAGGCAATTCATGCCATGCGACTGATGTCCATCGATATACAACCTCTGAGCTCGTGCGTCTCAGAGAAGGGCGTTAAGCAAAAGAATAAATTCTCCACCGCCAAACAGATGTATATTTAACAGAAATCAATCAACACAGAATAAAATCCAATGTCAGACACACAGTCCATTTACAAGTCCGTTCTGGGTCTGAACGAAACCGGAGGCACTAAATACCTCGCAAAGCCATTGATTTTCACGTACGTCTGAACGATCACCACTCATTATCCATATTTCGGGATGCCTCCCAATCAGGACCTCGGTTACCATCCAAACGAGGTGAAGATCTCCGGTCTTCGACCATCGTCTTCATCTTCGAATTTCAATCGTCGGTCAATTATTTGAAATGAGTATTAACTCGGCCTTTTCAAATAATTCCCGTATATTTAGAATTTTAAATCAATTTATTTCAATGGTTAAATTATTTGACAACACCAATCTTGTTACTTAATGTAATTTTCACACCAAACACATTCAACCATCAAATACAACATAAATCGAGCAAATTCAGTTTATTTCCACTCCATATTGTTTATGGTATTTTATAACTATTTATCGCTATTTTTATTTATTTTAAAATAGCCAATTTATTCAAAACGACGCATCGGGCCATAACGCGGCCGTGGCGCTGTTTTTCTTCAGAATTGATTTACACATATCTGAAAATCTAACCGTTGGATCTTCGCAAAATTTACATCATTAGAAAGGTCTTTTCAAAACGAATCCAACGGTTCCAGTTTCGGGAAAATCCGACGGTCGGATCTCCAGGTACAATCGTTTGAAATTTCGATTTCAAAATACGAACTGCAGCGTCGTTATTCGATTAAATATATAATTATATTTATATATATATAAATATAATCGCTTCTGGCGCTGTTTTTCTTCAGATTTGAATTAAACATTCCAGACAATCCAACCGTTGGATTTTTACAAGGTTAGTGCCGTTGGAAAGATTATTCCAAGGCGAACCCGACGGTTGAGGTTTCGGGAAAATCCAATGGTCGGATTTCCCGTACTAGTTGTTTGAAATCACGGTTTCAAAATACGAACTGCACGGCCACGTTTCGTTTTAATTTTATTTATATTTATATAAATATATAAATATAGTTCATTCAATGATTTCAATATCGTTTTCACTTCAAATATTTCACTAACGCCTTAAATTTTTGGAAAATTTCGCCATAACCTCCCCTGCACCGGGAGCATCGGGAAATCGCAAATAGCTTTCCCGGTCCTTCTAATCTCAAAAAGAAAAAGAAAAAGCCAAGTGGCTAGCCAATAGGCTCATAAAATCATCACCCAAACAAAACAGTAAATGTGTACCTATTTGTCGGGCACAAAATTTTATTCCTCTTCTCTAGCCCCTTTGCTATAACTTGTTCAATGAATATGCATGTACATATATATACAGTTCTTATCATTTATCATTTTCTATTCAACTTCATATTTGATTTCTATTTGGTTTAAAAACACCATTCATTCTAATGTTACATAAATAGGTGCAAATCATTTCATTAGCTAATTAATGAATATTTCAACTCATATATGTTTATTTTGAACACGTGGCTATTTTTAACACTTCACATTTCAACGATTTATGCATACAATAAAAATGTGATTTTTATTGTAAAACAATTCATTTCAAAACACTATTTTTCTATATAGTTCAAGTTGGTGATAAAAATGGGATTTTTATCATAAAACAATTTCTTTTAAAACGAGATTATTTTACACAGTTCATATAGTCGATAAAAGGTGATTTTTATTATCAAACAATTTATTTCAAAATATGAATACCATTCAACACATGAATTTCTAATCAACGAATGAATATCAATTCAACACATGAATGTTTTCTATAGATAGAAAAAAAATGTGATTTTTATTATCAAACAATTTATTTCAAAATATGAATACCATTCAACACATGAATTTCTAATCAACGAATGAATATCAATTCAACACATGAATGTTTTCTATACAATGAATAAATATAGTTTAAGCAGATGAAAATAATTCAAACATACGAATATTATTCAAAATTTCGGCAGCATAACGGCAGGGTAGTTAAAACCGGGACCGTCCCTAGTACGGCTCCTCGCTCTACCTTAAAACCTCGCGGTTTTTGACAGTGGGGATCATGCATCTAGTTCGCACGCAGGCGGCATGTATATATTTATTTCATTTCCACAAACTAATCCTATGTGGTTTCAACCAAATATTTCTCAATCACAAACGGGTATTTTTCAACCACAATCAACCAATATCAACCACAAACAATCCCAAACAACCATTCGCTATCAATCAATTTTCACAACAATTTCAATCAATAAATATCGTCCATGGTTTGTGGACGAGGGGGCGTATGTATATATATATATTTATATATAGTAATTCATTTTTATTTCAACACATATATATATAGCTAGGAAAAGAAATGGAAGAGTGAGAAATTCTCACAAATAGCTAATTCAATCCCACGACTCTTCTTTGCATAAAATCTTCGCCAATCTCTCTTGTCGCTTTCGTTGCCCGTATTCTCTACATATGTAAAAATCGAATTTTTACTATGTTATTCAATATATAAAAATCGAACTTCAAAAATATAGATTCCGCCTTTTCAAAAATAAAGATTATATCTTTAATATTCCTATGATGTAAAAATTATATTTTTATTACTTTAAAAATACAAAAATCATATCTTACTTCTTCTACTTAATAAAAACTCCGTCTTTTCTATTTTAAAAATATGATCTTTCTATCCCAGTTCAAATCTTCTTCTTTTTAAAAGTTTAAACCTTTTTCTATTTAAAGTTCAAATCTTTTTCTTTTTAAAGTTTAAATCTTTTTCTATTTAAAGTTCAAATCTTTTTCTTTTTAAAGTTTAAATCTTTTCCTATTTAAAGTTCAAATCTTTTTCTTTTTAAAGTTTAAATCTTTTCCTATTTAAAGTTTAAATCTTTTCCTATTTAAAATTCAAATCTTTTTCTTTTTCAAAATTAAATCATTTCAAAATCAGTTTTAAACTTTTCTAAAAATCAGAATTTAAACGCTTTTGAAAATCAGTTTTAAATGCTTTTTTTTTAAATCAGTTTTTAATGCTTTAAAAAAAATCAGTTTTACATCCTTTTAAAAATCAGTTTTAAATGCTTTAAAAACTCAGTTTTTTAAAAATCAGTTTTAAAATCCTTAAAAATAAAATAAAAACAAAAACAACTTACATTGATTCGTCAAGGAGGAGGGGGGGTGGTTTTGCGTCAAGTCGGCGGTGGGTCTCGAACTGGGCGGAGCTGGCTTCGAGGGAGCGGCGGCTTCAGCGTCTCGAACTGGGGGGGGCGTCGTCTTCGTCGGAGCTCGTGCGATCTGGGGGGGCTTCGGGGGTTGCGCCACTGGGAGGAGGAAGGCTGGACGGAGGGGGCGGTGGGTCGGTGGCGTCGAACTGGGGCTCGCGATAGTTTTAGGGTTTTTTTTTCTTTCTTTCTGTTTAATGAATCGGGGGGGGGGGGCAGAAAGGGAGATAAAGGGAGGGAATTAAAATTATTTTTATTATTTAATTTTTCGAAAAAAGTTGACTTTTACATACGACCTCGAAACGAGGCCCACCGCCTGTCGTCCATAGCGTTTTACCCCCATTCCGAACACAATGGGATATGTATCGCAAGCTGATTTGATCGTTACAATCAGTTCCCGTTGAATTTAAAGTGTAATTCTTTATATATTCAATTTAAACGCACATTTCAATTTAGTGGGGCCACATACGAACTCGAAAAATTCCAGAAAAATATTTTCTAGCTTCATATTGACGATACGGTCCTAACAAAACTAGTTTCGTCAAATTCTGAGACCGTTTGAAAAATTGCCAACTTCCAGTCGATTAAAATCAACTTAAACTGGTCAAACGCGTTTTCTTTTGCCACGCTCACATATTGATTCGAAAAATTATGAAATTTGAAACCTAGCAATAACTTGACACTGCGGATCTAACAAAAGTGGTTTCATCGAAATCCGAGGTCGTTTGCAAAATGTCCATTTTTAAGGGCCTGAATTCCATAGCGACTATTCAGAATTTTCAACTGGACATATCTTTTGATTCCCGCTATGAAATTTCGATTGGTCGGATTCGTTGGAAAGATATCATCAATTAGATCCTAATGTTTTTGGTTTCACTAAAATCCGGATTGTTTTGCACCCGGTATATTCAATTGAAGTTTGAAATCGAATTATCGAACTACCGCGCTATTTTCAATTCTATATATAATTATAATTAATTATATTCGTTTTCAAATGTCGATTCAAACTCAGTTTTCATCGCCATTATTTAAAATATTTATTTTAAATATTTAAAATCCATTATTTTAGCCAATTTAAAAATTTTAAATTGGTTCAGATTTTCTGGGTCGTTACAATCTCCCCCACTTAAAACTTTTCGTCCCCGAAAAGGAATAAAGTCGAAAGTGGTTTGATAAATCTACAATCACACAACACAACAACCAATCCAATTGTTTTTAACCTTTGAAAATATACTAATCAAATTTTATACCCCTTTAAAATCATTCAGACTATATAATTAAAAGTGCACATTTATGAAAAGAAAATAACAATAGAGTAGAGAATTGAATGGTAGTGCAAAGTAGGGTAAATGTACCTGGCACCGGAGTCAATCAGAGATATCCACTCGGCATCTAGGAAAAGCTTTCTGAATGCTCTCCTCAGTTTCCCAAGTACAATCTCGCGGATCTCCACTCCATTGCACTTTGACTAAGTGAACTTTCTTGTTCCTCAGCTCTTTGGTTTCTTTGCCGATGATCTTTAGCGGCTCTCGCCTCACAGCTAATTCTGGAGTAATTTCAATATCCTGCTGAGCTGCTTCTTCCACGATCAAGTCTGGATCATGAACGTGCTTTCGAAGTTGAGATATATGAAATACATCATGAACTCCAGGCAGCCAGTCAGGCAGTTTGACCCTATAAGCGAGAGTTCCGATCCGTTCCAGAATAGGAAACGGACCTATGAATTTGGGTGCTAACTTTCCAGTTTTACCGAACCGGATAACTCCTCTCATCGGCGATACTTTCAAATATACATAGTCGCCAACTTCAAAGGATATATCTCTTCTTCTTCTATCGGCATAGCTCTTTTGTCGGCTTTGAGCGGCGAGTTATCGCTTCTTAATAAAATCGACTTTGTCGGCAGCTTCTCGAATCATATCGGGACCCAACACAAGTCTATTTCCAGGCTCGACCCAACAAGCAGGAGATCGGCACGGTCTACCGTACAATGCTTCGAATGGCGACATTGTCAGACTCGCCTGGTAGCTGTTATTATAAGAGAATTCAGCCAAATGCAGATGGTCTTCCCATGATCCACCGAAATCTAGAACACAAGCCCGCAATAGATCTTCTAAAATGCGATTCACCCTCTCAGTCTGACCGTCTGTCTGAGGATGATAAGCGGTGCTCAAGTTTAACTTTGTTCCCAGCTCGACTTGAAATGCCTCCCAGAATTTACTAGTGAAAATTGTATCTCTATCACTGACTATACTGAGTGGCACTCCATGTAGTCTGACTATTTCCCTGAAGTATATCTGCGCCAGACTCTGAGCGGTTCTGTTTGATCTAACAGGTATGAAATGGGCGGTCTTCGTGAAGCGATCTACGATCACCCAAATACTGTCATTTCCTTTTCTGGTTCTGGGCAGACCATCAATGAAATCCATAGAAATATGTTCCCACTTCCAGCCAGGAACTTCCAGCGGTTGTAATAATCCAGCCAATTTCTGTTGGTCACTTTTGACTAGCTGGCAAGTAGGGCATCGACTAACATATATCGAGATGTCTCTTTTTAACGACTTCCACCAGAATGTGCGTTTGATATCGTTATACATTTTATTCACACCTGGATGGATACTGAGCTTAGATTTGTGGCATTCATCAAGCACATCTCTTCTGAGTTCAGGAATTTCTGGAACGCAAATTCGTCCTTCTAACCTCAGAATCCCTTCGCTGTCTAACTGGAAATCCGAAGCATTGCCTTCATGAATTCGCTGACTTATTCCTTTGATAAATTGGTCCTCTTCTTGGAGAGCCGATATCTTATCAATCAACGAAGTCGCAATGATGAAACTGGCGATTATTTCATTCTTCCGGCTTAACGCATCGGCCACGACATTGGCTTTCCCTGGAGTGTATAGAATTTAAAATCATATGCTGCAAGAAACTCCAGCCAACGCTGCTGCCTCAAATTTAAGTCCTTCTGAGTGAACAGATACTTTAACGACTGGTGATCTGTAAACAGTTCAAATCTCTCGCCCAGAAGATAGTGTCTCCAGATTTTCAAAGCGAACACAATAGCCAATAATTCAAGATCATGAGTTACGTAGTTTTTCTCGTGTGGCTTCAGTTGACGGCTTGCATAAGCAATCACTTGGCCTCTTTGCATTAACACTGCGCCAAGGCCTTCTCTAGAAGCATCAGTCCAGACCTTTAAATCTTGGTTACCATCGATGATGGTTAGCACTGGAGCAGTTGTTAATCTCAACTTTAGCTCTTCGAAAGCTTCCTCACTTTCTGGAGTCCATTTGAACTTAGAATGCTTCTTTGTAAGCTTCGTTAAGTGGCCAGATATCTTCGAAAAGTCTTTAACGAACTTCCGATAATAGCTTGCCAATCCGAGAAAACTGCGGACTTCAGTGGGGGTGCTGGGCTGTTTCCAGTTCTGAATAGCTGTGATTTTACTTGGATCCACAGCGATTCCTTCTTTCGATACGACGTGGCCCAGAAATTTTACTTCATCTTGCCAGAAGATACATTTTGAAAACTGGGCTTTTAACACATTCCTTCTGAGAATTTCTAGAACCTGTTCCAGATGCTTTTCATGTTCGGCCTTTGATTTAGAGAAGATTAGAATATCATCAATAACAACCAGAACAAATTTATTCAAAACCCCTCTGAACACTCTGTTCATCAGATCAACGAAGTAAGCTGGAGCGTTACATAAGCCGAACGACATTACTAACCACTCGTAGAATAAGTCGGGGCCTCTGAACGCTGTCATTGGAACACACTCTTCGGCAATTCGAAGTTGATGGAAACCTGTAGCTAGGTCCATTCGTGAAAATACTTGTGCTCCATTTAATCGATCCAACAAATCATCTATCCGCGGCAATGGATACTTGTTCTTTATTGTCTGTTTGTTCAGATCACGATAATCCACGCATAGCCGTAGAGTACCGTCAGATTTTGGGACAAATACCACTGCTGCACCCCAATCAGAGAAACTAGGCCTGATCAGACCCTTCCATACTAGCTGTCTTGTTTGATTGTCTAATTCCTCTTTCTCTTTCAAGGACATTCTTCGAATAGCGTGAACTACCGGCCTTGCATTTGGAATTAAAGCAATTTTGAAATCTATCTCTCTCTGCGGAGGTAAGCGAACAACTTCCTCGAACACATCCGCATAGTTCATGACGATAGGAATATCTTTGATGAGGTCGGGAATATTCTCTGCGATTTCAGGGACATTTTCTATTTGGGCTGGAGAAACATTCAAAGCTGCCCAGAAGTCTTTTCTATTAGCATTCTGACCTTCACACGGAATGGTTATATAATCGCCTGATTTAATCTTCGCCTTTACGACTCTGTCGGCGCATTTGACTTCAGCTTCATATTTGGTCAACTAGTCTAACCCCAAAATAAGATCAAACTCTTTAAAATTCTTGACGGCTGCGATGGTAGGGAACCGATAACGAGAGAAAGAAACCGGCACTCCACAGACCCAACTGAGATCAATGGAACCCCCAACCGGATTCTGGACAGTCATGGGTTCCTTGAGCTTTTTCAAATTCAAATCCAGTTTCTTAGCTGCATCCTTGGCAATGAAACTTCGCGACGCGCCTGTGTCGAACTGTACTTTGACTGGAATGTTTTTGACAGTAAGTGTGCCTTCTAAAACATCGGGCCTTTCCTGAGCAGACGAAGATGTAGGTACTTCTGCCATTTCATTCACTTGTACAGCTTTAGGTTTTCTGAATAGCGGGCAGGCCTTTAAAAGATGACCCGACTGATGACATCCACCACATTTCCTATTCTCTTGAAATCCCTTCTTGGGTGGGAACTTATTCTTTCTTTGTTGGTTCCAAGATTTGCAACTTATCGCCAAATGTCCTTTTCTATTGCAGCTTGAGCACGTGGCGGTCGTTATTCGTTCGTTCCCAGATTCAGCCCTTTTTCTCTTGGCACTGGGCTTCTTATTGATCTCCGACCTTGTACTGGCTTCAGGAATATCAGTTTCTGACTCTGTTCTGTCACTAGAATAGACTTCTTCTTCGTCGCGCAACATTCCTTTCTTATGGAGATCTTCATACTGATAAGCCATGTATATCATTTCAGAAAAAGGAAGCTTCCCATGCCCCAATACTTTATTCTGGTATTTCCTTTGAAGCCCATGAATAAATCTCAGATTTTTCCTCTTTGTATTCTGAATCAGATGGGGAGCAAAGTGAGCAAGTTCATTGAATTTCTTGTGATACTCTGGGATGGTCATATCACCTTGTATTAGATAAGAAAATTCGTCACATAATCGCTCCGTCGCTTCGGGAGGAGTAAATCTTTCCAAGAAAATTACTTTGAATCTGTCCCAGGTGATATCACCTTCTGGATTATCTTTAATAACTGAATCCCACCAAAACAAAGCTTCTTCTTTGAGTGCCCAAGACGCCAGTAATCTTTTCTGATCGTCTCTCAGCTTTAAACCCTCAAAGATCTTCTCTGCAGAACGAATCCAAGCTTGTGTTTCCATAATGGACTCCTTGCCTAAGAATGGCGATCCACCAAGATTTCGAAATCTCTTGTATAGAACTTCTATATTGGATTCTGGCTGCGGGAGCACAACTGGCTCATTAGCTGGTCGAGCCATACGATCATTTCTTCTGTTCCTGCCACTCATTTTCTAGTACGTCTGCAATTAGCAGAACAAGTGTCAGGTCAATGGAAAAGATATTTGAAAATATAGAGACAAATACTTGAATGTAAATGTGTCTATCGATGTGTTATTTCATTCTGCTACTCATACTAGGATATTACTGATCCTATCTGTATAGAGTTACCCGTCCTAGTTCACTACTGGTTCTATTCCTGACGAGTTCGTTCAAATGTTATATTCCAGAACTAAGCTTAACCTGGCTCTGATACCACGTTGAGACGACCCGAAATCCCGTTCAGACGGAAACAAGGGTTATCTTTGGAATATAACACAGAAACAGATAATAGCAGAACAAAATTAAATAAATACACCAGATAATGAACAACAAAATATACTGGATAAAAATAATCATCAGAGTTACACAGTATACAGGATCTTACTTAGTACAAATACAGTTCAGCTATACATAAATGTCTGCAGCGGAAATAAACAAAATATGTACAATAGGAGCTGAACATCATAAAAAGAGATAAATGATAGAGTCCATCTTCAGCTCCAGCTATCCAGAAAGAACCAGCTAAACCTGAATACAAGGCTGCCCGTGTAGAAAAAGGGGCACCCGAGTTTGAAAGTGAAACAAACTACGAGTCAGTCATGGGACTGGTATGAGAATTCCATTCAACACACATATAATATGGCTAATCACAGGACCACGCCACTTTCGTGGAACGGGTTTACTCCATTGGATTGCCAGTGCTTTAAAAACAAATCTTTCTTTTAAACATCGATATGCTTTTTATAAAAATGAAGCCGTTATAAGACTCAGTTCCCATCACACAATGCAACGCAAACCGGAGGATAGAGTTTTTACCTTATAACAGCCAAAATATGCTTGATACGAATAAAACAAAGGCATTTGGTATTATTGCTAGTGTTTATATGTTTTGAAAACAATTTCAAATCAAAACTATCAATCATAGACGACATGAGCGTCCCATGCCACTATGTCGCCAAATGTATATATATACAATCGAAACCGCACGGTCACATATTTGGAAATTGGACTTCCGTCATGAACCAAGGCAAAAGATAGTCCTTACCGAATTCGAGACGCTCTAGCCCGCCCCTCAGGATCAGAGCTCGAGTGACCCTTGGATCGTCAGGGCCGGTCCACCGATGTGGATTAAAATTCCTGAACACTGCGTTTCCCCGCCCTTTGGGGCGTAAACGAGCCAACGAATGACTCCAACGGACCCGGATCGTCCGATCAAACCAAGGCGCCTCGCAACAGCAACAACCACATAAGTGAAAAGTATATAAATGTCAAGGCTGGTAGGTCACTGACACCACCCTAGCTAGAAAGAAACGCATGCCCTCCCTGAGGTCCTTCTCCCGTTTTAGGTTCATACCGGGGTGTGAGGCTCGCGAATTCACGTTATACTCAAAGCTACGCCACACAGGCGGTGCTTTGATCATCACCACAAGACTTTGCTTTTCAACAGAAGCCCTGATCACTGCATCTTAGCATGCCACACAGGCAATTCATGCCATGCGACTGATGTCCATCGATATACAACCTCTGAGCTCGTGCGTCTCAGAGAAGGGCGTTAAGCAAAAGAATAAATTCTCCGCCGCCAAACATATGTATATTTAACAGAAATCAATCAACACAGAATAAAATCCAATGTCAGACACACAGTCCATTTACAAGTCCGTTCTGGGTCTGAACGAAACCGGAGGCACTAAATACCTCGCAAACCCATTGATTTTCACGTACGTCTGAACGATCACCACTCATTATCCATATTTCGGGATGCCTCCCAATCAGGACCTCAGTTACCATCCAAACGAGGTGAAGATCTCCGGTCTTCGACCATCGTCTTCATCTTCGAATTTCAATCGTCGGTCAATTATTTGAAATGAGTATTAACTCGGCCTTTTCAAATAATTCACGTATATTTAGAATTTTAAATCAATTTATTTCAATGGTTAAATTATTTGACAACACCAATCTTGTTACTTAATGTAATTTTCACACCAAACACATTCAACCATCAAATACAACATAAATCGAGCAAATTCAGTTTATTTCCACTCCATATTGTTTATGGTATTTTATAACTATTTATCGCTATTTTTATTTATTTTAAAATAGCCAATTTATTCAAAACGACGCTTCGGGCCATAACGCGGCCGTGGCGCTGTTTTTCTTCAGAATTGATTTACACATATCTGAAAATCTATCCGTTGGATCTTCGCAAAATTTACATCATTAGAAAGGTCTTTTCAAAACGAATCCAACGGTTCCAGTTTCGGGAAAATCCGACGGTCGGATCTCCCGGTACAATCGTTTGAAATTTCGATTTCAAAATACGAACTGCAGCGTCGTTATTCGATTAAATATATAATTATATTTATATATATATAAATATAATCGCTTCTGGCGCTGTTTTTCTTCAGATTTGAATTAAACATTCCAGACAATCCAACCGTTGGATTTTTACAAGGTTAGTGCCGTTGGAAAGATTATTCCAAGGCGAACCCGACGGTTGAGGTTTCGGGAAAATCCAATGGTCGGATTTCCCGTACTAGCTGTTTGAAATCACGGTTTCAAAATACGAACTGCACGGCCACGTTTCGTTTTAATTTTATTTATATTTATATAATTATATAAATATAGTTCATTCAATGATTTCAATATCGTTTTCACTTCAAATATTTCACTAACGCCTTAAATTTTAGGAAAATTTCGCCATAACCTCCCCTGCACCGGGAGCATCGGGAAATCGCAAATAGCTTTCCCGGTCCTTCTAATCTCAAAAAGAAAAAGAAAAAGAAAAAGCCAAGTGGCTAGCCAATAGGCTCATAAAATCATCACCTAAACAAAACAGTAAATATGTACCTATTTGTCGGGCACAAAATTTTATTCCTCTTCTCTAGCCCCTTTGCTATAACCTGTTCAATGAATATGCATGTACATATATATACAGTTCTTATCATTTATCATTTTCTATTCAACTTCATATTTGATTTCTATTTGGTTTAAAAACACCATTCATTCTAATGTTACATAAATAGGTGCAAATCATTTCATTAGCTAATTAATGAATATTTCAACTCATATATGTTTATTTTGAACACGTGGCTATTTTTAACACTTCACATTTCAACGATTTATGCATACAATAAAAATGTGATTTTTATTGTAAAACAATTCATTTCAAAACACTATTTTTCTATATAGTTCAAGTTGGTGATAAAAATGGGATTTTTATCATAAAACAATTTCTTTTAAAACGAGATTATTTTACACAGTTCATATAGTCGATAAAAGGTGATTTTTATTATCAAACAATTTATTTCAAAATATGAATACCATTCAACACATGAATTTCTAATCAACGAATGAATATCAATTCAACACATGAATGTTTTCTATAGATAGAAAAAAAATGTGATTTTTATTATCAAACAATTTATTTCAAAATATGAATACCATTCAACACTTGAATTTCTAATCAACGAATGAATATCAATTCAACACATGAATGTTTTCTATACAATGAATAAATATAGTTTAAGCAGATGAAAATAATTCAAACATACGAATATTATTCAAAATTTCGGCAGCATAACGGCAGGGTAGTTAAAACCGGGACCGTCCCTAGTACGGCTCCTCGCTCTACCTTAAAACCTCGCGGTTTTTGACAGTGGGGATCATGCATCTAGTTCGCACGCAGGCGGCATGTATATATTTATTTCATTTCCACAAACTAATCCTATGTGGTTTCAACCAAATATTTCTCAATCACAAACGGGTATTTTTCAACCACAATCAACCAATATCAACCACAAACAATCCCAAACAACCATTCGCTATCAATCAATTTTCACAACAATTTCAATCAATAAATATCGTCCATGGTTTGTGGACGAGGGGGCGTATGTATATATATATATATTTATATTTATATATAGCAATTCACTTTTATTTCAACACATATATATATAGCTAGGAAAAGAAATGGAAGAGTGAGAAATTCTCACAAATAGCTAATTCAATCCCACGACTCTTCTTTGCATAAAATCTTCGCCAATCTCTCTTGTCGCTTTCGTTGCCCGTATTCTCTACATATGTAAAAATCGAATTTTTACTATGTTATTCAATATATAAAAATCGAACTTCAAAAATATAGATTCCGCCTTTTCAAAAATAAAGATTATATCTTTAATATTCCTATGATGTAAAAATTATATTTTTATTACTTTAAAAATACAAAAATCATATCTTACTTCTTCTACTTAATAAAAACTCCGTCTTTTCTATTTTAAAAATATGATCTTTCTATCCCAGTTCAAATCTTCTTCTTTTTAAAAGTTTAAACCTTTTTCTATTTAAAGTTCAAATCTTTTTCTTTTTAAAGTTTAAATCTTTTTCTATTTAAAGTTCAAATCTTTTTCTTTTTAAAGTTTAAATCTTTTCCTATTTAAAGTTCAAATCTTTTTCTTTTTAAAGTTTAAATCTTTTCCTATTTAAAGTTTAAATCTTTTCCTATTTAAAATTCAAATCTTTTTCTTTTTCAAAATTAAATCATTTCAAAATCAGTTTTAAACTTTTCTAAAAATCAGAATTTAAACGCTTTTGAAAATCAGTTTTAAATGCTTTTTTTTAAAATCAGTTTTTAATGCTTTAAAAAAAAATCAGTTTTACATCCTTTTAAAAATCAGTTTTAAATGCTTTAAAAACTCAGTTTTTTAAAAATCAGTTTTAAAATCCTTAAAAATAAAATAAAAACAAAAACAACTTACATTGATTCGTCAAGGAGGATGGCGGTGGTTTTGCGTCAGGTCGGCGGTGGGTCTCGAACTGGGCGGAGCTGGCTTCGAGGGAGCGGCGGCTTCAGCGTCTCGAACTGGGGGGGGGCGTCGTCTTCGTCGGAGCTCGTGCGATCTGGGGGGGGCTTCGGGGGTTGCGCCACTGGGAGGAGGAAGGCTGGACGGAGGGGGCGGTGGGTCGGTGGCGTCGAACTGGGGCTCGCGATAGTTTTAGGGTTTTTTTTTTCTTTCTTTCTGTTTAATGAATCGGGGGGGGGGGGGGGCTAGAAAGGGAGATAAAGGGAGGGAATTAAAATTATTTTTATTATTTTATTATTTAATTTTTCAAAAAAAGTTGACTTTTACATACGACCTCGAAACGAGGCCCACCGCCTGTCGTCCATAGCGTTTTACCCCCATTCCGAACACAATGGGATATGTATCGCAAGCTGATTTGATCGTTACAATCAGTTCCCGTTGAATTTAAAGTGTAATTCTTTATATATTCAATTTAAACGCACATTTCAATTTAGTGGGGCCACATACGAACTCGAAATATTCCAGAAAAATATTTTCTAGCTTCGTATTGACGATATGGTCCTAACAAAACTAGTTTCGTCAAATTCTGAGACCGTTTGAAAAATTGCCAACTTCCAGTCGATTAAAATCAACTGAAACTGGTCAAACGCGTTTTCTTTTTCCACGCTCACATATTGATTCGAAAAATTATGAAATTTGAAACCTGGCAATAACTTGACACTGCGGATCTAACAAAAGTGGTTTCATCGAAATCCGAGGTCGTTTGCAAAATGTCCATTTTTAAGGGCCTGAATTCCATAGCGACTATTCAGAATTTTCAACTGGACATATCTTTTGATTCCCGCTATGAAATTTCGATTGGTCGGATTCGTTGGAAAGATATCATCAATTAGATCCTAATGTTTTTGGTTTCACTAAAATCCGGATTGTTTTGCACCCGGTATATTCAATTGAAGTTTGAAATCGAATTATCGAACTACCGCGCTATTTTCAATTCTATATATAATTATAAATAATTATATTCGTTTTCAAATGTCGATTCAAACTCAGTTTTCATCGCCATTATTTAAAATATTTATTTTAAATATTTAAAATCCATTATTTTAGCCAATTTAAAATTTTTAAATTGGTTCAGATTTTCTGGGTCGTTACAATCTCCCCCACTTAAAACTTTTCGTCCCCGAAAAGGAATAAAGTCGAAAGTGGTTTGATAAATCTACAATCACACAACACAACAACCAATCCAATTGTTTTTAACCTTTGAAAATATACTAATCAAATTTTATACCCCTTTAAAATCATTCAGACTATATAATTAAAAGTGCACATTTATGAAAAGAAAATAACAATAGAGTAGAGAATTGAATGGTAGTGCAAAGTAGGGTAAATGTACCTGGCACCGGAGTCAATCAGAGATATCCACTCGGCATCTAGGAAAAGCTTTCTGAATGCTCTCCTCAGTTTCCCAAGTACAATCTCGCGGATCTCCACTCCATTGCACTTTGACTAAGTGAACTTTCTTGTTCCTCAGCTCTTTGGTTTCTTTGCCGATGATCTTTAGCGGCTCTCGCCTCACAGCTAATTCTGGAGTAATTTCAATATCCTGCTGAGCTGCTTCTTCCACGATCAAGTCTGGATCATGAACGTGCTTTCGAAGTTGAGATATATGAAATACATCATGAACTCCAGGCAGCCAGTCAGGCAGTTTGACCCTATAAGCGAGAGTTCCGATCCGTTCCAGAATAGGAAACGGACCTATGAATTTGGGTGCTAACTTTCCAGTTTTACCGAACCGGATAACTCCTCTCATCGGCGATACTTTCAAATATACATAGTCGCCAACTTCAAAGGATATATCTCTTCTTCTTCTATCGGCATAGCTCTTTTGTCGGCTTTGAGCGGCGAGTTATCGGCATAGCTATTTTAAATATCATAAAAGACCCTGGGATGTAAGAAGAATTATTTTAATGTATATTGAAATAAAGGAATTTTATAAAATCAACCGATTTTATAAAAAGGAAATATTTCGAAAGTAAATAAAAGGAAAATGTTTGTAAAATGAATAGAGTTTTGTAAAAGGGAAAAATGTTGATAAAACGAATAGAATAGAATAAAGGAGTATTTATTTAGGAAATAAATAGGATTTATAAAAGGAGTTAATCAAACGTAGTTATCAAAAGGAGTAAATCAGACATAGTTATATAGGATAACTCACCATTTTGCACGACTGCTAGCGTAATTCGCAGGGCTGTAGATAGCCTACGGCGGTCGGATGTTTCCTGAGGGAATCAGGCGTAACCATTGTGATCGCTGCGATCTAGAGTTAAGCGAATGGAATTAAATCGAATATTAGTTATTCGAATTAGAGTTAATATAAATAGAGTTAAACAAGATTAGAAACGGACTAGAGATTTGTTAAGTTGAATAGTTTTCTGAGTATCGATCTGATGTTGGTTTCGGCCTTCGGGGTTTATACTTAGAGAATTGTTCTCCTACTAATTTACAGTCAGAGACTGATAGTTGTAGAAAGAATAGTGATACGTAAATAAGTTATGGAAATGTTTTCCAGCGTTAACATATATATTTTCTAAACATAGAAAATAAGGATATATATATATGATTGATGATTGATTGATAGAATTTCCATTTGGAAATAATATCGTTGTTTGCACACCTGTTTTTCTTCGATAGTTAAATCACAGACTATCGAAGTTTTGACCATTTTAACGTTGTTAATATGGAGAGAGCGGTTGGATTATTATCCAAAGAACCACTCTGTATTGGCATAAGCGTTGCGAATCATATATGCCAAAGGAAATTGAAGGCGGAGTTATGCAAGGGCTATCCTGTTTACATAATAGTGCCTTCGGTTCATCCTGTTTCTGGATGACTTGTATGGACGGATGTCTGACAGAGTATTTCCAGACGATCGCGTATATTGATTTCTCCAACCGTACCAAGAGTGGAAGCAGAGAAGGAAACTACTTTTAGCTAACACAAAATATATTGTTGAGGACGTCAATCGGTGATTTGATGGATTTGATGATGTGGCATTCAAAGTGAATCTGGTGTGATGATAAAGCGTAGCTTCTAGCCTCACATCCGGTAAATGACAGAAATCGGGCAGGCAGCATGGCTAAGTCGGTCGCTCCGAAGTAGGGTGTATAATCACCTGATCTAGAGTTTCATTTATTTCTAAAAATCTATTGTCGATACTGTCCCATTCGGGAAACGGTTGCTGATCCGAACCGTTGGTGATATACATTCGATACACTCAAGCGAAATGAGTGGTCGGTCATGTGTGGCCGGGTTGCAAGATGTTCTTGTTGAACCCAGTGTATTCCTCTCTAGAGGTACACTAGCAGAACGTGGTTCCATACCTTGTCATAGTTGGAAATCCATTACCCAATACGTGCTTGCGGTTTTGATTGTATACAATATATGTAGAACGTGAGATGAAAGTGTTTCTGCTAGATGATTATTATATTGTGGTTGATAGACATTATTATAATATCAAAAAGGTTTTTGATATAAAGATAATTTGGATTCACATAAGGGAAAAACCCGTTCCGTTATACAGCGTGGTCTTACGAGATATTGTTTACTTGTTCAACTGTTTTAAACTGTTTTACTCATACCAGTCCCGTGACTGGCCCGGAGTATTTTTGTTTGTTTCCCTAAACTCTTGGGTGCCTAAATTTGTATGGGCAGTCAAGTAGTCGGGATTTTTCAGATACACTTGAAGAGCTGGAGCAGGAGGCTTCAGGATCATATAGCTATAGTTATTTCCGCTGTGTTGTAAGTGTTGTACTTTGATAATGATGTATATTCAAGTACAAATGTATATTTCAAAGTTATGTTACATATATTATATGTTATTCGTTCTGCTGTGAGATTCGTGTTACTCTGATGTTGTGTTCTTCTTATTCTTCTATTCTATTAGTTCTACCTTATCTTTCCTCACCCTCTAATTTCTTTCATTAATTACCGGGATTTTTCGATGTTTGGTTATCGACATCGAGTTTATGTCGATAACCAAATTCGCCAAAATCCCGCGTCATTACAATATGGATATGAGTGCGGTAGTATGATTAGTTTATCTTGCCCTTTTTATCTCACCTTATCCTATATTACCTTATTTCCTTGTTATTGTCCTGTGTCCAACTTATTCAAGTCATGGTTCTCTTATCAGTTTACATGTTGAATAATCACTAGACTTACCAGACTTATGTCTGACCCATTTTCTTTCGCTCTCTTTTCTTCCGTTTCCCCCCTCAGGTACCCAGGGAGGGAATAGCTCAACTTAATTTGGACCGTTCACCTTTCCAAGCTTGAAGACTCTGTGATGTATAGCTTGGAACCTCTTACCTTTGGCTATGGCTTTGGATACACTACTACTTGGGGATTTATGCAGTTTTATTTTGTTTTATGCTTGTTTATGTAATAATCAAGACAAAGATTATGATGTAATGATTTGGAAGTTGGTTTGAAACAGTTTGCTGAAAAGTTTTGTTTTGAACCACGTTTGAAATAAAGTTAGTTTTTACGCTGCTTATATATATCTGTCTTGTAAATTATCTGTGTCTTTTACCTATAATGCTCCACCAAAGTTAAGGCATTCCCTTTGTGAGTGACCTTAACGAAGGTGGGGTGTTTCACTTGGTATCAGAGCCAAGGTTTACCAGATCAGATAAAATTTTTGAAAACTGTTTTTCAAGAAGGAAGTTTAAAGAAGCAATTTTCAAGAAAAAGTGTTTTAGTTTAAAAAGGCATAATCCCCCAAAGCCATATGCATTATCTTTCTGTCCTTTGTTTTGAATTTTTCCTTTTTCGTTTCAGCATGTCTGGGGATCTTGACCTTCCAAAGGGCATGCCGGTACCTGGCTGGTTCAGAAGGTCCCTAGAGGCTAGGGCTAATGTCGCAGGCCCAGCATATGTTCCTCCTCCCCTAGCTGCTGCGGTTCCTCCTCCTTCGCATGCAAACGCTTTCTTAAAAATATGTAGGGACTTTCGAGCCATGGGTGGAAAGAACTTCAATGGAAATGAATCCTTCATGGAAGCAAGAAACTGGCTCAAAGAAATTGAGGATTTGTTCGATATATTCGAAGTGGATGATAGGCAGAAGATACATTTGGTGGTATAGTTGCTCAAGGATGAAGCTTCCTATTGATGGGAAGTCACTAACGCTGAAAGGCCAATTGAAACTTGGATGGATTTTAGAACGAGGTTTGAAATGAAATTCCTCTCACAAGCTGAACGAAGCCTACAAATTGAGAAGTTCTTAGCTCTCAAACAAGGGAGTATGTCGGTCAAGGAATATGTTAACCAATTCAATCAGCTGGCTAGGTTCTGATTGGAGTTAGTGAACACTCCACGTAAGAAGGCTCTCCGTTTTGTTAAAGGATTGAATGAGCCACTACACAGCGTAGCTATGTCCCATATACCTATGGGTGCGACTTACGAGAGGCTGGTGGACATGGCACTGTTACAAGAAGAAGATAAGGTTGGCAAAAAGGACACAAAGGTGGAAGCATCTCAAGATAAGAAAGGGGAAGGATCACAAAGCAAGAAGACAGATTCCAAGAAAGGCGGGAAGAACAACAAACCCCATGACAAGAGGAAGTGTAATTTTTGTGGCATTCCTGGACATCTGGTTAAGGACTGAGGGAAGAAGAATAGGAAGATGGGCGGTTGTTTCCATTGCGTTGAGACATGACACATGGCTAGGGACTGCCCAAGAAAGCAAGTGCAAGGGCAGAGAGTTGGATCTACTTCTGGAGGGCAGGTTCACGCTCTCATGGCACCTCCGCAAGAACGAGGTAGAAATGTTTCTGTTGAAAGTTTAGTTTATCTTTTTGATCATCCTGTTCGTACACTCTTTGACTCTGGCGCATCACACTCTTTTATATCTACTGCTTTAGTTGAATCTCTGCACCTAGACACTAGTCTAGTAGAGGATCCCTTGGTTGTTTCAAATACAATTGGGGGCTCAACTTATTTGTCGATGATTTGTTTGGATTTGGAAATTTCTATACTAAGTGTGGGGTTTAGAAGTAATGCCTACGTTTTGGGCTTTACCGGCTATGGGTTGATTCTAGGCATGGATTGGCTATCCAGTAATGGTTCCATACTCGATTGTGAAAGGAGAGTGGTTAGACTCATGACTCTCCTCGGTAACACTCTCGAAATTTCTTGTAATCCCATGAACTCTATTATGCTTAGCTATCTAGAATCTCTTGATGCGTCTGTTGAGAATTTGCAGTCTGTTAGAGTAGTCCATGAATACTCAGATGTCTTTGAAGAGGTGAAGGGGTTACCTCTAAAGCGGGAGATAGACTTCCGCATATACCTCGTTGATAATGCAAAACCCGTTGCTTTACCCGTTAGACACATGGCTCCAAGGGAGAGGAAAGAACTCAGCAAGCAAGTTAAAGAGTTGCTTGAGAAGGGGCTTATAAGGCGGAGTATTTCTGAATGGTGTGCTCCAGTAGTGTTCGCAACTAAAGTGGACGGTTCGCTTCGCCTATGCATTGACTATCGGGAGCTAAACAAGCTGACCAAGAAGAATAGGCTCCCACTTCCAAGAATAGACGACTTGTTCAATCAGCTTGTAGGTGCATCGGTTTTCTCCAAACTAGATTTGGCTACCGGGTTTCATCAGCTATGAGTGGCTGAAGACAGTATTGATAAGATCGCGTTCATAACTCCAGATGGTTTCTTCGAGTGGCTTGTCATGCCTTTTAGCTTGACAAACGCACCCACTTATTTCATTGACTTGATGAGCAGGGTGTTCAAGGAGTTCCTTAATAAGTTTGTGGTGGTCTTCGTAGATGACATTTTGATTTTCTCGAAGAGTGAGGAAGAGCATGCTCAGCATTTGAAAGAAGTTATGGATACCCTTCGAGCACATCAGTTGAAAGCCAAATTCTCCAAATGCCACTTCTGGAGAGAAGAATTGAGATTTCTTGGACATGTGGTATCCAAGGAAGGGTTAGCTGTGGACCCCGCAAAAGTAGTTGCGGTGCAAGATTGGAAGGTTCCACGGAATGTGACCGAGGTTCGGAGCTTCCTCGGGCTAGCTGGCTTTTACCGAAAGTTCATCAAAGACTTTGCGAAAATCTCAGCTCCGCTTACAAAGTTGACGAAGAAGAACCTAACTTTCAATTGGGATTTGGATTGCGATTTTTCTTTTCAACGATTAAAGAGAGCTCTAACAACAACCCTAGTTCTGACATTGCCGGATGGGAGCAAGATGTTTACCGTATACACGGATGCATGTGATACGGGACTAGGTGCTGTCTTGATGCAGGAGGGGAAGGTAGTAGCTTATGGAGGCAAACAGTTGAAAGTACACGAGAAAAACTACCGAACCCTTGATCTAGAGTTGGCTGCCATCGTCTTTGCACTTAATTCTTGGCACCACTATCTTCTAGGTGAGAAATTTGAATTGTATACTGACCATAAATCGTTGAAGTACCTTTTCTCGCAGAAAGATCTTAACTTGAGGCAGCAAAGGTGGATGAAATTCTTGGCATCCTACGATTTCAAGATTTCCTATACCCCCGGCAATGGCAATGTAGTAGCAGACGCCTTGAGTAGAAAGAAGCTGACCTTAATCACTCTCTTTGTAGAAAGGCAGAGCTTGGAATACAAAGCCAACTTTGACTTTAGAGCCACCATCGATCATGTGACTAGTTTGTTAGCATCGCTAGAGGTGCGACCTACTCTTTTGGACTCAATCGGAGCCACGCAACGTGAAGACCCTCAGCTAGTTGATGTGAGGGATAAGCTAATCAGGGGTGAGACTTCTAGTCACCTCAATAGGTACTCCATCGATGATAAAGGTTGGTTAAGGTAGGATGGATGGCTATGCATCCCACAAGCAAGGGATTTGGTGAAGAAGGTTCTCGAAGAGTCACACCATTCCAAGTTGACCATACACCCAGGCAGAGGCAAGATGTATAAGGATATAAAAAGGGTTTTCTCTCGGAATGGCATGAAGAGGGATGTAGTTGAATTCATCTCTAAGTGCTTAATATGCCAGCAAGTCAAGCCGGAGAAAAAGAAGCCTGGTGGTTTGCTTCATCCTCTAGAGGTCCCACAGTGGAAATGGGATAGCATTTCAACGGACTTTATTGATGGGCTGTCTAGGTCAAGAAGGGGCAATACCAGTATATGGGTAATAGTGGAAGGCTCACAAAAAGCGCTCACTTTATACCCGTTAAGAGTAAAAGAACTGTCTCATCTTTAGCATCCATTTATCTTAAAGAGAAAGTTCGACTCCATGGGATACCCTCCAGCATTGTGAGTGACCGAGATCCTATCTTTACGAGCGAGTGTTGGAAGAGCTTGCAAGAGGCTGTAGGCACACAGCTATGCTTAAGCACGGCATACCACCCCCAAATCGATGGTCATACGGAGAGGGTGAACAGAGTATTAGAAGACCTCTTGAGATTATGCATTCTTGACTTCGGAGGAACATGGGAAGATCATCTTCTGTTGGTTGAGTTTGCCTACAACAATAGCTACCAAGCCACCATAGGCATGGTACCCTTCGAAGCTTTATATGGAAGACCGTGCCGATCACCAACTTGTTAGTGGGAGTCTACAGACAAGCTCATACTTGGACCAGATATGATTAGAGAAAGTTCAGAGAAAGTAAACTTGATACGAAGAAGAATGAAGACTTCCCAAGATAGACAGAAGCCTACGCAGACAAAAGAAGGACCGACCTTGAGTTTGAGGTTGGAGACAGGGTTTTCCTTAAAGTATCTCCTTTGAGGAACGTCGTTCTCTTCGGATCCGCAGGAAAGTTGGCACCAAGATTTGTAGGGCCGTTACCTATCATTGAAAGGATTGGGAAGATGACTTACAGAGTAGAGCTGCCCGGAATATTGGCTGGAGTTCATAATGTCCTTCATATTTCTCACCTACGAAAGTGCTTACATGAGTCTGCGAAAGTGGTAGAACCAAGCATATTAGAGGAAGTAGAAATAGAACAAGAGGTGACTGTGAGAAGATTTCCAACTCGTATCTTGGGTACAGAAGTCAAAAAGCTACGCAATCGCAAGGTCAAACTTGTAAAAGTTCAATGGAGTGACGCTGAGGAAGACGCGACTTGGGAGACTGAGGCCAAGATACGCGCAGCCTACCCTTTTCTTTTTGAGGATACATCTTTGATCTCTTTTTCCTTAAGTTTGTTCATGCTCGTATCTATCTTTTTAGTATTTTACTCAGTGCTATTCTCGATCCTTAGGTAGAAACCAATTGATGTAAACATGTATTTGAAACATGTTATGATTGATGGTTGAAAGTGATTGCTAGTGATTGCTTGTGGATGCATATACACTCACATTAGGTGTTAGATCGGCTCAGTCACTTTCATATTGCATATGCATATATGTACTTGTATATGATTGAAACTTGATGTGTTGTCATGTGGATGTTGCATTTGTATGATTGATTGTGCACTCATGTAGAATTATGATTAGGGAAGATTGCATACATAATGGACGCATGACACTGACATAATTTACATTAAGGAGGTCAACTGAATCAGTAGACCCCCTAATTTTCCATTAGATAAGGACATGTACACACACTATGCATATGATCATAAAGCATTAGAAGTCTTTTAAGAACAATGGACGCCTGTGTTTGATGGTTGAGTAGATGGACGATTGGATGGTAGGATATACGTTCTTCTTGACTTGAAGATTTCGGGGATGAAATCCTTTGAGGAGAGGAAAATGTAACACCCCGTATTTTCTATAAAAATTAAAGTTACAAATTAAAGAATAATTAACTACAAATGTAAGAATTAAGGGCAACGGGTTACGCTATTGCGTTCATCTCGGAATTCTGCTTGAGATAGAGTCTGAGTTTGCGCGAAATGGACTCCGTATGAAGGAGATATGACCTTCAGAAGATTTGAGAAAATTCAAAATTCAAAGTCAGAAGCAGGCTGGGCGGGAAATTTCCTGCCTAAGGCTAGGTCGACCAGGAGGTTGACCAGGGTGTCGACCTTCCCTCATGCAGGTCGAACAGGGGGTCGACCTGGGGGTCGACCTCCCCCTTGGGTCAGATCTGAAATCGGACGTGTTTTCTCTTGTGACGAATTGCTGTGTCATTAGGGCTTGTGGCACGTTCTGGTTGGTTCTATTAGGTTTGAATGGATTTGATTTGCTCTAGGTTAATCTGACGGTTCCTATTAAATCAAACTTCTATATGAGCAACCTAAAGCTAAACCCTAAAACCACACAAAAATATTCCAAAGACCGTCATGTTGTCAACACTCAACCTAGAGTAGCCGCCATTCTCATTCAACTAGAAAGCAAGTTAGGAATTGCAAATCAAATCTAATTCAACTAAGAGAATTCAACGTCTACAACAAAGGAGAGCTATTCAAATTCAGAATACAGATCCCAGAACTCAAGACTAGCCTCCTTTTTGTAAGTCCAGTTATCATTTAGACATAAACGATGTTAGAATTGTGACTAAATAACTGGATATAGAACATCGCCGAATGTAAATCTATGCCTATCCTTTTGGTTAAAACTGAATTGATTAAGACTATGATTCTTATCATGCTAAGTTGTGATCTTGTTGTATGTAATTTGATGATAAAAGTTAAATGCTTTGGATCCATATGTTGTATAATTTGCCAATGACATATATGTTGTGTAATTTAGCGATGACATACTATACTTTAGCAATGACATATAATGTTGAATAAATTGAAGATGACATATTATGTTGTATACTTGGTGATGACATGAATTGGCGATGACATATTATAAATTGGTGATGGCATATCATATTGTATAATTTGGCGATGGATATCATATTGTGTATAATTTGGTGTTGACATTTCATGTCGCATGATTTGGTATTAACACCTATATGTTATATGAATATTTGGGAATTTTGCTATGTTTATGCAAGTTCAACAATGTTCACATATATGACCAAAACCACATGCTAATATGATTAGGTTCATGTTAGATTTGATCCAACTAATTTGCAAAGTTCACAACTACATGCCTGATTTTAAGTTTATGTAGTTCTATGTAAAACCCCTATATCATGATTCATTTTGAGTAGATCTAAATTTGCAAGTTCATAATTGAATGTATATTGTTCTATGCCAAGTTCATATGATGCATGTATAGTTAGATCCATATTTTTATGATGTTGGAATTGTTACATGTTCCTCTTTTTCCCCTTTTGTGTATAAGCTAGGCTATGTATCGAGCCTAACATTTTATGTGATTCATACGAATGTTTAACGGGGGTAACGTTGGGGGGAAAAACTTGAAATAACATATAATTGGAATATTTGGATCATAAACATGTAAATGTTTTATGGCATAAAGTGGTATAAATTTTTATATCTAAAATTATGAACTTGATTTAAAAGAGAAAGTGGGGCTTGACTTGAATGAAAATAATTTACATATAAATATAAAGAGGTAAATATTTAAATTTAGAAAATACGAATATGCCTAACCTGAGGTTAGATTGAGTTACGGTGTAAGACGGCCCGGAACCGCCCGGCACATCCAGCAACCGTAACAATATATATCTAATGTGGGAGGTTAGTGCATCGAGCCCAAAAGAACCCGAGGTTAGACTGATTTGTAGTGTAAAACTTCCCGGACCCCACCGGCACATCCAGTAACCGCAACAATACCTGTCTAATGTGAGTGGTTAGTGCTATAATAAAAGAATTAAAGCTAAGTCAGGAATGGTAGGGTTAAGTTAATTAAGGCAACACTTAACCAATTCAACATGTTAACTAAATTGATGGGTAGGGTTAGGTTAACTTAGACACTTAACCAATTTAACATGTTAACTTGGAAACCCTAGTAACGGGGACCCATTACAGCAGTAACCCACATAAATGTATCATGGTACCCTAAACTTGGCAGGGTGGGGCATGATTTTTGGGCTGATTATAAGCGGTCAAAACGACGACGTTTGGTGCATCAGTGTAGGTTCCGACGGAGTACGGATGTGCACGTACTCCGAAGTGGAAAAAGTAGGCATTGGGCATCAGTAGTTATACACTGTGCATCTTGAATCATGTCGGGTTGCCACTATAGGATTTGATACACCCCATGGTGGGACCAGCACAGGTATCTACAATCGAGCGGGGCCGTAGGACACTAGTAGTAAATGCGTGCGAGTAGGAGTCGATCAATAAAAAGGGATCACTGGGTTTTGAACTCACGATAATGGTTGAAATATCTAGTAGGTGCAGAGAATATAAATATGAGTGCGATAGTATGTTTAGTTTATCTTGCCTTGTTTATCTTGCCCTGTTTATCTCACCTTATCCTATATTACCTTATTTCCTTGTTATTGTCCTGTGTCTAGCTTATTCAAGTCATGGTTCTCTTATCAGTTTACATGCTGAATAATCACTGGACTTACCAGACTTATGTCTGACCCATTTTCTTTCGCATTCTTTTCTTCCGTTCCCCCCCCTCAGGTACCCAGGGAGGGAATAGCCCAGCTTAATTTGGATCGTTTACCTTTCCAAGCTTAAAGACTCTCTGATGTATAGCTTGGAACCTCTTACCTCTGGCTATGGCTTTGGATACACTACTACTTGGGGATTTATGCAGTTTTATTTTGTTTTATGCTTCTTTATGTAATAATCAAGACAGAGATTATGATGTAATGATTTGGAAGTTGGTTTGAAACAGTTTGCTGAAAAGTTTTGTTATGAACTACGTTTGAAATAAAGTTAGTTTTTCCGTTGCTTATATATATCTGTCTTGTAAATTATCTGTGTCTTTTACCTATAATGCTCCACCAAAGTTAAGGCATTCCCTTTGTGAGTGACCTTAACGGAGGTGGGGTGTTTCAATTGGCCTTGATTCTCCTTTGGTAGCTTTACAATTTGGTTGTGTATCAAGTGCTTTCGGCTTTAACCCAATGTTTTCGTTCGGTATCGTACCAACACCTTTTTGTATTAACTCTGGGCCTTAGCTTCTTCTTCCTTGGTACCGACACCAGATCAACTGTCTCTCCTTTGAGTATCGACACCAAGCTAACTATTCCGACACATTGGTGCCGATAACATGCTTTCATCTTTCTTGATTTGGTGTCGACACCGAGTATTTGCCCTTTTGTTGATGCTGATAACGATTTTTCTTTCGGTATTGGTTCCTACGTAATACCCCTTCACTTTGGCATGGTTTCGGTGTTGAATTCTTGTAGTAAAAGTAATAACTAATAAATTTACCAAGTCCCGACGGTGTTGCTGGAAAGGGTTAAATCTCCACGATGAGTTATCGGGTTCCTGCTTTTGTTTGTTAAGTTCCTCACTGACTCCGCCTACAAATTTATATTGAATAATTATTTAATAATTGCAAAATAATTAATGAGATATTTGGTAGATTTACCTTGAATTCTTCATCGTTCCACCAGTTAACCCACTCATCCCATACGGCTGCAATCGTCTAGTTTGATTTCTCTCTCGATTTATTCATCTATGATATTTTCTCCCTATAATTTTTAGCGACCTTAGAGTTCAATTGACGCTGAACTAGGCTGACGTCAGCCTCTTGCAGATCTACATCGCTATGTACAATGGGAAAATATTTATAATTATTTATTTGTACTTAATCATATTCTAAAGCAGTATAAACTTACAAGAAAATCTTTCCAAATGGCCTCTCTAATGATGTCAGGGATCCTACTCCACTTAGGCTAGAAATCACTCATCCTACCCACATACCGATAAATGCGTACTTGGAAACGTTCAGAACCACTCCCAATAGCTCCAACTTGAATCCCATGTTTTAAATATAAAGTAGAACTTTAGACAATTATGTATATATATATATATATCATATGCAAAAAATTAAATTGCTATGCTATTAATTTTGATACTTACGCCTAATCAGCCTTCGGCTGCAAGTAAATGACTAGACGAGCTGGTGGCTCACCACTACTCTTACCAATTGAGCTGGAAGAGTTACGTTGCGGAGAGCCATACATAATACTTGTTGCATACATATATACAATTCACAATAGTTATGATATGATGAACCATTGAAAAATGTAATGCATGTTATACATGTGTCATGATGTGTGTGTGTTGTGGCATGAGTATACACTTGTTGTCACTAAAATTTTATAACTTTGATAAATGCAATATTAATAAGAGAAAAATGTAATGTGAGTAATTGTACAAATTACTTGATATTACTCTCCTTGTCATTTTCTGATTCAGACTCAGTTTCGTGTTCAGTGTAGTTGTTCTCTACACTCTCAAATGCTTCGACTAATACATTTATCTCATCTTTTAAAGGTTTGAAATTAGTTTGATCGTCATTAATTACTATTTCAACATTTTTCTCGAGATCTGCTTGATAGGCTTGTTCATCTGGAATATTCTTTCCATCGAATGTAAATCTTGCCTTAGTTTTAAAACCCACAGTCCAATTTTCTTTATCTCTTTTTAGATATGGATAGAGGGTGTAATAAGTTTGTAGGGCTTGTTTGGCTAGTACAAAAATGTTGTACTTTTGATAACGCGAGGTATATTTAATTTCTATAAAATTATATGTTGGATGCATGTTAATAACAGAACTCGGAACATTGCTGAACCAGTTGCATCTAAACAAAAAATCCTCCGTGGATCTTGTAAAATATATCAATTGCAAAATATGGGTTAACACGCCATAAAAATCATTTATACTATTATTAGGAGCATCATTTCCTTTAATAACTACACTAATAATGTTTGTTTGTTTTTCAGTATCGTATTCTTTGGTGTTGAGTTTAGATCCATTAACAAAAAATATTGGATACGTTTTAGTTTTTTTTTCGGTTCAGATGCCAAGTGTTTCAGTCCTTCATCGACCACATGATTTATGGATCAGAAACTAGCTTGAAAACCAAGTACTAATTTTTTTTTAATTAAATCGATGCTTGGTTTTGTGATTCATAAATACTGAAATCACAAACATAATATATTTCATTATTATTAGTTTACACGTGTAGTATTAAATATATCAAAACCTGTATTGTGATAATTACCTGACAAATGATGCAACTTCAAAACAGTTAAGTAGAATATTTGTGTGTGCTACATGGTAGTCTCTATCATCTAGCTATACTTCCACACATTTTCTAGAATGTCGGCCATGTTTTTTTAAAAATAGATAATATTGCTTCAGAAGAAGAATATCGTTCAACGGCCTCATCATTACGCATAACACTTTCAAATGATGAGTTCACATAATCATTGAAATAATTAGAGAAAAAGGAACGAAGCTTCTTCTTCGATATATAATTTGGAAATGGAACCCTCAACTCGAGCTTTTTGTCTCACTTGTTTCTTTAAATGATTTAAGTACCTAACAAAATATATTTTGGTCCAATATTAAATTTTATTTATAATTAAATTAATATTTCCATACTCGGCATAGTAACATACCTCTCGAATGGATACATCTATCAATATTGCATAGGACCTCGAAGACGTGCTTCATATCTAAGATGAACAAGTAAATGCTCATTACATTAAAGAAACCTAAAGGAAATATTATCTTCAATTTGCAGAGCAGTATAGGGATTTTTTCTTCAAGTTTAAGCAGATGGCCAAATTTTAACGTAGTGGCATCCAATAAATCATATATATTTTTAGCTCTAACATTTGGTATCTGTTTGACGTTAACATCGTCATTATCAATTTCAATCATAGGGAACATTGACTATGTTGTATCGTTGACCATACATTCTATGAGATTCGTCGTACTAAATTCATCATTAATGACTTCCACTTACAGTTCTTGATTAGCGGCAATAATTTCTCCATGCGATGCCATACTAAATAATTGGGTACAAACCTTATTAGCGCAAATGAACTTTAACCATATTAAATGGTTCAACAATTTGCACCTACTACATGAACAATGAATTGGTACACCATTTCCGATATTACTTAAAGCAAATTCGATGAACACATTTACACCGTTAAGAAAATGTTCACTTACCAAGCCATCATTTTCTCTTCCTTGGTACATCCAGCTCCGATCAATAAAATAATTGACCATTTTTCCCACTTTAAACCTATGATGAAAAGTAAAAGAAAATTTATTAGTCGTTCGTTTTATATTTTGTTCATATTTTAGTTACGAATTTAGTAAACATATATTAAATTATATATATTTCTACAAACTTTGTTTTAAATAAACAATTAATGGTTCATTGACATTTATGTGCCCTCTGCGATGGCCGGTCATCCTACTTCCCATTACAAACAAAATATAAATTACATTCCGTAAATCATATCATTTTAAATGATTTTCCAAAATTTCAGCAGCCCTTCCCACATGTTCCTTGTATCGTACACAAAGCATATACATAAGGAACGAAAAGGTAATGCCATCGAAATTTTGTGAACCGTTTAAAGTGTTATGATTTACGAAACGTAATTACTTTATAGTTTTTGTAACTTGTCCAATTCAGGCAAAAATTTGACAAATGCTGTATTTGATGAACAAGAATGTCGAGTTTGCAAAAAAATGAATATCTATATAACGATCATATATAAAACTTATCAGACGGGGCTAAATAATATCTACAGGTTTAAATATTTTTTATATTAAATTTAAATATATAATTTGTTTATATTTTACAGTTTTGAGCATATGTACTAAATTATAATTTTTTTACTATTTTGCATAATATATAACTCATTTTGCTCATATACTGCTATAGATACTAAATTAAATATATAATTTGTTTATATACTAAGTTATACTGTTTAAGGAATTCTAATTATAATTAATAAAGAAAAAATCATTAATAATTCAAAACTTATTAAACACCAAATCAATTCACGTGTTCGCATAAATATACAATTCCCTTTTCGCATAATTATCCAAAACTATGATCAATAATACATAATTCGTGTTTGCATAAATTAAATTGTTTGCAAAACTTATCATACGCCTGCGATCAATCCGACAAAATCATCCTACACATAGACAATATATATAGCTAACATAACTATTAGTAATAATTTGAACATTTTGATGATAAAAATAGTAATTAGCATGCAATATGGTGTAATAAACACTCGTAGCTATTAGGAATATATATAATACAAATTTAGGCCTAATTTACAAAACCTAAATAAATAAGGTTTAATTGAAAAACCTAATTTTGAGAGGCTAGAGAGTGAAGGGCAGCATGAGAAGTTTGGTGGTCATGCCGGAGATGTTTTTAAGGGGTGCAGCGTTTGGGGAGGAGGGATTGAACATGTGTAACGACCCAGAATTTTGATGTCTAAAAATGAAGTTAATTAAAGATTTATTGTTTAAAATAATTGTTTATACTTCAAGATTTTAACGTACAATTCAAACTTAAACTTGATTTAGGAATGAAAATTAAACTTAATGCGTGTTAATTTGATAATATAGGATATAAAAGAAATAAAAATCGACAGTTTTAAAAAAAATAGTTTAACAAAATTTTTTATCATAATAAAAATAAAATAAAATAAAATATATACATATATTTTGTTCCATCCTCGCACTTGGTCTGAGTAACTGAAACTGCAACAACCCTCATATTTGGCGATAATATATTTACATATAACATCGTTAATCAAGTATAGGTGCAAAATGTCAATTTTTGCATATGGATGAATTTGGACTTGAAACCACTTCCATTGAGTTCAAAATGCCATTTACGACAACAAAAACTATAAACATCGATATGTTTAGAGATTGTGAATTTTGGGAATTTGGTTGGGGCTTGAGTTAGTAAACCTAGCCCACTGTTATAACCCATCTAGCTCACTACTCCTTCAATCATTTCCACATACTCCACAAAACTAGAAATGGGGAAGGGGAAACTAAAATTCTCTAAGCCCTAGCTCAATCTTAGGAATCCAACTCGTGTGGAAATTAAGTGCAAATCCAAGGAGAAGAAAGGTAAACTCAATCTCCGTCTTCTCCAACTTGTTTCCTCTTCAATCCTTATTATTTACTAAACCTAATTCTTAGAAAATATTTTGTATTTGTGCATAGGTTGAAGATTACTGAGTCATATTGGAGAAGAGAGCTCCTTAGCTTGGTTTTGCATCTCTTCGTTGCTTCCTTAAGACCGAAGGTGAGTTCTTTGAGAACTCACATCTATACGTCAAGCTATAAGCTTGTCTAATGTACCCTTGGCACGTATATGTTGTGTGTGCATTGCATGGATTACTTTGTTTGGGAGTTAACACTCCAATTTATGAGTTTTGATTTCATTTATATGAATATCCTTGTGTAAACCCATGAATGGACATTTGTACATGTCTTTTAGTGTATTATGAAGTGTTTTAAATCTACCTAAGAGGCTAAAGAAAATAAATATCGATCCAGAGCCAAACAGTGATGTTTTCCCCCTTTAAAAACATTCACAAAGTAGGTAAGACGTCTGAAATAGGTCCTCGGGTGTTGGTAAAGGCCAATTTCAGATGTTTGAATCCTAGTTTTAAACGTATGAACCGGACCAGACATCTGAAATTGGGTCCAGATGTCCGAAGTGGCATACTGATTTATTTATTTTTACTGTTGACCCGTGAAGACCACGGTCGATAGTACATGTACATTCAGGCTCATTCCTGGTCGAGTTTCGGGTCGTTTGCTCTTTTCCGATGACTTCTCAGTTGGACTAATTCATGAATTTCAATAGCTCGATTTTATCGATTTTCAATTCATTCATGATAAACAAATTTTATAATTTATATTCATGGGATTTAATTTACGTTATAAAAACATGAATTATTTGTTCGATCGTTATTTCGATCGCTATTGTACGAGATTTGTCACCTTAAAACTATATATAAAGGATTTTATATTATTAGTAGATACCAAATTCTTTTATTTAAATGGTTTCCAATCCTACTTCGTTATACAAAGTTATTTTACACAATCGTTTTATAAATTTGTAATGACCCGCATTCTATGCATCAGAGGATCATAGAATATTTATTTATTTCTCATGGGAAGTCGTATAGCCATGAAACTTTGGGAGACGACTATTGGGGTCATTTCCCATGTCCATGATTTTTACCGATTTTTAAATGACCATTTTGCCCCTAGCTGATCTTGTTTCGGCCATAACTTTTGATCGGAAAGGAGTTTGGACCTGAAACCATTTCCATTAGATTCGGATGATAGTTTACAATTTCGTAGAGTGGTCACATTAGCCAAATGGACTACCGTTTGGGAGATATGGCTGGAACAATGTTTAGAAAGTGAAAACCAGCTTAACCGGGATTAATTGGATAGTAAATAGCCAGGCCCAATGGGAGATTTTGGGATTAGGGGTATAAAGGGGCTGATTAGGGTTAGAAAATATTTCTTTAGACACTTTTCTAGCTGCCACTTTCATTCTTGGAACCCTAGTAATGGCCTCAAACATCTAGAATCACCTCTAATCACGTTCTAATCAAGTATTAGCCTAATCTTCATCAAATTAAGGAGAAATAGCACCAAAGCAAGGTTAGAACTGCTGCATAGCCTTGGGAACAGCGCCAAACAGAGAATAATTTCAGATTTGCTATTTTGTTTGTGGCTAAGGTAAGTGATTAGCACCTTTTTACAATAATTATGGCTAATTAGGATTGATTAGTGTTAATTAGCGAATTTAAACATGATTAAAATCTGGAAAAATATTTATAAATTTCAAAATAATGTTTTAGACCTCTGTTAGAAAATTTGATTAATTTGGTTAAGTTTTTCTAATCATATCATTAGTTATGCTTAAACATGATTATGGGAAATATGGGTTTTTGGGTATGTTTGATCCGTTTTGACATGATAATCCATTGTTTTGGTGTTTATGGTTAGTTCTCTATGTTGCTATAACTGTATGTTATGCTTTGTGATTGATTAGAAGAGTTAGAATGGTCGAAAACGCCGTCGTATGGCGTAAAACAGTCGTTGGAAAAGTTGTAGGAAATGTGCAGAGTTCCGGACTGGATCGGATCGGGTATGGGGCACGGATCGGATAAAGGGACTAGGAAAAGGGATTTGATTCGGATCGAAGCCTGGCAACTGAGAAGACTAGGCAAGAAGGAAGGCCATTTGCGTTGAGTTGGGGTTGGGATCGGACCAAAGCTTGGCGTGGGGATCGGATCGGACTAGGGCTAGGGAGCGGGATCGGATCGGAGGACCAAGGAGATCCATGAGTACCAAACTAAACAGGGGACGTTTGACTGGAGTTAGGTGAAGTACAAGAGCCGAACCAAGAGATACGAACCGAACATAGGCAGAAGACATCCAAACCGAACCGAGCCAGAAAGGGGGCACCGAACCGAACCACACCTAGGAGCATACTAGGAAGCATTAGACTGAACCAAACCGATGATGATTGGAGCACTATGCATATTCGAACCAAACCGGACGTGTGTCATTACTACTACTTGACGACTTTTCTGAAGACCAACTCCAATTCGACCAAAACCCGAGATGCAAAGGAAGTCCAGATGGGAGGTTATTACTCAGGATCCAAATGGGAACCAACGAGTTAACTTCATGAGATGGGCTTTGCTGCGGGACATGTGCTAAGGGTTTATCGATGTCTATAACTTTGGATCACTATGGAGTATTGGGTTTGTGGACGAATTCAGGGCCACAGTGGCCAAGGTGGGACTATTGGGTATGGACCAATGAGGTGGGGTCATTTGTAAGGATTGAGTCATGACTCCATGGGGTAAGCTTGGTAGTAGCAATAGTTATATAAGTCGGACTCTGTCACTACCTCAATAGGTCTAGTGATCAAAGTGGTGGATATCGTATGCTTTACGCACTGAGTGAGAGATGTGAGGATGGTTGCTATGCTTGATTGTTTACATCATTATGACATGCACACCCCACCCCCGTATTCGTATTCTTTTTACCATATGTTAGTGGCACCTTAGAGTATTGTACAGTATATAGTGCTAACTCTTTGGTTGCAGGTCCAGGTTCAGGTATGGTTTAGTATACCTGTTATTGTTATGTTTTGCAGCTTATCGCTCATACCAGACTTTTGTCTGACCCAGAGTTTTATGTCTCTTCTTATTACTCTGGGTTCTCTTAAACGGAGCTGGTTATGCACGAGTAGCTGATCCGGAGATGAGCAGGAAGCTCCTACGTATTATCTACATATATTCTCCATGTGTCGTTGCTGGTCACTACTTTGGGCATTAGTACTGTACCTTCCTTATTTGCTTTAGAGACAGTTTTCAAAAGTTGTAATAATGATGGTGTGGAACATAAGCTGCATTTGGGTTTTCCACTGCTATGATATTTAGTTTTTAGCTTATGCACTGTCTCGCCTGTTTTATGTCAAAGTATGTTATTATTATATTTTATTCCATGCGCTGTGAGGCATTCTACAGGTTCTTTATTAGCCCACTACAAAGTTTCCTTTCCTTTCCTTTCTTTGGCGACCGTTCTGTGCTGGTTGGACATCGGCATAGTGCACCTTAATGGGAAATATTGGCTGGTGCGGGGCGGGCCGTCACATTTGGTATCTGAGCTCTAGGTTGTGTAGTTAACCTAGGGAAAGACACCAGAGAGAGATAATACGTATATGAGAGCACGTATTTGTGATTATTTTAGTTTTCAAAAGCTATATATACTATTAGTATAGCCAAGGATGAAGTCGCACTGCACTGACACCACAAAGTGGATGGTTAATCGTTTCTCTTTACAAATTAAACTATGAGCCGATATACAAGGGGTGCTGGTAGAGGAGCCAATTATGGGAATGCTCCTGACATGAGGACTATGTTCACTGACTTCATGAGAGAGATGCTTAGGGACGTTCAGAGAAAAGTTCCTAATGCTGCTAATGGTGGTGGTGTAGCGGTGCAGGCGCCTAGAGCCAATTTCGCCAAGCTTTGCAAGGATTACACTAGTCTTGGTGGGAAGCCGTTCCACGGAATGGAATCGGCCACAGAAGTTCAGGATTGGTTAGATAGCTATGAGTGTATCTTCGAAGATTTGGGTATCGAGGATGCGATGAAGAGAAAGCTAGCGTCCCGTCAGTTGCAAGGACGGGCAATGAATTGGTGGAATGCTATTAAGGCAGCTACTCCACAGGATCAAGTTACATGGGATCAGTTTAAGGCCCGATTCAGTGATAAGTTCATCCCAGCTGCCCAGAAGTCAGAGTTGTTTAGGAAATTTCTGGAGCTTAAGCAGAATGGTAGGGCAGTCTCGGAGTACATTGCAGAGTTTGATACTTTATCGAAGTATGGATTATCCCTCATTGACACTCCCAAGAAAAAAATGAGAAGTTCATAACAGGCATGGATCAGTACTTGGGGGAAAGGCATATTAACCACATCAATGAGACGTTTGAATCGATTGTGGGGAAAGCTTTGAAATCAGAGAGTCTATATCCTAAGACGAAAACTGAGGTTGCATCTGCAGAGGAGCCAAAGCCGCAAGCAAGCAGTGGAGGCAAGAATGGTTCTCAGAATAAGAGAAAGCAGAATCAGACCAAGGATGGCCAGAAGAAAAAGAATAAGAAAGATATTGAGTGCTTTAGCTGCGTTAAGAAGGTCCACTATGCTAAAGAATGTTGGGCCAAGCCAGCGGATAAGAGGTGCTTCAATTGTGGCCAAGTGGGACATCACAAGGACAAGTGTCTGCAACCCCCTAAAGAAAAGAAGATTGTGAAAGCATATGCAATCAATGCTGTTCCTTCTTCGTCGAATGCCCCAACTGCGGCGGAGAAAGGAAAGAATGTCGTCATTCAAGGTATGCTTTCTGTTTATGATGTTCCTATTCGAGTATTGTTTGACACCGGAGCTTCCCATTCCTTCATATCTAGTGACCTGGTAGATAGGATGGGATTGGAACCCGAGATAGTCGATAGAACTTTAGCGGTGACGAACCCGATTGGTGGTTCAACTAGCCTTAGTATGATTTGTCGTAATGTGGTCTTATCGAGTCATGGATGCATGTTTGTTTGTGATTGCTTTGTATTGGGCTTTACTGGGTTTGGCATTATTTTGGGAGTTGATAGGCTCCAAAGATACGGGGTGGTGGTAGACTGTGATGGCTTTTTGGTGACAGTTAGAGCGGATGATGGGCGGAGGGTAGTGTTTGGCGGTCTACCTAGTGATGGGGTAATGGCTAGTTTTCTAAATTCCCTCGACATCCCGCATGATGAGTTGTCAGATGTGCCCGTGGCTGGCCAGTATCCGGACGTCTTCGAGGAAGTGACCGGACTTCCACCACACCGAGAGATTGAGTTCCGTATTGATTTAGTGAAAGATGCCAGACCTATAATGATGTCACTTCGTCATATGGCGCCAAGGGAGCAGCGAGAGCTCGGGGTGCAAGTAAGCAATCTTTTGAAGAAGGGATTTATCTGAAGAAGTGTTTTTGAGTGGGGAGAACCAGTTGTGTTTGCTACCAAGGCAGATGGTTCCCTTCGATTGTGTGTGGACTACCGCGAGTTGAATAAGGTGACGAGGAAGAATAAGTATCCTCCACCGCTGATAGATGATTTTTTTGATTAGTTGAGTGACGCAATAGTGTTCTCCCAGTTGGATCTCGCGACTGGTTTTCATCAACTTAGGTTGGAAGCTGAGAGTATAGCTAAAACGTCCTTTCGGACGCCGTCTGGATTCTATGAGTGGTTGGTCATGCCATTCAGGTTGACCAATGCACCAGCATATTTTGTTGATATTATGAATAGGGTATTCAGAGATCAGTTGAATAAGTTTGTTCTTGTGTTCGTGGACGATATACTTTTTTATTCGAGGACAGAGTAAGATCACAAGGAACACTTGAGGATAGTGATGGAGGTGTTGAGAAAACACCGATTGAAAGCAAAGTTTTCTAAGTGTCACTTCTGACGGAGGGAAGTGAGATTCTTAGTCCATGTTGTTTTAGAGAATGGTATTGACGTGGATCCTGCGAAGGTGGCTATAGTACAGGAGTGGTCTATGGCCAAGAATGCAACAGACTTAAAAAGTTTCTTGGGATTAGCTGGATATTACCGGAAGTTTATCCAAGACTTCTCCAAGATAGCGGCCCCGTTGTCTCAGTTGACCAAGAAGAATCAAGCTTTCGTCTGGGACGAAAAGTGCGAAAATGAATTTAAGAGTCTAAAGGAAAAGTTGACATGTGCACCAGTGTTAGTCATTCCTAAGGGGAATGAAGAGATGACGGTATACACAGATGCATGTGGTACCGGACTAGGTGCTGTATTAATGCAAGGAGGTAGGGTTGTAGCTTATGCTAGTCGGCAACTGAAACCGCATGAGAAGAGATATCCTATCCATGATTTGGAATTGGCAGCGATCGTGTTCGCGTTGAAAATGTGGAGACATTATCTCTTGGGAGAAAGATTCAAGTTGTTTACTGATCATAAGTCACTAAAGTATCTCTTCTCCCAAAAGGATCTAAATATCCGACAGCAAAGATGGCTAGAATTCTTGGCTTCCTATGATTTCAACATCACATATACACCAGGAAAGGGCAATGCGGTAGCTGATGCCTTGAGTAGGAGACATGCCAGTTTAGGGGCCATGCTTCTTGAATGGAAGCAACTGGAGTACATCGCTGGGTATGATTTCGGACCAAAGTGCGAATTGGATCCAGAAATGTTAGCAAGTTTGACGATCAGACCCACTTTGATTGAGCGGATTGGTTCCAGCCAGAGGGACGATCCTAACTTATTGGAAATCATCTCCAAGTTAGAGATGGGTATCGATGAGGAGATGAATAAGTATGGGCTTGATCAAGATGGATGGCTTAGAAGGAATGGAAGACTAGTTGTACCCAATGTCAATGGATTGGGAGATGAAGTGCTTAGAGAATGTCATCACTCAAAACTGACTATACACCCCGGTGGTAATAAGATGTATCGAGATATGAAGCAGACCTACTACTGGGAAGGGATGAAAAGAGACGTTGGGAAGTTTATATCCAAATGAATGAATTGCCAGCTAGTTAAAGCTGAGAAAAAGAAGCCTAGTGGCTTGTTGCATCAATTAGAAATTCCAGAATGGAAATGGGAACAAGTGTCAATGGATTTCTTTGATGGGTTACCAAGGACTAGATCGGGCCATGATAGCATTTGGGTGATTGTGGACCGATTGATCAAGAGTGCAAGATTTATACCTGTCAAGTCAAATAGAATGGCAGCTAAGTTAGCAGAGCTATATATGAAATGGGTAGTGAGATTTCATGGAGTAACTAAAAGCATTGTGAGTGACCGAGACCCGTTGTTTACTAGTGGGTTTTGGAAGAGCTTACAAGAGGCGTTAGGATCAGAATTACATCTCAATACCGCGTATCATCCTCAAACCGACGGTCAGACAGAGAGGGTGAATCGTATATTGGAGGATCTCTTGAGAGCTTGTATATTGGATTTTGGTGGATCATGGGATGACCATTTGCATCTAGTAGAGTTTGCATATAATAATAGTCATCAATTCAGTATTGGTATGGCTCCATTTGAAGCTTTGTACGGAAGACCATGCAACTCACCGTCATGTTGGTTAGAAACTGGTGAGAAGTTTGTGCTTGGACAAGATGTGATAAGAGAAACTTCAAATAAGATTAAGGTTATCCAACAGCGAATGAAGGCTGCTCAAGATAAACAAAAGAGTTATGCTGATAAGAGGAGAAAAGATTTAAAGTTCTCCATTGGCGACTTGGTGTTTGTCAAGATTTCCCCGTTAAAAAGCGTGATACGATTTGGCAGGAGAGGCAAGTTAGCACCAAGATTTGTTGGTCCATTCCCAGTTCTCGAGCAAATTGGGAATTTGGCATATAAAGTTGAATTACCAGAGTAGAAGGCGGGAGTTCATAATGTATTTCATGTTTCCCAGTTAAGGAAATTCGTTCACGACCCCGATATGACTATTTCACCGGATCAGTTGGACGATATCGAGGTTGAACCCGAGGCGGTTGGGAACCGCAGGCCTATGCGTATTGTTGGGAACGATACGAAGCAGCTTCGAAGGATGGCGGTGAGACTAGTCAAAGTTCAGTGGGGTGATGATGAGGAAGACTGTACTTGGGATACATAAGAGGACATAAGGAGGAAGTATCCAGAACTCTTTGCTTGGTAAGGTTTTTATATCGGTATAGTACTCTCTTGTTAGTAAACTACATGCTAGGATAGGCTTGTTATGTTGTTTTGTATGCTTTATTGTTTTGTTAATGATTGGTAGGCATGCGGGATCCTTTGTATGTTTTGGGTTAAGGAATTTCGGGGACGAAATTTCTTAAGGGGGGGAGAATGTAACGACCCGCATTCTATGCATCAGACGATCGTAGAATATTTATTTCTTTCTCATACGAAGTCGTATAGCCATGTAACTTTGGAGACGACTATTGGGGTCATTTCCCATGTCCATGATTTTTGCCGATTTTTAAATGACCGTTTTACCCCTAGTTGATCTTGTTTCGGCCATAACTTTTGATTGGAAAGGAGTTTTGATCTGAAACCACCTCCACTGTATTCAGATGATGGTTTACAATTCCGTAGAGTGGTCACATTAGCCAAATAGACTCACCGTTTGGGAGATATGGCTGGAACAATGCTTAGAAGGTTAAAAACTGCTTAACCGGGCTTAATTGGGTAGTTATTAGCTAGGCCCAATGGGGGGATTTCGGGATTAGGGGTATATAGGGGCTGATTAGGGTTAGAAAACATTTCTTTAGATACTTTTTCAGCCGCCACTTTCATTCTTGGAACCCTAATAATGGCCTCCAACATCTAGAATCACCTCTAATCACATTCTAATCAAGTGTTAGCCTAATCTTCATCAAATTAAGGAGAAATAGCACCAAAGCAAGGTTAGCACTGCTGTATAGCCTTGGGGACATCGCCAAACAGAGAATAATTTCAGATTTGGTGTTTTGTTTGTGGCTAAGGTGAGTGATTAGCACCTTTTTACACTAATTATGGCTAATTAGGATTGATTAGTGTTAATTAGCGAATTTAAACCTGATTAAAATCTGGAAAAATATTTATAAATTTAGAAATATTGTTTTACGCCTATGTTAGAAAATTTGGTTAAGTTTTTCTTATCATATCATTAGTTATGCTTAAACATGATTAAGGGAAATATGGGTTTTTGGGTATGTTCGATCCGTTTTGACATGATAATTCATTGTTTTTTTGTTTATGGTTAGTTCTCTATGTTGCTATGACTGTATAGTATGCTTTGTGATTGATTATAAGAGTAAGAATGGTCGAAAACGCTGTCGTATGGTGTAAAACAGTCGCTGGAAAATTTGTAGGGAATGTGCAGAGTTTTGGACCGGATCGAATCGGGTATGGGGCTCGGATCGGATAAGGGGACTAGGCAAAGGGATTTGATTCGGATCGGAACTTGGCCCCTGAGAAGACTTGGCAAGAAGGAAGGCCATTTGCGTTAAGTTGGGGTTGGGATCGGAACAAAGCTTAGCGTGGGGATCGGGTCGGACTAGGGCTAGGGAGCGGGATCGGATCGGAGGACCAAGGAGATCCATGAGCACCGAACTGAACAAGGGACGTTGGATTGGAGTGAGGTGAAGTACAAGAGCCAAATCAAGAGATACGAATTGAACCCAGGTAGAAGACATCCGAACCGAACCTAGCCAGAAGGGGAGCACCGAACCGAACCACACCTAGGAGCATACTAAGAAGCATTAGAACGAACCGAACCGATGATGACTGGAGCACTATGCATATTCGAACCGAACCGGACGTGTGCCATTACTACTACACGATGACTTTTCTGAAGACCAACTCCAATTCGACCAAAACCCGAGATGCAAAGGAAGTCCAGATGGGAGGTTATTACTCAAGATCCAAACGGGAACCAATTAGTTAACTTCATGAGTAGGCATTGCTGCGGGACGTGTGCTAAGGGGTTATCGATGTCTATAACTTTGGATCACTTTGGAGTATGGGGTATGTGGACGAATTCAGGGCCACAGTGGCCTAGGTAGGACTATTGGCTATGGACCAATGAGGTGGGGTCATTTGTAATGATTGAGTCATGACTCCATGGGGTAAGCTTGGTGGTAGCAATAGTTATATAAGTCGGACTCCGTCACTACCTCGATGGGTCTAGTGATCAAAGTGGTGGATATCGTATGCTTTACGCACTGAGTGAGAGATGTGAGGATGGCTGCTATGCTTGATTGTTGACATCATTATGACATGCACACACCAACCCCGTATTCTTTATACCATATGTTAGTGGCACCTTAGAGTATTGTACAGTATGTAGTGCTAACTCTTTGGTTGCATGTCCAGGTTCAGGTATGGTTTAGTATACCTGTTATTGTTTTGTTTTGCTGCTTATCGCTCATACCAGACTTTTGTCTGACCCAGAGTTTTATGTCTCTTCTTATTACTCTGGGTGCTCTTAAACGGGCAGACTAGAGACAGGTTAGCTGGTTATGCACGAGTAGCTAATCCGGAGACGAGCAGGAGGTTCCTACGTATTATCTACATATATTCTCCCTGTGTCGCTACTGGTCACTACTTTGGGCATTAGTAGTGTACCTTCCTTATTTGCTTAGAGACAGTTTTCAAAAGTTGTAATAATGATGGTGTGGAACATAAGCTGTATTTGGGTTTTCCGCTGCTATGATGTTTAGTTTTCAGCTTATGCACTGTCTCGCCTGTTTTATGTCAAAGTATGTTATTATTATATTTTATTCCGTGCGTTGTGAGACATTCTACAGGTTCTTTGTTAGTCTACTGTTAAGTTTCCTTTCCTTTCTTTGGCGACCGTCCCGTGCTGGTTGGCAATTGGCACAACACACCTTCATGGGAAATATCAGCTGGTGTGGGGTGCATCGTCACAAAATTATTTTCCAATCTACTAGTATATATTTATATAAACATTTTTCTCGTTCGTATGAGAAATCTAATTAAATGCCTTAGTAAAAGCAAGGACTATGAACCCTTGTGTTTCCTCCGATGGTTAATTCTTGGACTCGTTCGATTGAAAATTTTGGCATTGATTGTCTTATGTTATTAGTGGACTATACAACTCATTCGTAAATATTCGAGTAGAGCAAGTGGTTATAGGAAATGTAGCCCGACTCTTATATTTACTAGCCTAAAGTAATTTACACTACTTTGATCAATTGTGATCTTTTTTAGATTTCGACTAGCTTTATGTGACATCTTTGAGTAATGGATTTTATTCCATATTTTAATGATCTTCGGATTATTTTAAGGAATTTCTGTTCATTGTGAGTATTTTAACTTCGGATCCTTTTGAGGAACTGCGATTCATTTTTGTGGATTTATGATTTTGACGGCCTTCGGACCATTTGTTCGGGTAGCGACCCACAGTCTTTAGACCATTTGAGGAGCTTTGGCTCAATATTATAGGTTGACTACCTGTAGATCACGACTCATTTGGGATACACGTGTTGGTGAGTCTTTGGGATCCCGATTTGAGGTAGTCCTTACCACCTCCCTTTGTATTTTTTTGGAAATTGAGTTTGTTGATATTGTATTACCAATCTAAGTTTTTATTGAAATTGTTTTATCAATTTTTGAGTTGATTTGATATGAGTTAACATATCATATGAGTATCTATATAATTTTGAATAAGATATTCTTTTATAGATCTGATATAGAGTTTTGTGATATACTATAGATATTTCTCCGCTTCACACTTATGCGTGACATTGTTATTATCATATGCATGTCTACATTCATTTATATATCTTATTATGACTAATTTTTGAGATAAATACAACTAGACTGATCCGTTTATTATTTATCTTTGCGTAAATAATACTCGGGTCAGACAAAGTTATTTCAGGTAATCCTTCTTGACTCTAGCATGGGGTATCCTCCACTTTTGGGATAAATACTTTAGAGTTGAAGAATTGGAGTTTATGATTATGAAATAGGGACTCATTGTGTATACATATTATTTTTTGTAGCCTTGTAACCATTTTTTTGTTGTATAGTGGATCGAATATGACCATTACATTTGCGTACACGCTATTGTGATATATTCATATCTATTTTTGCTATAGTGATGTGAATATCCGTGTCTAACTTTGATTTTATGCTATGTTTTTTATATTGATTTCTGAATTATATATATCCATTGTGTAGTTGTTTCAAACTTGAATTAGAAGTATTAGATTTCCTCTTGAGATTTAAAAAGTAAGATAGCCTGACATATTTAACACTTATTCAAAGCAATTATACAGATGGTCGCTCCTCAACAACCTTATTCTTCATGTTAGTTGACATCAATACTTGCAATGACCTTGGCTAACGCGAGTATAAAGGTAGGGTGTTACACTTGTTATCGGAGCCAAGTTCGGAACAATATAAGATATTATAAGGAGGATCAATGTCCTAAGTCTCTTTTAGGAAGTCATGTGTTTGGATTTAATTCGAGTCTTAGGACATGTCATATCCTATCTTATATCATGATCATTTGTTCGACCAATCCAATTTATTTGTGTTCATCTTTGTGAATTTTGGCCAAGTCAAACTTAGGGTCCCGTCCTTTTTTGGGAGTAGGAACTTAGAGTGATATCCTATTATGTATTGTGATACCTTGACCATTAAACAAAATTTATAAGAATTCAATTTGAGAATATCATTTCCTCTTATGATTTTGCGGGTATTGACTATTGTGTTTGGATAGAGTAATCTTATCCATATGCTTTCACGGGTTGAGTTGACTAATAATTTGGGAACATTGAAAACAAATACCTTGTGAGTTTGGTTTCACGATTTGACTGTGAAGTGTTCAATGACAATGATAGGTAAGAATTCAATCTAAAAGAGAGACGTTTAAATTAAATTTAAACAAAAAACGTGCAAGTACAGTTTATGAACGAGATTTATAAGAATGAAACAGATTCGAGTTGAAATAATCTTTGGGACTTAGTTGAGAAGATTTCTAAACAATTTTGTAAAACAATTTAATAAAATAAATCTGGTCCAAGCAGTACACTAATTCATTTGAGATTAGCTTTGTGAGTCGAAAGCGGATAAAATATTTCCACTAAGCAATATGAATTAGTCGTTTTGTAACGACCCGGATTTTTTGATCCATTTATTTTAAATATTTAATATCATTTTAAATATTTATTTGATAATATACTTGAATTTTTATATTTATATTATCGATTTAAATATCGATTTTCGATTTAATATCGAATATATTAAATTAATGTAATATGAAATATAATTGAAATCAGAGTTAAGAACAGAATCAAAACAATCCAGATGACCGGTATGAATTCTATTTGAATATATACGATAATAATTTATTATCGAGAAATTATTTGTTCGAATTTAAATTATATTATATAAATTTATTATGATTACTTTATATATATACACGTTCAAATTTAATTTCAGAATGTATTCTGTTAAGCTCAGAACACCGTTATTACATTGGAACGACGGTCGGTATGCTAAAATAGCGGTTCACGATTTTTAATTGTGAACCCCGAGATATTTGATTGTGGATAGGATCGAAATCAAATCAGTATCTATTTAAAAAGAAACAAAATCTCTTTAAATCAAATCGCGGATAAATCAAAATCAAATCGATATCCTTTTAAACAAAATAAAAATCGCTTTATTTCTAATCACATTAATAACGTTGTACCCAAGGCTGACCCTATTGCTTAGTTCCTAAGTTCTTTGTATATAAAATTACGGCATTCTTCTTCCATTACTTCGGCTAAAAATTCGATCTCTTCAATCACTCCTTTGGAAATAAAATCGAAGACTTCAAAAAGTGAATATCCACTTTTCTTTTTTTCAATTCAAATCCGAAGTTCCTCTTTCGAATATCAAAACAGTGGCTTTTGTTTTAATTCTCCACCAAATCAAAAGTGATCGATTCCACCGTAACAAGAAAAGATTAAAAAAAGGAGAGAGGGAGATCAAATCGCGATTTCCATTTGATGCCACGAGCTGTGTAGCAGCGAAGAGATAGGCCCTCGAAGTGAAATCAGGGCGCGACAGTGGAATTCGAAAGTGATTATCGTGGTGATATTTGCTAGAAGGACTTGTTGTGAGGAGTTTGATTGAGTCACGACAAGTTTATAAGGGTTGTGATTTCAAGAAGAGCCGGTGCGAGTAGTCATGACTGTACTGTAGCGCCTGAGGTGGTTGCGATGGCCTGGGAAGCGTCGAGCTGGTGTCCGATTCAAGCTATGCAACAGGTAGCAGTTTGGAGTATATAAATGGTGAGTGGGGGAGTATGTTGGACCTGATGATAAGTGGAGTCGGATCTTTATTGTTTAGGGATGCTGGGAGGAAGTCAGTCAGTGTTTGGGACTGTTGTTGGAGAAGTGTGGCGAGACAATACAACATTGATCGATGTTGGGTCGATGGTGTGGTGGAGCAGCAGTGAGACAGTGACTATGAGTAGTTAAAATGAGAATGGAGTTTGTTAGAAGATTTTCGATGAAATGCCGAAGAAAAATGGATCAATTTTTGGGAGCTTTTTTTTCCAGCAAAATGGTTTGATGATTGCCAGAATTAGCTTCGTGATTGGAATAGCAATAAGGTATATGATTTATGAAATTCAAAAATACATTGATTGGTTGGTTTATATATTATAGAAGTTAATTTTGAAATCGATATCATTCAGTCGCTAAATCAAAATTTAAATAAATCGTAGGTGCGATGTAAATTTATTCGAGAAGATTCATAGCCGCGATGAGATAAAATTTTACGAGATATTTGGCAGTGAAAAATAACGGTGAGTAAATCCCACTCAAAATTTATTTTGAATTATTTTTACCAGTAAAAAATAATTGTTTGTTGATTGTGTGGATGCTTTAAATATTATTTGTTGCTGTTAAAATATATTAGTTATTTAGGCTTGGTGGTTAATATTATATATATATATTGGTGGTTGGATTTCCCGCAGTATCATTAGCGGCTGATAACCCTATGAGCCCCACGCTATGATAGTGGATGACCTTTTTACCGCAATTTCCTGCCTCGAAGCAGGATGGGTATTATTTATTTTGGCTAACGTTTGTGGATGCAGGGAAAACAGGTTGGAGGGATCCAACTGGATTCCTCAAAAATATTATTATTTGTTTGTTTTCACATATATTATCATATATGATATATTGATTGATAATTGGGTGGTTTGGTTGTTTAATTATCACTAGGGCCTGAATGTTGATCTATAAAAATATTGTAAAAGATATTTTGATATTTTAAACGGGAAATTTTATTTTTCTAAAAATAGAATTTGAAATTCGAATGGATTAAAAATATTGGCTTGTTTCGAATAAATAAAACAAGTACTGAAATTTATAGACGATGTTTATAAATTAAAATATACAGGAATTTGAAGTGATGAATTTATAAACGGTGTTTATAAATCAAATGGAATGATTTTCATTGGATAATCAGGGAATTGAATTAAACTGAATTTATAAACGGTGTTTATAAATAAAGTGAAAAAAATATCATTGGATAATTTGAATATTTAAATTCAAATGTGAATTTAAAAATAGAAATGGGGATATCGTTTTAAAGAACTAAATGATGGAATTTATTCTGATGTTCAGAATATAAATTGAACTAAAATAAATCCGTAAGGATTTATGATTTGCATTCGATTAATTCGAATTTATTTAAATAGAAGTAAAATTGATTATGAAAATAAATTGGTGTTATATACATAAGTTATTATAAATAGAAATTTCCAAAATAAGATTTTGGTTTATAATAGATTTCGAAATAGACTTGTTTAAATATATAACAAGGAAAAATTTATAAAATGGTGTTTATAAATATAATGAATTAATTATCAAGAGATAAATTTGAATATTTAAATTCAAATACAAATTCAAATAGAATTGAAAATAGAATTTGAATATAGAAAATTCAAATAGAATTTGAATGAAGAAAATTCAAATAGAATTTGAATATAGAAAATTCAAATAGAATTGAATTTGAATGTAAAAAAATTCAAATGGAATTTGAATATCGAAAATTCAAATAGAATTGAAAATAGAATTTGAAAATGGAAAGTTGAAATCATTTTGAAATGGGAACGACGAAATATATTTCAAAATGCGGATTTTTAAACAGAATAGAAATAAATCAAAAGGATTTATAATTTGTCAAAGGAATTGGAATTAAATATAGAATATTGATGGACAAATAAATTTATTACCGGTAAGGGAAAATCGACAATTATAGATAATCAAAAATATTAAGTTGAATTTGGAAAATTGGTTTAAAATATATTACAGTATATTAGAATGGAGTTTGAATTTATATATAAACGAAGTTTAAATGTTTATATATTAAATATAATTAAAACGAGCTCGCCACAGCTTGGTAGTTCATAATTTAGAGTTTTGAACTTCAATTGAGTGTATAGAACTAAGTTTAAGTCGGAATTCTTTGAAACAAGAATCGCCAGGACCGATTTGATAATAGTTTTTTAATGGAAGAGAAAATTCTGGATTTCGTCGTATAGATTTTGAGTTATGTCAAAATCAAATTTTTAGAAAAGCAGCGCCAAAACCATTTAAAAACCACAACGGTTTATTTAATTAAATAAAAAGGATTTTTAGGAAATAAAATCCGAATTGCCATTAGAAAAAATCCAGACTGGAGATGTAAAATAAGTATGAACTCCAGTGAAGTAAAAGAAATGATTTTTGAAACAAAAATCAGATTTTTTATTGTTGAATTGAATTAACTAATTTAAAGAAAAATTAGTTAATGAATTTGAAATCGAAATTGAACTTTGGATCAGAAAAGGGGAGTGTAAATTTATATTCGAAATTGAATATGGAATTTGAATTGAAATTGGGATTCGAATGGTAATAAGCAAGTAAAAATATATTTGAATGTGATATGTTCAAATGGAAAAATGAAATGAGCAAACGAGCTGATTAAATAATAAATTAGCGAATCAAGTTAAAATGGCCAAATTGAGTTGGAATAAATTAGGGGTGGAAGTATATGGGTTAGACAGGTATGGAATGAAGAGGATGTAGATTTTAATTTATGTGCCCGACAAAAAGGTACACGTTTAAATTCCATATGAGATTTTATGCACCGTATCGGCAAGCCACTTGGCTTTTTAATTTTCTTTTTAAATGGAGAGGGCCTGTGTGGCGGTTTGGGGATTTTCCCGATGCTCCCGGTACAAAGGAGGTTATGGCGAAATTTTCCGGAAATTTAAGGAGTTAGAATATTTTTAAGAAATTTAGTAACTGGTAATCAATGTATCGATATTTATAGAATTCGATAAGGAAATAAACTTAAAAATAGAATATTATAAACAAAAAGGAAATCCATAATTAAATCTGGTAAAAATAGAAAGAGAAATGTATATATACATTTTAGAAATGGAAAATTGGTTGAATATGGTGTTAATTATTCGAGTTAGTGGTCTTGTCTGTTTTGAAGTTAATAATATTTTCAGTCAAGGTCTGAGATGTAATAATACCCCAACTCAATTGATTTCATTATTAGATGATAAATAGCAAGATTCAGTCTTGAAGAGAAATGTTTAAAGAGATTTAGTCGAATGCAGTATTTTTGTGACGACCCCAAACCCCGATGAGACGGTGCAAGGGTAATCTTTGGAATATAACACATAAACAGATAACAGCAGAACAGAAATAAATAAATACACCAGATAATGTACAATAGAATACACTGGATAAATATAATCATCAGAGTTACACAGTATATAGGATCGTACTTAGTACAAAATACAGTTCAGCTATACATAAATGTCTACTGTGGAAAAGAAAATGTAATATGTACAACAGGAGCTGAACAGCATAAAAAGAGATAAATGATAAAATCCATCTTCAGCTCCAGCTATCCAGAAAGGGCCTGCTAAAACCTGAATACAAGGCTGCCCGTGTAGAAAAAGGGGCACCCGAGTTTGCAAGTGAAACAAACTATGAGTCAGTCATGGGACTGGTATGAGAAATCTACTCAACACATTTTCAAATATGGCTGATCACAGGACCATGCCACTTTCGCGGAACGGGTTTACTCCATTGGATTGCCAGTTCTTTAAAATAAATAATTCTTTTAAACATCGCAATGCTTTTTATAAAAATGAAGCCATTATAAGACTCAGTTCCCATCACACAATGCAACACACACCAGAGGATAGAGTTTTACCTTATAATGGCCAAAATATGCTTGGTACGAGCAAAACAAATCATTTGATATTATTGCTAGTGTATATATGTTTCAAAAACAATTTCAATCATAACTATCAATCATAGGCGGCATTAATGCCCCATACCACTATGTCGCCATATATAGGTATACAATCAAAACCGCACGATGTCGTACTTGGAAATTGGATTTCTGTCATGAACCGAGGCTAGGGATCATCCTCACCGCTTCGAGACAATCTAGCCTACCATGTCTCAGGCAAGTACTCAGTCAAGCCTTGGAGCAACAGGGCCGGTCCACTCGATGTGGATTAAACTTAAACCCTGAACACTACGTTTCCCCGCCCTTTGGGGCGCAAATGAGCCAACGAATGACTCCATCGGCTTCACGTAGTCACCGATATATCTGAGGCGCCTCGCAACAGCAACAACCACACATGTGAAAATAATATAAATGTCAGCCAGTTTAAGCACCGGCACCACCTCTAGCTAGAAAGAAACGCATGTCCTCCCTGAAGTCCTCTCCTGTTTCTGGTCCATACCGGGGTGTGAGGCTCACGAAACCACACTATACACAAAGCTACGCCACACAGGCCGTGCTTGGATCATCAACAACAAGACTTTACTTTTCAACAGAAGCCTTGATCATCTGCCACTTAGGCATGCCACACAGGCAATTCACTCAATGCGACTGGTTTCCATCGATATATAACCTCTGAGCTCGTACGTCTCAGAGAAGGGCGTTAAGCAAGAGAATAAATACTCCGCCGCCAAATAGATATATATTTAACAGAGATCAATCAGCATAGAACAAAATCAAATGTCAGACACACAGTCCATTTACACGTTCGTTCTGGGTCTGAACGAAACCGGAGGTACTCAATACCTCGCATATCCGTACAATTAACAAGTACGTCCGGTTGGCTACTACTTCAACCCCGTCAAGGTAGCTACTCCTATCATGAGCATCAGTAGTACCCCTCCATTCGACGTGAAGATCATCGGTCTTGCACCGTCTTCATATCTTCGACTTTCACTCGTCGATCAATTATTTTAAATGAGAATTAACTCGGCCTTTTCAAATAATTCACGTATATCTAGAATTTCAAATCAATTCATTTCAATGGTTAAATTATTCGACAACACCAATTTTGTTCTTTAATGTAATTTTCACACCAAATACATTCAACCATCAAATATCAAATAAATCAAGCAAATTCAGTTTATTTCCATTCCATATCGTTTATAATATTTTATCACGATTTATCGCTAATTTTATTTATTTAAAAATAGCCAATTCATTCAAACAACGCTTCAGGCCATAACGCGGCCGTGGCGCTGTTTTTCTCCAGATTTGATTTACACATATCTGAAAATCTAACCGTTGGATCTTTACAAAGTTGGTGCCGTTGGGAAGATATCTCCAAGGCGAACCCAACGGTTGTGGTTTCGGGAAAATCCGATAGTCGGATCTCCCGCACTAATCGTTTGAAGTTACGATTTCAAAATACGAACTGCAGCGTCGTTATTCGATTATATTTTGATTATATTTATATAATATATATAAATATAATTCTTTCATCGATTTCAAACCCTATCCACTTTATAGATTTGATAAAAATGATATTTTTATCCAACAGACATTTATTTCAACACTTCACTATTTTTAACAATTCATATATTTAATAAAGATATGATTTTTATAATGAAACAATTTATTTCAAAACACGACTATTTTATATGGTTCATATAGATGATAAAAATATGATTTTTATTATAAAACAATTTATTTCAAAACTTGAATGTCGTTCAACACATGAATTTCTATTCAACACATGAATATAGTTTCAAAACATGAAAATAATTCTAACACTTGAATATTATTGAAAATTTCGATAGCATAACGGCAGGGTAGTTAAAACCGGGGTCGTCCCTAGTATGACTCCTCGCTCTACCTTAAAGCCTCGCAGCTTTTGACAATGGGGATTCATGCATCTAGTTCGCACGCAGGCGGCATGTTTTATTTCCATTACCACAATCTATTCAAATTTTGTTTCAATCACCAATAGGTATTTTTCAACCACCACCAATCAATTTCAACCACAAACAATTCTAATCAACCATTCGCTATCAACCAATTTTCACACCAATCACAAACAATAAATATCGTCCATGGTCTGTGGACGAGGGGAGTATATATATATATATATATATATATATTCGTATATAAATATATTTCGAACCACTTCAATTTATTTCAATGCACATATAATTTTTACAACACATATATAACTTATACATCGAACATACGACTTATACAACGCTTATACATGAGGTGTACAACGCTTATATAACTCATACATCGACTATATAATTTATACATCGTTGTTTTCCATATCGTTTATAAATTAGAAATCTCACATTGGGTTCCACTCCACCAAAAATTGCGGAAGGCTCAGAAAAATATGCGGTCTCTTCTAGAATGTTGAAGACGTCCACACGAGTCCACTCTCTCTTGTTCCACTGGATTTCGTCAAAAAATGAAAAAGATATATAATTTTGAACATCAAACTATTTAGAAACATAATTAATTAAATCTATAACGTTTAAAAACGCTACCTTTCCCAAATAAAAAAAAAATCCCTCCTGGAAACTGTCATTCAACTGCGATTCCAAACTAGGGATCGATCCCCCATGAAATCCGAAGCGATTGAGGGGGATCTGAGGGCTTCACGACGTCAAGCTACGTGAGGCGCACCCGCACCACCTCCTTCTGGCCAACTCGGTGGCGGCCCGGCCCCTGAAAACGCCTCGCGACGGTGAAGCTTTAGGCTTCAATTTCGACCGCTATAGGTGATTAGATCCCATCCTGCCCGCTGGATATGGAGATCATACTGGGTGCTTCGATTTGGCTTTGGAAGTTTGTGGTATTATTGAACGTAGGAGGAGATCGGAGGGGAGGAAGTTCTGGTGATTTCCGCCTTTGATTTCAGAGAAGACGGCGATCCGTATATTTTAGCTAGGGTTACGTGTATTCAGACGGTATATATATAGTATATTTTTATTTTAGTTAATTATTTAATTCAAAAAATGCTTGGTTATAGCCACGAACTCAAATTCAAATCCAAAATTGTCTCCCCTAGCTAAATACCCCCATCCCGGACACAATGGGATATGTTTCGTAGGCCATTTCGACTGTTACAGTCAGTTATTTTTTCAAATTAAAGTATAAAACATTTAATATTCAATTTGAACGTACATTTCAATTTGCCAGGGCCCACATACTGATTCTAAAAATTCCCCAAAAATAAATCTAGCTATGTTTTGACGATACGGTCCCAACAAAACTAGTTTCGTCGAATTCTGAGACCGTTTAAAAATGGCCCTTTTCTGGTCGATCCATTTTAACTGTAATTGACCAGAACACGTTTTCCTTTGCCACGCTCACATATTAACGCGAGTATTAGATTTCCTTTTGAGATTTAAAAAGTAAGATAGCCTGACATATTTAACACTTGTTCAAAGCAATTATACAGATGGTCGCTCCTCAACAACCTTATTCTTCATGTTAGTTGACATCAATACTTGCAATGACCTTGGCTAACGCGAGTATAAAGGTAGGGTGTTACACTTGTTATCGGAGCCAAGTTCGGAACAATATAAGATATTATAAGGAGGATCAATGTCCTAAGTCTCTTTTAGGAAGTCATGTGTTTGGATTTAATTCGAGTCTTAGGACATGTCATATCCTATCTTATATCATGATCATTTGTTCGACCAATCCAATTTATTTGTGTTCATCTTTGTGAATTTTGGCCAAGTCAAACTTAGGGTCCCGTCCTTTTTTGGGAGTAGGAACTTAGAGTGATATCCTATTATGTATTGTGATACCTTGACCATTAAACAAAATTTATAAGAATTCACTTTGAGAATATCATTTCCTCTTATGATTTTGCGGGTATTGACTATTGTGTTTGGATAGAGTAATCTTATCCATATGCTTTCACGGGTTGAGTTGACTAATAATTTGGGAACATTGAAAACAAATACCTTGTGAGTTTGGTTTCACGATTTGACTGTGAAGTGTTCAATGACAAGGATAGGTAAGAATTCAATCTAAAAGAGAGATGTTTAAATTAAATTTAAACAAAAAACGTGCAAGTACAGTTTATGAACGAGATTTATAAGAATGAAACAGATTCGAGTTGAAATAATCTTTGGGACTTAGTTGAGAAGATTTCTAAACAATTTTGTAAAACAATTTAATAAAATAAATCTGGGCCAAGCAGTACACTAATTCATTTGAGATTAGCTTTGTGAGTCGAAAGCGGATAAATTATTTCCACTAAGCAATATGAATTAGTCGTTTTGTAACGACCCGGATTTTTTGATCCATTTATTTTAAATATTTAATATCATTTTAAATATTTATTTGATAATATACTTGAATTTTTATATTTATATTATCGATTTAAATATCGATTTTCGATTTAATATCGAATATATTAAATTAATGTAATATGAAATATAATTAAAATCAGAGTTAAGAACAGAATCAAAACAATCCAGATGACCGGTATGAATTCTATTTGAATATATACGATAATAATTTATTATCGAGAAATTATTTGTTCGAATTTAAATTATATTATATAAATTTATTATGATTACTTTATATATATATACACGTTCAAATTTAATTTCAGAATGTATTCTGTTAAGCTCAGAACACCGTTATTACATTGGAACGACGGTCGGTATGCTAAAATAGCGGTTCACGATTTTTAATTGTGAACCCCGAGATATTTGATTGTGGATAGGATCGAAATCAAATCAGTATCTATTTAAAAAGAAACAAAATCTCTTTAAATCAAATCGCGGATAAATCAAAATCAAATCGATATCCTTTTAAATAAAATAAAAATCGCTTTATTTCTAATCACATTAATAACGTTGTACCCAAGGCTGACCCTATTGCTTAGTTCCTAAGTTCTTTGTCTATAAAATTACGGCATTCTTCTTCCATTACTTCGGCTAAAAATTCGATCTCTTCAATCACTCCTTTGGAAATAAAATCGAAGACTTCAAAAAGTGAATATCCGCTTTTCTTTTTTTCAATTCAAATCCGAAGTTCCTCTTTCGAATATCAAAACAGTGGCTTTTGTTTTAATTCTCCACCAAATCAAAAGTGATCGATTCCACCGTAACAAGAAAAGATTAAAAAAAGGAGAGAGGGAGATCAAATCGCGATTTCCATTTGATGCCACGAGCTGTGTAGCAGCGAAGAGATAGGCCCTCGAAGTGAAATCAGGGCGCGACAGTGGAATTCGAAAGTGATTATCGTGGTGATATTTGCTAGAAGGACTTGTTGTGAGGAGTTTGATTGAGTCACGACAAGTTTAGAAGGGTTGTGATTTCAAGAAGAGCCAGTGCGAGTAGTCATGACTGTACTGTAGCGCCTGAGGTGGTTGCGATGGCCTGGGAAGCGTCGAGCTGGTGTCCGATTCAAGCTATGCAACAGGTAGCAGTTTGGAGTATATAAATGGTGAGTGGGGGAGTATGTTGGACCTGATGATAAGTAGAGTCGGATCTTTATTGTTTAGGGATGCTGGGAGGAAGTAAGTCAGTGTTTGGGACTGTTGTTGGAGAAGTGTGGCGAGACAATACAACATTGATCGATGTTGGGTCGATGGTGTGGTGGAGCAGCAGTGAGACAGTGACTGTGAGTAGTTAAAATGAGAATGGAGTTTGTTAGAAGATTTTCGATGAAATGCCGAAGAAAAATGGATCATTTTTTGGGAGCTTTTTTTTCCAGCAAAATGGTTTGATGATTGCCAGAATTAGCTTCGTGATAGGAATAGCAACAAGGTATATGATTTCTGAAATTCAAAAATACATTGATTGGTTCGTTTATATATTATAGAAGTTAATTTTGAAATCGATATCATTCAGTCGCTAAATCAAAATTTAAATAAATCGTAGGTGCGATGTAAATTTATTCGAGAAGATTCATAGCCGCGATGAGATAAAATTTTACGAGATATTCGGCAGTGAAAAATAACGGTGAGTAAATCCCACTCAAAATTTATTTTGAATTATTTTTACCAGTAAAAAATAATTGTTTGTTGATTGTTTGGATGCTTTAAATATTATTTGTTGCTGTTAAAATATATTAGTTATTTAGGCTTGGTGGTTAATATTATATATATATATATATTGGTGGTTGGATTTCCCGCAGTATCATTAGCGGCTGATAACCCTATGAGCCCCACGCTATGATAGTGGATGACCTTTTTACCACAATATCCTGCCTCGAAGCAGGATGGGTATTATTTATTTTGGCTAACGTTTGTGGATGCAGGGAAAACAGGTTGGAGGAATCCAACTGGATTCCTCAAAAATATTATTATTTGTTTGTTTTCACATATATTATCATATATGATATATTGATTGATAATTGGGTGGTTTGATTGTTTAATTATCACTAGGGCCTGAATGTTGATCTATAAAAATATTGTAAAAGAGATTTTGATATTTTAAACGGGAAATTTTATTTTTCTAAAAATAGAATTTGAAATTCGAATGGATTAAAAATATTGGCTTGTTTCGAATAAATAAAACAAGTACTGAAATTTATAGACGATGTTTATAAATTAAAATATACAGGAATTTGAAGTGATGAATTTATAAACGGTGTTTATAAATGAAATGGAATGATTTTCATTGGATAATCAGGGAATTGAATTAAACTGAATTTATAAACGGTGTTTATAAATAAAGTGAAAAAATTATCATTGGATAATTTGAATATTTAAATTCAAATGTGAATTTAAAAATAGAAATAGGGATATCGTTTTAAAGAACTAAATGATGGAATTTATTCTGATGTTCAAAATGTAAATTGAACTAAAATAAATCCGTAAGGATTTATGATTTGCATTCGATTAATTCGAATTTATTTAAATAGAAGTAAAATTGATTATGAAAATAAATTGGTGTTATATACATAAGTTATTATAAATAGAAATTTCCAAAATAAGATTTTGGTTTATAATAGATTTCAAAATAGACTTGTTTAAATATATAACAAGGAAAAATTTATAAAATGGTGTTTATAAATATAATGAATTAATTATCAAGAGATAAATTTGAATATTTAAATTCAAATACAAATTCAAATAGAATTGAAAATAGAATTTGAATATAGAAAATTCAAATAGAATTTGAATGAAGAAAATTCAAATAGAATTTGTATATAGAAAATTCAAATAGAATTGAATTTGAATGTAAAAAAATTCAAATGGAATTTGAATATCTAAAATTCAAATAGAATTGAAAATAGAATTTGAAAATGGAAAGTTGAAATCATTTTGAAATGGGAACGACGAAATATATTTCAAAATGCGGATTTTTAAACAAAATAGAAATAAATCAAAAGGATTTATAATTTGTCAAAGGAATTGGAATTAAATATAGAATATTGATGGACAAATAAATTTATTACCGGTAAGGGAAAATCGACAATTATAGATAATCAAAAATATTAAGTTGAATTTGGAAAATTGGTTTAAAATATATTAAAGTATATTAGAATGGAGTTTGAATTTATATATAAACGAAGTTTAAATGTTTATATATTAAATATAATTAAAACGAGCTCGCCACAGCTTGGTAGTTCATAATTTAGAGTTTTGAACATCAATTGAGTGTATAGAACTAAGTTTAAGTCGGAATTCTTTGAAACAAGAATCGCCAGGACTGATTTGATAATAGTTTTTTAATGGAAGAGAAAAATCTGGATTTCGTCATATAGATTTTGAGTTATGTCAAAAACAAATTTTTAGAAAAGCAGCGCCAAAATCATTTAAAAACCACAACGGTTTATTTAATTAAATAAAAAGGATTTTTAGGAAATAAAATCCGAATTGCCATTAGAAAAAATCCAGACTGGAGATGTAAAATAAGTATGAACTCCAGTGAAGTAAAAGAAATGATTTCTGAAACAAAAAACAGATTTTTTATTGTTGAATTGAATTAACTAATTTGAAGAAAAATTAGTTAATGAATTTGAAATCGAAATTGAACTTTGGATCAGAAAAGGGGAGTGTAAATTTATATTCGAAATTGAATATGGAATTTGAATTGAAATTGGGATTCGAATGGTAATAAGCAAGTAAAAATATATTTGAATGTGATATGTTCAAATGGAAAAATGAAATGAGCAAACGAGCTGATTAAATAATAAATTAGCGAATCAAGTTAAAATGGCCAAATTGAGTTGGAATAAATTAGGGGTGGAAGTATATGGGTTAGACAGGTATGGAATGAAGAGGATGAAGATTTTAATTTATGTGCCCGACAAAAAGGTACACGTTTAAATTCCATATGAGATTTTATGCACCGTATCGGCAAGCCACTTGGCTTTTTAATTTTCTTTTTAAATGGAGAGGGCCTGTGTGGCGGTTTGGGGATTTTCCCGATGCTCCCGGTACAAAGGAGGTTATGGCGAAATTTTCCGGAAATTTAAGGAGTTAGAATATTTTTAAGAAATTTAGTAACTGGTAATCAATGTATCGATATTTATAGAATTCGATAAGGAAATAAACTTAAAAATAGAATATTATAAACAAAAAGGAAATCCATAATTAAATCTGGTAAAAATAGAAAGAGAAATGTATATACATTTTAGAAATGGAAAATTGGTTGAATATGGTGTTAATTATTCGAGTTAGTGGTCTTGTCTGTTTTGAAGTTAATAATATTTTCAGTCAAGGTCTGAGATGTAATAATACCCCAACTCAATTGATTTCAGTATTAGCTGATAAATAGCAAGATTCAGTCTTGAAGACAAATGTTTAAAGAGATTTAGTCGAATGTAGTATTTTTGTGACGACCCCAAACCCCGATGAGACGGTGCAAGGGTAATCTTTGGAATATAACACATAAACAGATAACAGCAGAACAGAAATAAATAAATACACCAGATAATGTACAATAGAATACACTGGATAAATATAATCATCAGAGTTACACAGTATATAGGATCGTACTTAGTACAAAATACAGTTTAGCTATACATAAATGTCTACTGTGGAATAGAAAATGTAATATGTACAACAGAAGCTGAACAGCATAAAAAGAGATAAATGATAGAATCCATCTTCAGCTCCAGCTATCCAGAAAGGGCTTGCTAAAACCTGAATACAAGGCTGCCCGTGTAGAAAAAGGGGCACCCGAGTTTGCAAGTGAAACAAACTATGAGTCAGTCATGGGACTGGTATGAGAAATCTACTCAACACATTTTCAAATATGGCTGATCACAGGACCACGCCACTTTCGCGGAACGGGTTTACTCCATTGGATTGCCAGTTCTTTAAAACAAATAATTCTTTTAAACATCGCAATGCTTTTTATAAAAATGAAGCCATTATAAGACTCAGTTCCCATCACACAATGCAACACACACCAGAGGATAGAGTTTTACCTTATAATGGCCAAAATATGCTTGGTACGAGAAAAACAAATCATTTGATATTATTGCTAGTGTATATATGTTTCAAAAACAATTTCAATCATAACTATCAATCATAGGCGGCATTAATGCCCCATACCACTATGTCGCCATATATAGGTATACAATCAAAACCGCACGATGTCGTACTTGGAAATTGGATTTGTGTCATGAACCGAGGCTAGGGATCATCCTCACCGCTTCGAGACAATCTAGCCTACCATGTCTCAGGCAAGTACTCAGTCAAGCCTTGGAGCAACAGGGCCGGTCCACTCGATGTGGATTAAACTTAAACCCTGAACACTACGTTTCCCCGCCCTTTGGGGCGCAAATGAGCCAACGAATGACTCCATCGGCTTCACGTAGTCACCGATATATCTGAGGCGCCTCGCAACAGCAACAACCACACAGGTGAAAATAATATAAATGTCAGCCAGTTTAAGCACCGGCACCACCTCTAGCTAGAAAGAAACGCATGTCCTCCCTGAAGTCCTCTCCTGTTTCTGGTCCATACCGGGGTGTGAGGCTCACGAAACCACACTATACACAAAGCTACGCCACACAGGCCGTGCTTGGATCATCAACAACAAGACTTTACTTTTCAACAGAAGCCTTGATCATCTGCCACTTAGGCATGCCACACAGGCAATTCACTCAATGCGACTGGTTTCCATCGATATATAACCTCTGAGCTCGTACGTCTCAGAGAAGGGCGTTAAGGAAGAGAATAAATACTCCACCGCCAAATAGATATATATTTAACAGAGATCAATCAGCATAGAACAAAATTAAATGTCAGACACACAGTCCATTTACACGTTCGTTCTGGGTCTGAACGAAACCGGAGGTACTCAATACCTCGCATATCCGTACAATTAACAAGTACGTCCGGTTGGCTACTACTTCAACCCCGTCAAGGTAGCTACTCCTATCATGAGCATCAGTAGTACCCCTCCATTCGACGTGAAGATCATCGGCCTTACACCGTCTTCATATCTTCGACTTTCACTCGTCGATCAATTATTTTAAATGAGAATTAACTCGGCCTTTTCAAATAATTCACGTATATCTAGAATTTCAAATCAATTCATTTCAATGGTTAAATTATTCGACAACACCAATTTTGTTCTTGAATGTAATTTTCACACCAAATACATTCAACCATCAAATATCAAATAAACCAAGCAAATTCAGTTTATTTCCATTACATATCGTTTATAATATTTTATCACGATTTATCGCTAATTTTATTTATTTAAAAATAGCCAATTCATTCAAACAACGCTTTAGGCCATAACGCGGCCGTGGCGCTGTTTTTCTCCAGATTTGATTTACACATATCTGAAAATCTAACCGTTGGATCTTTACAAAGTTGGTGCCGTTGGGAAGATATTTCCAAGGCGAACCCAACGGTTGTGGTTTCGGGAAAATCCGATAGTCGGATCTCCCGCACTAATCGTTTGAAGTTACGATTTCAAAATACGAACTGCAGCGTCGTTATTCGATTATATTTTGATTATATTTATATAATATATATATATAATTCTTTCATCGATTTCAAACCCTATCCACTTTATAGATTTGATAAAAATGATATTTTTATCCAACAGACATTTATTTCAACACTTCACTATTTTTAACAATTCATATATTTAATAAAGATATGATTTTTATAATAAAACTATTTATTTCAAAACACGACTATTTTATATGGTTCATATAGATGATAAAAATATGATTTTTATTAAAAAACAATTTATTTCAAAACTTGAATGTCGTTCAACACATGAATTTCTATTCAACACATGAATATAGTTTCAACACATGAAAATAATTCTAACACATGAATATTATTGAAAATTTCGACAGCATAACGGCAGGGTAGTTAAAACCGGGGCCGTCCCTAGTATGACTCCTCGCTCTACCTTAAAGCCTCGCAGCTTTTGACAATGGGGATTCATGCATCTAGTTCGCACGCAGGCGGCATGTTTTATTTCCATTTCCACAATCTATTCAAATTTTGTTTCAATCACCAATAGGTATTTTTCAACCACCACCAATCAATTTCAACCACAAACAATTCTAATCAACCATTCGCTATCAACCAATTTTCACACCAATCACAAACAATAAATATCGTCCATGGTCTGTGGACGAGGGGAGTATATATATATATATTCGTATATAAATATATTTCGAATCACTTCAATTTATTTCAATGCACATATAATTTTTACAACACATATATAACTTATACATCGAACATACAACTTATACAACGCTTATACATGAGGTGTACAACGCTTATATAACTCATACATCGACTATATAATTTATACATCGTTGTTTTCCATATCGTTTATAAATTAGAAATCACACATTGAGTTCCACTCCACCAAAAATTGCGGAAGGCTCAGAAAAATATGCGGTCTCTTCTAGAATGTTGAAGACGTCCACACGAGTCCACTCTCTCTTGTTCCACTGGATTTCGTCAAAAAATGAAAAAGATATATAATTTTGAACATCAAACTATTTAGAAACATAATTAATTAAATCTATAGCGTTTAAAAACGCTACCTTTCCCAAATAAAAAAAAAATCCCTCCTGGAAACTGTCATTCAACTGCGGTTCCAAACTAGGGATCGATCCCCCATGAAATCCGAAGCGATTGCGGGGGATCTGAGGGCTTCACGACGTCAAGCTACGTGAGGCGCACCCGCACCACCTCCTTCTGGCCAACTCGGTGGCGGCCTGGCCCCTGAAAACGCCTCGCGACGGTGAAGCTTTAGGCTTCAATTTCGAGCGCTATAGGTGATTAGATCCCATCCTGCCCGTTGGATATGGAGATCATACTAGGTGCTTCGATTTGGCTTTGGAAGTTTGTGGTATTATTGAACGTAGGAGGAGATCGGAGGGGAGGAAGTTCTGGTGATTTCCGCCTTTGATTTTAGAGAATACGGCGATCCGTATATTTTAGCTAGGGTTACGTGTATTCAGATGGTATATATATAGTTTTTTTTTATTTTAGTTAATTATTTAATTCAAAAAATGCTTGGTTATAGCCACGAACTCAAATTCAAATCCAAAATTGTCTCCCCTAGCTAAATACCCCCATCCCGGACACAATGGGATATGTTTCGTAGGCCATTTCGACTGTTACAGTCAGTTATTTTTTCAAATTAAAGTATAAAACATTTAATATTCAATTTGAACGTACATTTCAATTTGCCAGGGCCCACATACTGATTCTAAAAATTCCCCAAAAATAAATCTAGCTATGTTTTGACGATACGGTCCCAACAAAACTAGTTTCGTCGAATTCTGAGACCGTTTACAAAATGGCCCTTTTCTGGTCGATCCATTCTAACTGTAATTGACCAGAACACGTTTTCCTTTGCCACGCTCACATATTAACTTCAAAAATTATGAAATTTGAAACCTAGCAATAACTTCACATCCCGGATCCAACAAAATTGGTTTTGTCGAATTTCGAGGTCGTTTGCAAAATGTCCATTTTCACGGGCGATATAATTTCTATAGCGACCTTTCTGAAAATTCATTTGGCCATAACTTTTGACCCCCGCTACGAAACTTAGATTATTCAGATTCGTTAGAAAGATACTTACAAACAGATTTAAATATTTTTGGTTTTACTAAAATCCGTTTAATTTTGCACCCGGTACAGTCAGTCAAAGTTTGAATTCAAATTTCAAAACTGCCGCGCCATTTCAGGCCATGTTTATAATTCAAATTAATTATATTCATTTTCAACAACAATTCAACCACACTTTTCATCGCTATTATTTAAAATATTTATTTTAAATATTTATAATTCAATAAAATAGCCAATTTAAAATTTTTAAACTGGTTCAGATTTTCCGGGTTGTTACAATTTTGGGTTGTCGTAACGATGTTCTACATAACATTTGTTTTAACCAAATAATTGGAAATTTTGGAAATATAATAGTAATATTTCCTAAGTCTAAAAATGAATGGTCGTGAAAGAGATAAGTAATTGGAATATTTTCCAATTATTAATAGAATATATTTTTTCAAAGTATAGAAACTAAAAGGAAGTTATACATGGAAATGTTTTCCAAATAGCGTAAAAGGGCAAGATGATTGTTGAAAATATTTGGTTAACAAATATTGGTAAGGAAATGGAATAGCGATTTAGTTAATGAAAAATTAATTAAGAGGCCCAGTGATTTGTTTGATGGTTGGAATGTTGTTTATTTTTCTTCGATAGTTAAATAACCGACTATCGAAGTGTTTGCCAATATCGTCGTCAATATGGAGAGACCGGTTGGATTATTATTCGTGAACCACTCCATATTGGCAGTAGCGTTGCGAACCAGATTATATGAAGATAATCGAAGACGGAGTAAAGTGCAAGAACTTTTTCTATTATTAGAAATTGTGCCTTTGGTTTCGTTCAGTCCCAGAACAAACGTAAATGGACGAATGCCTGACAAAGTATTTCCAATGATCGCATATGTTGTTCTGTACAAATATATATGGTGGAAGAGGATTGATTCTCATAGCATAATATCCAGAATATATTTGTGCAAATCAATTAGTGATTTACGGATCTGACAATGTGGCATTCAAAGTGATTGTGCTATCAAGGAATGATAAGTAATCGTATCCTCAAGCCTCAACAACCGGGAAATGACAAAAATCGGGTAGGCAGCATGGCTATGTGGGTCGCTCCCATTAGGGTGTATAATCACCTATCTAGAGAAATTCCTTTTACTTCTTTAATTTATCGATGTTGTCCCTTTTCGGGAAACGGTTGCTGATCCCAACCGTTGGTGATATTCATTCGATGCACTCAAGAGAAATGAGTGGTCGGTCATGTGTGGGCCAGGTTGCAAGATGTTCTTGTTGAACCCAGTGTATTCCTCTCTAGAGATACACTATCGGAAGGTGGTTCCATACCTTGTCATGTTGGAAATTCAATCTCCAATAAGCGCCCTGCGGTTTTTTATTTTTATATTATATATGGAGCGTGAGATGCGAGCATTTCGCTAGATTGTTATTTATTTGATTTAGACACTATTATAATATCACTGGATTTTTGTACCAAAGTGTTTTGGGTTGTAGTAAGGTAAAAACCGTCCTTGTTTATGTGTGGGCTAGTCTTACTATTATCCTTTCTTTCGAAAGGATTTTTAAAGTTAAACAAATGGTTGGAGTTTACTCACACCAGTCCCATGACTGACCCAGAGTTTATTTTATTTTGTTTTCCCTAAACTCTTGGGTACCCATATTTGTACGGGCAGTCAAGTAGTCGGGATTTTACAGATTCACTTGGAGGAGTTTGAAGCAGGAGGCTTCACCTGTTAGCTATAGACTATCATATTTCCGCTATGTACTACATGGTATCTGGAAACAGGTGTTTATAACTACTTCAGGAATAACTGTTATGCTCTGATGATGGTATGTATATAAAGTTACTGATTTGTATTTCAAAGGTTATGTTATATAATATATTTTATTCGTTCCGCTGTGAGATTTGTCTTCTTTGTTTTCTTCTCTTCTAATATTTCTTTCTTTCTATTTCTCATCCCCTAACTTATTTCTAATAATGATTCGTATTTCTGTGCAATTTGGGTTGGACGTGTGGTGTTATAAGTCAACTCAGATAGTACGGATTTGCGGGCCATTACAGTTGGTATCAGAGCGAGGTTGAGCGAACACCTAGGCTTTGGTGGGGTTGTTCTCATTAGAGATAGGGTCAGTAGTACCCTAGAATGAGTTGAGTGTATATATACGAGGGCGCGTATCTGTTAATTTATATAAAAATTGTTTTATATTGTGTTGGCTAGTCTGTTGAGTAGTTTATGAATTTCGATCGAATCATTGGACGCCACGAAGTCGATAGGAATTTCTAAACACTTGAACATAAAAATTCAACATAATAATGTTTTAAAGCGGGTAGATGAAATAATTTTACCCAAAACTATCATTTGATATAGAAAGGAATAATTTTCTAGAATTATTATAATATATGGATGTGTTGGTTGTTATTAATATAATCAAATGAGATTATAAATTTGGAATGGTTATCTAAAACCAAATACAACTTGTATATGAATGATATATACAAATGAGATGAATTAAAATTGAATTCAAACAAGAATTTAGAATTTAAATCCTGGGAAGTTTGAAAATATTTTCTGTAGTATATTAGAACAATATAGCTTGGTGTTGGAATGATTTTTAAGTAAAAATCATTTTAATGGATTTTGAAAGTGTTGAAGCACTGAACTTACTTCAGTGGCTGGGAAATAATTCTGATGATGACTGCAGCATCATCAGTGTTCATTTTCAAGCTTTTAAGTAATGGATTGCTACCTTAGAAAAGTTTTTGTTGGAAATTTGTTTGAAAGAAAACAAGTTGATTTGAAAATTCAAATGTTTTGAATTTGAAATGGAAATAAATATATGTGTATATTTATTGATTTCAGAAGGATTTGAAATAAAAACCCGGGAATTCAAAATTAACTTAAGTTAAATGGATCGATGTGAAAAAATTGATCAAAATAAAATTGGAATGGAATATGAATTAATTGTAAATCATTCAGACTAAATGAATGCAAACATATATAGGGTACCATATGAATGAAAAAACCAAATGTGTAACACCCCATGTAACACCCCGCGAATTCTATAACTGTGAAATTTACGAATTAAAGTATAATTAATTTCAAATCAAAGAACTAAGGGAAATGGGATACGCCATTGCGTTCGTCTCGGAAAAATACGCGAAGTAGAGTCCGAGTTTTCGAAAAACGGAGTCCGTATGAAGAAGATAAGGCCTTCGGAAGTTTTTAAGTTAAGTTTAAAATTCAAACAGAATTAAATAATTAAATATTCCGAAGTGGGGCCCAACGGGCCAGGGTGGAAGAACACCCGCCTGGGCCACCCAGGTCGACTGGGCTGTCGACCTGGGCTACCCATGTCGACAGGGCTGTCGACAGCCCTGTCGACAGGGGTATCGACCTGGTCGAGCCCAGTCTAACCTGGCTGGCCAGGTCTGTGTTCCTCCGATTTTCTGTGGTCTGCTTTGTCATTAGGGCTAGGTGGCAGGCTCTAATTGGTCTCTCTATCTAATGGATGGCTACGATCAATCCAAGCAACATCAAGGGTCCTAATCAGTTCCTAACCTCTATATAAACAACCCTAGACAAACCCTAATCTATTCATTCAAAATTAAGAACATAGCCGCCATGTTGCTGAGGAACGACTAGAGGTAGCCGCCAACTAGAGAGAGGATTAGGAGGAAAATTCTAAAGCTTAAAGAGACCTAAATCAAATCAATTCAACAAAGGAATCATATCTCTTAATTAGAGAATTCGCCGCAACCATTGTAAGTAGAGTATTACTTTGGTATGAATAAACAACTGTATTGATTTGTATGCTTGAATTGGGATAATAAAGTATTTGTGCAAAATTATGTTATTCATTATAAAGAACTACATGCGGTAGTTCTATGCAAGTATACGTTTGGAATATTGCGCAAATTATGTAATCTATGTTGAAGCTACATGTATGCAGTTGATTGAAATTCATGCAAGTTTGGGGCTTTGTTATTATGCCATCATGATGTATATTTTTGTGCATAAATCATTTTGCAAGTAATTGAAACAAGTTTGGTTATTATAGTTCATATGAAACTATGTTGGAATTTTGACACCATAATCCCTGTATTAAGTCATGCTTTTGCAAACTTATGAATTTGGCTAGGCTATGAATGATATTTGGCATAATTGAAATCCATGATTAAGTCTATCTTGTTTAAAAGAATTATATGACATATGTGAGACATGGCTAGGTTAGACTCAAAAATCCCTTTTTGCAAGTTTAAAGCAAACACCATGTTTAGGAATATTTATGCATAAGTATGTTTATACCATCGTTATGTGATTAGACTTAAATCATGATTAAGTTGAACTATGCTTTTGTGTTAGTAACAAAGTATCCCCTTTGTAAACATGTAGAAACCTTATGAACATGACTTGTTTATGTTTATGCCTAAATGAGAATATAGGTCTATGTTAAGACTATGTGACACCTAAGTTAGATTCTTATCTTAAGTTTACATGGTTTGGTTCATGTCACCTATGCTTTATGACCAAAGTATATATATGCAAGTACACCAGTTTCTATTATGTATTTCCAACGTCATATGCAAGTTCATGCGCTCACCTTCCCCTCTTTGTGTATGTAATCACGCTTTAAGCCTCCCCTTTTCGCATGGCTAAATTGGGCTTTAAAAGGCTAAGCCCAATATATATAAACGGACGTGTAAAACGGGGGAGAATAACGTTGGGTTAAAATTACTAATGAATGAAAATATAAAATAGAAGGGCCCAAATTCAAGTATGGGTTGGGCCCATGATTGGTGTAACCTTTACACCATTAACTTAATAATGGGCCGCAAATATTTACATATAAATAAAGAAGAAAGACAAAATATGTAAATGTAGAACATACGATGTGTTTAACCCGAGGTTGGATTGAGTTGTGATGTAAACCTGCCCGGAACCGCCCGGCTGTCCAGTAGTCACAACAATACCTATCCAATGTGGGAGGTTAAACATGGAGCCCAGCAAGGACCCGAGGTTAGACTGAGTTGTGGCGTAAGACTGCCCGGAACCAACCGGCAACAGGCAGCCACAACAATACCTGTCTAATGTGAGAGGTCAGGGCCTTAATAAGACAATTAAGGCTGAGTCAGGATTGATAGGATTAAGTGAACTAAAGACTTAATCAAAATGGAACATGCTAAACTAAACGGACTGGTGGGGGTTAGGTTAGAAAACACTTAACCAACTTAGCATGTTGGCTAGAGATAGAAAACCTAGTAACGGGGGACCCTTTTCAGCAGTAACCCAAAAAGGTGTATCAGGATACCCTGAAACTAGGCAGGGTGGGGCACGATTACTGGGCTGATTGTAAGAGGTCAAAAGCGACGGCGGTGGTGTAGCAGTGTAGGTTCTAACGGAGTGCGGGCATGCACACACTCCGGCGCAGAAAAATAAGGCACTGGACGCCAGTAGCATACCTGTGCACTCTAAGGTTGTGTCGGGTTGCCACTATGGGACTTGATACACCCCATGGTGGGACCAGCATAGGTAACTACAACATCGGGGGCCGTAAGACACATGTAACTATGCGAGTAGGAGCCGATCATCATAGGATGGATCACTTCACCCTGATTATGGGGTGCCAATTGGAAAACTAGTTTATATGGGTTCAGAGATCAACATGGGGTACGATAGTATAATCGACCCTAGATAACTTAACCAAGTTTATAATGCATGCCCACTTCCTGTTTATACTTATCATACCCAGTTCTTTATTCATAGACAAAATAGTACTAGACTTACTCAGGCTTTATGTCTGACTCTACTTTTCTTTCGTCTTCTTTCTTCCGTTTCCCCCCCCCCCCCCAGGTCCTCAGGGAGGGAACACAGCAGCTTGACCTACCTCAACATCCAGCTTGAAGAAGAGAAATGTATTGCTTGGACTTTCCTGTTTTGAACTATGGCTTTGGACAATCCACTATGGGGCTTTTGCAGTTTATCTATGTTTTATTTATGCTTCTTTAAATAATGTACTCAAGGCAGATTATGAAAGTGTTATGTTATGTTTTTGGAAAGGATGTTGTTGTAACACGTATTTGACTTTATGAAATAAAAGTTTGTTGTTGTTCTTCTGCTGTTTAAAAATATGTGTTCTTATATCTGTCTTGTATATCTGTGACTTGTACTTATAAACCTCCACCAAAATTAGGGCATTCCCTTTGAGAGTGACCCTAACGGAGGTGGGGTGTTTCACCCCACGTCCATTAATGTCACTCACAAGGGAATGCATCAATGTCCATGAAGCGTTATTGTTGTATAGAACTGATAAATAACAAGAATAAATAAATAAAACAACACAGCGAAAGATAAAACTTATTTTATTTCATCATAACTCAAAACGAGTTTACATAAGTAGTTTCCAAAACCATTACAACAGGATCAGTAGTCTTTTCCAAAAACTTCAAAGTACATAAAGAAGTAAATACCTAAATAACATAAATGCATAAAATCCCCACTGAGCATAAGCAAAGCCATAAAGATGAGAGAGTCCCAAGCGATACATCTACTATCTTCAAGCAACTGAAAGAAATCGGCACTAAGCTGTAGTATTCCCTCCTTGCAAACCCGGAGGGGGGGGGAGGAAGAAAAGTGGTGGAAAGAAAAAGGGGTCAGACATAAAGTTGGCGAGTGTGATAACTTTAACAATATAATTATCAAAGTAAATAGACTAAGTCATAAGATGGAAAATAAGGAAATGACTGTGAACAATTGGGTATGACAGAACAAACAAGGAAATAAGACGAACAAAGATAACGTTAAAGGCGCCCCTAATCACTATAAGATAATTACTACACTGCACCACCATTAGTCACCCTAAAGGTTGATCCCGCCTACAGAACTTAATAATGATAATGGTAGTTTCGTGTACCCCTAGCTACCTTCATAGGTACCGTCTTCCCCTATCTCCACTAGGTGTACCCACTACCCCCATGTGATCGACTCCCTAACTCGTAGACACCCGTGCTGACCCGACGGCTGGGTGTATCACTCCCCAAAGTGGTAACCCGATACAACCAAAAATGCACGGCTTATATCTACATGATGCAACAACGTCTTACCTACCAGCCCGGGCCCACACACACATATGAACCCGTTGGACTTGTGTTGCCACCTCTAACCCGTTTTGATCTCTTACAACCAAACCAAGTACGCGTGTCCCGTCCTCGACTTGGGTCGAGCCCACAAAGATACTTAATGGGTTACTGGTTTGAAAAGGGCCCCTTGCATGACCCAAGCTTTCCACCTAAGCTTGGTCCCCTCTAAGGTTTTCCCCAACTAACCCCATTCTTAATCATGTCTTTTTTTGCATGTTTCGATCTTGGTTAGGTGCATCTAATCGTATTTCAAATGCCACCCAAGGCACCCACTTAGTTCCACATGCCACCCAAGGCACCCACTTAACGCCCTCATGTCCAACTACATGTTTATCTGGTTAAGTGTTTCTTAATTTATTAAGATTGTAACCTCGTAAAGGCCTCCCACATTAGACTGGCATTTGTGGCAGCTGGATTTGCCGGGCGGGTCCGGGCAGTCTTACACCACAAACGAACCTAACCTCATGTCTTTACAATTGTTACGCATTTAATTTATGCCTAAAACCTCTCACATTAGACTAGCATTTGTGGCAGCTGGATTTGCCGGGCGGGTCCGGGCATCTGGATTCGTTATTGTTTAGATTAGGGTTGAATAGAACTGAATTGATTAGCTTTGATTTCCCTCTAGTTGGTGACGGCTACTCTAGGTTACAAGATGACAGCTTGACGTCCATAGTTCCAATTTTTATTTTGATTTAGGGTTTGAGTCTACCCATGTTTATATACAATTTTAATTTAATTGTAGTCGTCGGATGATCTTTGGGTTAATAAAAAACATTCAGTCGGGATAGGGTGACACCTCAGCCCTAATGACTCAGCAAGGAGTCAGAAAGGACTCAGCAATGAGTCGCAATGTGGATCAGATCACACAAGCAAGCTGTGCAGGCTACCTGCTCGGCCTGGGCGCACTTGGCAGGTGCGCCAATGCAATATTTGTACCGGCGCACTTCCTAAGTGCGCCAGTGCAATTTTTTTATTTTTTATTTTTGATTCTCCCGCCTAACTTCGTTCGTCCATATCTCACTACAAGAAAATATGATATACGTAGCATTGTGTTATAGCCTTACATTAAAGAGCTATAGCAAACCAATAAAAGAGCAAAAAATAATAAATAAATTGGGCTATAAAAATAGAATAAAGGAAATAACGTATGAATTTTGCTATTTGTAAATACATTCCGCTATGTTAGTGTTGCGTACTAACAAGGCGGGAGCGAAAAGCAACGTAGGAAAAAGTGGAAACAAATGGCCGCGAAAATGAAAATTTACTAGTTCACTTCCACGAACATCTCCTCAAATCCCTAAAATTATCAGTTCATTTCACAAACTCCACGAACACCTCCTCAAATCCCTAAATTTTTTAATTTAATTCACTCCTCAATCCCTCGAATTCCTCAAATCCCTAAAATTTCTTCTTTCTTTTCCCTTTTTCGCTAAATCAAATAACTAGGCGACCAAGAGAGGAATTAAATTACATTATTCTCGCATGAAAGCAAACAAGCCAACATTTCTATAAATCCACGTTGTATGTGAGTATTCATGTGCTACAATGGCAGATATGTTCCCACAAATTTTCCTTCTTTCATTTTGCCAGCCATGAAAATCGTCTGCTTCAAAAAAGATTTTTCATTTTTTTTGCGAGATATCATTCCTGTTATTGTATTATGATTATTTATCTTCTGCTTTGGATTTAGCTATTAAAGGTGCTATTAAATTTTGACTTTTGATGGTAGGGACTTTGTTAGGTGAAGGTTCTATTCATTTCTCACTATATCTAATTAGTAGTTTTCTGTTTATTTTGTTCTTGAGATATTTTATTTTTTTATTGAAGTAAGCAAATCGTTTACTTGCAGGTTCTTGTGGGGAAAACCTCAAGAAGTGCTTTATTTCTAAAGGATCTTATCAATTTGGAAGCTGCTTCAAAGGTACATGTATTATCTTATTGCAATTTTTAGCATTCTACCAGTAATAAGGAGTATTTAGGTTGGAATTGTCGCATATTCCTACCACTACATGTTTAACTAATTAATGTTACTTAATATTGAATGCCTATTGCTGTCAGCGCCGGTCCTAATAATCGGGTTGCCCGAGGTGATTACAATGTTTGTTGCCAACTTAGCCAAAAATGATTAAATCAAATTTATCATTAAATGTATTTTTTATTGTTCACATACAAAAACAATATATTTTTCAACGTAGGTAATGCATTATGTCAAAAACATTTATGACTCAGTTTAGTAACTAAGATATGTATCAACTATTTATAACTTATCCAAATTTAGTAACCAATACAATTTAAAAACTGAGCTAGAAATCATATTTAAAAAAATGTAGATCAATTTAGTTTAAAATACAATTTTAAATTTTCAATTACAAAAAGAAACAACTGCAGTTTCAATTAAGCTTAAATTTCAACTTTATCTGAATTTGAAATTGATAAATTGTTGCACTGTAGATTTACCAAATTGAAACTAGAAATAGCAATCCCCTTTCAATTATGCTTAGATTCCAATATAAACAGAACAACTTAAAAGATAGTCTCAGTGCAATTGCAATAAATTCATGACCAACAAGAGCCCTTGCAAAATATTCTTTGGCATACAGGAACACTACAAAATGACTTTTGCTCTTACGAAGTACTCTCGTTAATCAACTTGAGCATAAAAATAGGATTAACAAGGGTCTGACTGCAGATCCAAAATTTGTTTTATGCGAGCAAAGATTTAAACAATAATTATATCACTTGTTCTTTCAGCATTCGCACAGTCAATATACCTGAACAATGCATCAAATATTTTGATTTACAGACTATTGAAAAAAAGCGGGTGAAAATCATAACCAACTCACAAAATCCAATCAGACTTTATAATTCAGATGTCGACAAGGCGCAGTGCTGTAGTAGTGGAGGGAGAGCGAACAACAATAGAGGAAAAAGAGTAATTGAGAGGCGAGGTGATTCAGGCAACAACAATCAATGGAGGCGATTAAAGTGAGCAAGAATGGAGGAAAGCGGGCATAGTGGCGTTGTGGTGAGTCTTGGCGAACTCGGAATTGGCAGAGGTAGCGTGTTTTTCTCTCTCTCTTTTATTTGGTGGCATTAGGTTTTCATCGCATCTTTTGTTGCCCTTTGTTGGCGGGTTGCCCAAGGGAAGAATCTGACGGGCCTGGAGAGAAGACCGGGCCTGATTGTTGTTAGATAAGAAATGTTAATATTTTTGTTTTAAAAATTGCGGTGGTGTGCAATGGAAAAATTGGATAATTTTGGGCTTAAGTGGCCATCATTTGAACTCGACAATCTCAGCTAGATACTTTCAATGACTTTTTAAAGGAAGGTAATTATTCCAAGGGCATAAGTTTATGAATAAATGCTACTGAGTTTGGAAAACAATAGAGGAATAGACTATGTTATTATCAGTGAACAGTATAGCATAACCTTCTTAAGTTTGAGATTGTCCAAATACAAAATACTCTGATCTCATAAGCACTTTTGTTCTTCTTTCTATGGGTTTTGTTTAATTGTCGACTAATTAAAGTTTTATTTTGTGAATAATAAATATATAATTCATCATTTTGATTTTAAAATAAGTGCTGGTGTTATTATTTGCTAAATATTAACCCAAGTCAAAGTTATATTTGTTCACATGAGTTGGGTTAAATAACATGCTTTATTCTATTCCATTAATTAATTTATCTACTTCGGTTAACAACACGGCTTATTTGTTTGTCAATATTAATTCTATTTCTTCTTCTTTTGATAGTTGGGATGTACCAATTGCTAAAGTAGAAAGATGTGCATAGCAAAGGGAAGTGAGAAGCTGGTGTTCAGCATTGTCCAAGACATCAATTTGAAGTCTGGAGGCCTCACCGCTATTTGAGCATCAAGAGTGAGCAATTGGAGGAGAATGATTAAAAGCATTGGCCGATATAGCTCTAGCAACATCATGAACTGTGGTTTAGGTAGTTTTATAGTCATAGGAAGCGAGGCAACTCCAGTGTCAAGTGCCTATCAATATTAGAGATATGAACAACAAATTGTAGAGCATGGGTATCTTGCAACAAATGCGCGTGTGAAGGCAAAGTAAGCAGGTGTATTAATCTATGAATGCTTTGACTTGGAGAAGTGGTTTGTAGAAGAATGAGAAACAGGAGAAGATGTATTTGATGTATTCTTTTTTCCGATCCCTATTTCCATTCATTTCCCCTAAGGTCATTGCTCTTTTTTGGATTCTATTAAATTAATCTTTGCTTTGCGAATGCTTAATAATGGAATATAAATGATATGTTGAAATTTGTCATGATATCTTTTTTACTCAAACCATAAATAAAATGATAGTTTTCTTTCTGACAAACTCAAGAACTCAAATGAGTGATGTATTTATGCTTTAAAAACTACTCCGATCATAAACTAGTCATACTGCCTTCCACAATTTGTATTATTTTGATGCTAGTTATATTAGGATTTTTCATTCATATATTTTGATAAACATAACGTTCTTATGCTTAATATTAAATTAATAGAATAACCATGGCATTGAGATCTACACTGAAACATTGGAGGCAAAATATTTAGTATTTTATTATAAGCAGCTTCAACTTCATATGTAGAATATGTTAATATCCCTTTATGAATGATTGTGAACCTTTATTACACTTTCTTTCTGTTGGATTTAACTTAGACCTTGAAATATTGGTTAACAGAATTCCATGATCAAATATTCGGTTATATGTCAATGTCATGCATGATACAATCTGCATGGCAAGACTAACAGTATTCTAATGGTTGGGACTTGAATTACCTTATATTGGAAATGTAAGTATTATGGTAATTGTACCCATGTTCTTCTTAATAACTTCATTCATTATCTGAATCATCATCAACATATCAAGCACACATAGCTTACTTGTTACTCAACTTCTTCATGAATTTCACCACCTACACTTATGCATGAACATCTGTTCATTGACTTAGCAGCATTGTCAACTTATCGTCATTATTTTAATTTCTCTCCACTAACGTTGAATAGCCAATCTTGGAATACAAGTTTCCTAAATTGTAGGTTACATGATTCAGATCACCCTGTTGGCAAAATTAATATGTTGGCCTAAAGATCGAGCAACATATTTTTAATCAACTGATAGGAATAGAGAATTGTGAAGGGATAAAGAAATATGATAAAAGATTGTAATCATCCAAAAAAATAAGTGAAAAATGAATACAATGATAATGATGAATATATAAATGGAAAATAAAGGAATATATAAATGTTATGTCTAGGGCCTTCAGCTCCTATATTAAACAGTCAAAGCGATCACAGTCACTGATTTTATGTATTCCAACATGCATAAATTGATGTCAGAATCAGTTCAAATTCATATAAAACTGATTTTATACTAGGTGCAAACAAATGGTTACCATGCAATCACTGAAGTTGGCTGTTGTTTTCATGGTTCTTTCTTATTGCTTTGTACATTGGAATTCAGTCTTTTAGCTCTAGAGTCACGTTAATTACTTGCGTTCTTCTAATTTATTATTTTCCTTTTCAGTGTATTTTTGGTTTCATGAAGAACATGCAGGAAGAATGCAACAAAATATGGGAGACTGCTCATTGTACAGATGTTGGCTTGAGTTTGGTCATGAGTTTTCAGATGTTGGCTTGATGACTGGTTATGTCACACTTCAGCCAAATGCTAGCTGTTTTGTTATGACTACAGAGGTTTTGAGAGGGATGCTATATAGGGGTTCAGAGGTAATAAAGGAGGTTGCTTGGGTTGTTTTTGATGAGACCCACTACATGAAGGACCGTGAAAGAGATGTTGTTTGGGAAGAAAGCATTATATTTCTTCCCCCTACAATTAAGATGATTTTCCTTTCAGCCACTATGTCGATTGCCATTGTATTTGCGGAATGGATATGTAATATTTATAAGCAACCTTGTCATGTTGTTTACACATATTTTTGGCCCACTGCCCACATCTTTGCAGCATTATGTTTTCCCAGTAGTCGGGAATAGTTTGTACCTTGTTGTTGATGAGAATGAATAGTTTAAGGAAGATAATTTTATGAAGCTACAGGAAGTATTCACAAATAATAAGAACATTATGGATGGAAACAAAAGTGGTCGAAAAGCAAGTGGAAGGATTGCAAAAGGCGGTGCTGCTCAAGGTGGTTCCGAGATTTATAAAATCATCAAGGTAGATATGTTTGTAGTTTATAAGCGTCCTTCTAACCTTTACTCATATATTTAAATATATTTGGAACTATATCCATCGGTTATACTGAACAATTATCTAAGCCGTAGGTTCCAGGAGAAACATTGGAGAATCGTATTAATTAGCATACCTAAGCTTATTAAAAAAATAGGAGTAGCATTTAACCTTTAAGAAAGCTTTCAAACCTTGGATTAACATCTCACTCTATATCTATTGATTGGGATCTTAAGATCTCGGGTGAGATAGGTGTCAAACAATTAAAAATCATATTTGAAATCTCGCCCCGTCCAAGTTCAAAAAGTGGATCTTAGGCGAGGTTAAGGAGATTTAAAACTTGCTTGTAAAATATAATTTTTGGCATGTGTTGATAAACTTTTATTTGTCAAATGTGTAAATCAGCAGACTCTCCTGGGGATTATATATCAATACTGTCTTTTTTTAAAGTTAACATCGGCTTATCGTAGTACAACAACCAAATATTCCAAATGTGTTTTTGAGGTAATTAATAATTTGAACTAGATACCATATTACTAACTTTGATTATGCCATTAATTAAATATGATATAACCTTTTAAGGTTTACCCTGTTCTGCTTTGTATTCACATTGTTTTTTTAGTACTGCCTGTGACTGTCTTTTGAGCATCATTGCGATTTTTATCATTATCTACAGTGGAATTTTGAGCTAATACGGATCTCTTTTATATTGTAGATGATCATGGAGCGGCAATTTTAGCCTGTTATAATTTTCAAGAAAGCAATAATGCGCTTGAGTGAAGAAGATAGAACTCTGCCCGCTATCGAATTAATACTCCCACTTCTTCAACGGGTATCGCTGTGCATCATTCTGGGCTTCTGCCTATAATTAAGGAATAAGTGGAGCTTCTCTTTCAAGAAGGTCTGGTAAATGCACTTTTTTCTACCGAGACAGTAAGTACACCACTATTCATTTTTGTCTAAAATATGAGTATTGCTGCTTAAACGTCATTTTCCAAGAGATACATTAGACTAATGATTTAATTTTGAGTCATAAGATTTAATTTTTCTAGATACTCTTATCTTGATCACTTTATGATGTTGCATCTTTAAAAATAATTCAGTTCTTCGTGTTTTTGCTTCCTTCGGTTTGCTATGGGCTTGAACATGCCTGCAAAAACTGTTGTATTTACATCAGTTAAAAAATGGGACAGTGACAGTAACAGATACATTGGGTCAGGAGAATACATCCAGGTAAAATAGTTATATCAGCATCGAAATTCGATATATAGTTTATTGGTAAATTTCTTTTGTTTGTCCATCTATCATATCGTAATATTGGTAAATTTCTTTTGTTCATCCATCCATCATATCATAATATGTACAGATGAGCGGGAGAGCTAGCCGTCGTGATAAGGACGTCCGCTAAATCAAGGTTTTTAGTGTTTGATTTAGCAACTTCTTCCACTCTGTTTCCATCAAAATTAAAGAAAGCCACATTAATCACTTTGGACCATTTTCCTTATTTTGAGCTTTGAGCAGTTGTTAATCTTGTATAGTCACCTTCGTAAATAAAAATAAAACAGCCGTTTATGTCAGTAGGCTTTCAACACATCACATAATCCCAGAAGATTTTATGTTTAGTCAAGGTATGCAGGTCCTTTATGTGAGCTGTGAAATAGCACAACTTGTTTTTTATGTTAGTAACCCTTTTTCTAATTTATATAGGTCGATATTGTTAGAGGTTGATATAATTGGAGATAATCAAATTAATTTGGGTGGTCCATTGATTGGTTTTTAACGTAAAATTTTGATTTTATTACGTAATGGTCTAGAGCATCAGCCATCACTAATTTGTATTTTTACAGTATGTTGGGACATAAGGTGTTGTTATATTATTATTGTTGTAGTTGTTTTAAAGCAGCAGCCAGTAACCTTAGTACAAAAAAATTGTTGGTGATGAAGCACTTGGTTTGCATTGGTAGTTGTGAGCCATTTATACAAATTTCAAATTTCAAAAATACATGGAGATTTGATCTTTTATTAAAACTAAACAGATCAATTAAACCATTATATTTTGGAAATTTCGTTTTGACATGATTTGGATAATTTTGAAAAATTCTTCCATGCATATTTCTTATTACTGCATTTGCAAAATTGATTTCCATTTGTTTTTTGTTTCTTTGATTGTTAACTGATTTGCAATTTTCTTTCATAATTGAAAGATAAACTTAATCGCTTTGATAACAAAAATTCCAATTGATTTCCATTTGTCTTCAATTCTCATATTCAATTCTGTTTCAAAATGATAGAAGCCTTTTCATCTGCAATTTGTAGGTATGGGTGGACCGTGGACTGGTGCAAAGTAGTTCCCTCAATTGAGGAGAGGAGGAAATTTACGTTGGAGGAAATAAAGGAGAAAGAAAAGTGGAAAAGTTTGAATTGACAAGGAAGAATGTGTTACAAATATTCTAGCAAATTTCAAAAAAAGGTTAGATATCATACTGAAGTTGAACACAATAGTTTATTTGCTATTTTTTATACGTATTGGTAGTTCAAGCAATATTTTTGAGATTGGTCTTATATTCAACTAGTACATCATCGTCTTCACAACCGAGTAGTTCAAGCTGCAAATAAGCAAACAAATCAGCTTTAGTTTAAGACTCATCAGGAATGTTATTATTAGCTCTTACATTGGCCGGAGTAGAAAGTTAATTAGAAATTTCGATGCTTTCCGACTGCTTCATGAGTGTTCTATTATTTGCTCATTAGTGCTTCACGAGTAGGAATCTCAGCTGAAATGATTATGTCAGCCTTTGAAAATAATATTGGACCAATATTAAGCCTTGCAGAAATTGGTCCAGGTGAGCTTTAAAGTGAACCGAAGGCCTATGCAATTCAGACTAAATTTCTAAGTTCGTAGGTAGTATGTGTTATATACCATTGGGTCGAACAGATTGGAATTGTGAGGTTGATGGGATCACTGTTGTGGTTGTGTATGTAGCTAGTATTAGCGGAGAAGTAATTGAGCTAAATATAATAGAGTTGAACGGGCTACTCATTGATGTTGGGTTAAAGCTTGTTTTCTTTCTTAAGATATAACATGCTGGCAGTATTTCTTCTAGTAGTTAACTGTGTTCAAAATAGCTAGTTTGATTAAATTTTATAAAACTGTCTTATGTCTTTATATGTACAAGATAAAAATTACACAATAAGTGGTCATAGTTCGATGTGCATACCCATACCCTTTTTTACTATAATATATTTCATACTGAAGTTGAGTTAGTTTGAACTATTTATCTAGGGTAAGTAATTTATTGTGTTAGTATTCTTTTTCTCGTTAATTTGGAAGTGGGATCGCCAGCCTAGATTGTGAATTACAACTGATAAAGTTAGTTTTTGTTAACCTGTAATGGCAGATTAGGCAGCCTGGTTCAAGCATCTAATCGCTTATATGGTGGGAAAGGAAATATTAAAGATTCATTGCTGTAGCAGACAATGATGGGACGTATATTCAAAACAATTGTTTCCTATGCTTAAATGGGTCACATTTTGAATCCCCAGTTTATTTAAAAAAAAATCAATCTTGTAATTACGGTACTGCTATTGGAATTTTATTATTGGCACATACCTATATATCTTGTGGGTGATCCTGTTATTTGCTGTTGGAACATACCCACATATTATGATGAATATCAGTGGCCTTCTAACCATTTTGCTATTGTCCATACTTGGAAGTTTGATGGCGGTTGGAAGACGGATTTGGAGTTTGTGTAGCTGATGGGAGTTTGTGCCGCTCTCAGGCGTTGATAGTAGTTCAGGACAGTTTTTGACATGTTACAAATTGAGCTTTACTTGTGTGTTAGCTATGACTTTGTATTTGAAATCAAATATGATTTTGGTATTAATTTTATGCCATTGATAGTTTTAATTTGTGAATTTATTGCTTAATTGTTTGAATTGTACACAAATTAAATAAGGGATTTGCTATATAAAGATCATAGCTGACGTTGCTATATATTAAAAGTGTTAATAGCAGAAAATTGCTATTATGGAAATATAAGTTGAATGCTATGTAAAATATTAAGTAGTGTGGAAAACCTTTTTATATCATTGAATGTGTGTTATGAAAACACTGAAAATGTTATATATACTACAAATATTCATAGTGGAAAACTCCACTTATGGAATCAAAATGTGAAATGCTATAAAATCATGTGGATAACTTTTCATATCACTGAATATGAGCTAGGTAAACAATGATAATGCTATGGAAAATATTTTTCATCTCAATGAATATGTGCTATGAAAATATTGATAACGCTATAAAAAATAAGCAGAGATTTTAGTATGCAAATATAATTGCAAGGTCTGAACGCTATGTAAAACATTTCATGGTGGTGAACATGCGCTATAAAATGTATAATACTATAGCGTTTAGATTTTAGCTATAAGATATACTTGGGCTATTATAACATGTCGTTATATAGCGTCGTCACTAATGCTATGGTAGCTTGTTATAGCGTTTTTCACATGCTATTAAAAGGTAAATCTGTTGTAGTGTCTCCTTCATCCAGTATCCGCAAACTCGGACTCTATCTCAACCAAAATTCCGAGACAACGCAATGGCGCAACCCTTTTCCCTTAATTCTCACTTTTGAGATTAATTATTCTTGAATTTAATTAATTCGGTTGTTCAAAAATTCGGGGTGTTACAAAATGTTTTGATAGAATAAAAGTTGTTGATATATAAGGAGTTGAGTTTCAGCATAAGTATGTTTTGAAAAGTACGTAGGTTCATAGCATTTTTCTTACCTTAGCAATTTCGGGGACGAAATTATTTAAGGGGGGAAGAATGTAACGACCCGGATTTTTTGATCCGTTTATTTTAAATATTTAATATCATTTTAAATATTTATTTGATAATATACTTGAATTTTTATATTTATGTTATCGATTTAAATATCGATTTTCGATTTAATATCGAATATATTAAATTATCGAAATATGAAATATAATTGAAATCAGAGTTAAGAACTGAATCAAAACAATCCAGACGACCGGTATGAATTCTATTTTAATATATACGATAATAATAATTTATAATCAAGAAATTATTTGTTCGAATTTAAATTATATTATATAAATTTATTATGATTACTTTATATATATATATATATATATATATATATACATATACACGTTCAAATTTAATTTCAGAATGTTTTCTGTTAAGCTCAGAACACCGTTATTACATTGGAACGACGGTCGGTACGCTAAAATAGCGGTTCACGATTTTTAATTGTGAACCGCGAGATATTTGATTGTGGATAGGATTGAAATCAAAATCGTATCTATTTAAAAAGAAACAAAATCTCTTTAAATCAAATCTCGGTTAAATCAAAATCAAATCGATATCCTTTTAAATAAAATAAAAATCGCTTTATTTCTAATCACATTAGTAACATTGTACCCTAGGCTGACCCTATTGCTTAGTTCCTAAGTTCTTTGTCTATAAAATTGCGGCTTTCTTCTTCCATTACTTCGGCTAAAAGATTCGATCTCTTCATTCACTCCTTTGGAAATAAAATCGAAGATTTCAAAAAGTGAAAATCCGCTTTTCTTTTTTTCAATTCAAATCTGAAGTTCCTCTTTCGAAAATCAAAACAGTGGCTTTTGTTTTAATTCTCCCCCAAATCAAAAGTGATTGATTCCACCGTAATAAGAAAAGATTTAAAAAAAAGGAGAGAGGGAGATCAAATCGCGATTTCCATTTGATGTCGCGAGCTGTGTAGCAGCGAAGAGATAGGCCCTCGAAGTGAAATCAGGGCGCGACAGTGGAATTCGAAAGTGATTATCATGGTGGGATTTGCTAGAAGGACTCGTTGTGAGGAGTGCGATTGGGTCACGGCAAGTTTAGAAGGGTTGTGATTTTGAGAAGAGCCAGTGCAAGTAGTCATGACTGTACTGTAGCGCCTGAGGTGGTTGCGATGGCCTAGGAAGCGTCGAACTAGTGTCTGATTCAAGCTATGCAACATGTAGCAGTTTTGGGTATATAAATGGTGAGTGGGGGAGTATGTTGGACCTGATGATAAGTGGAGTCAGATCTTTATTGTTTAGGGATGTTGGGGGGAAGTCAGTCAGTGTTTGGGACTGTTGTTGGAGGAGTACGGCGAGACAATACAACATTGATCGATGTTGGGTCGATGGTGTGGTGGAGCAGCAGTGAGACAGTGACTGTGAGTAGTTAAAATGAGAGTGGAGTTTATTAGAAGATGTTCGATGAAATGCCGAAGAAAAATGGATCATTTTATTTGGAGCTTTTTTTTCCAGCAAAATGGTTCGATGATTGCCAGAATTAGCTTCGTAATTGGAATAGCGATAAGGTATACGATTTATGAAATTTAAAAATACATTGAATGGTTCATTTATATACTATAGTAGTTAATTTTGAAATCGATATCATTTAATCGCTAAATCAAAATTTAAATACATTGAACGGCTGGGTGTATCACTTTCCAAAGTTGTAACACCCCACCTCCATTAAGGTCACTCGCAAAGGGAATGCCTTAACTTCAGTGGAACGTTTTAGGTGAATATAGAACAGAAAATCACAACAAGACAGATATAAAGCAGTACTTGAAAATTAAAACTTTATTTAATTGCAGCGGATAAACCCATATGTTTGATTACATCATCAAAACCATAAACCAAAGTGAAGTACATCATATCCATCTTGATAAAACAAAGTACATAAACTGAAAGACATAATCCCCAACATTAAAATAGCCATAAATAAAGAGAAGTTGAACTTTACTTCAGCGGTCCAAGAAATCTTCTAAAAGCAGTCCAAGATCAAACTCCACTGGTGCAAGTTCCAACCTGAGCACCTTGGGGGGGGGGGGAAGGAAAGAGATGGAAAAAGGGGGTCAGACATAAAGTCTGGCGAGTGCGATAATTCTAACAATATAATTAACAAAGTAACTAGGCTAAGGCATAAGTTGGAAAATAAGGAAATGACAATGGACCATTGAGTATGGCAGAGTAAACAAGGAAACAAGATGAATAACGATATCGTTAAAGCGCACCTAACCCACTAAGATGAATTTACTAAACTACCCCAACACTATAGGATAATTGCTATACTGCACCACCACTAGTCACCTTAAATGTTGAACCCGCCTACAAACTTAATAATGATATTGGTAGTTTCGTGCACCCCTAGCTGCCTTCATAGGTGCCGTCTGCCCCTATCTCCACTAGGTGTACCCACTACCCCCAAGCGATCGGCTCCCTAACTCGTAGATACCCATGCTGGCCCCACAGTGGGGTGTATCACTCCCCAAAGTGGCAATCCGATACAACAAAGAATGCACGGCTTATACCTACACGATGCAACAACGTCTTACCTACCAGCCCGGGTCCACACACGCATATGAACCCGTTGGACTTGCGTTGCCACCGCTAACCCGGTTTGGCCTCTTACAGTCAAACCCAGTATGCGTGTCCCGTCCTCGACTTGGGTCGAGCCCACAAAGATACGTATGGGTTACTGGTTGAAACGGGCCCCCATTACTTGACACAAGTTATCCACCTAAGCTTGGTCCCCTCTAGTACATCCCACTTAACCCACTTCTTATTCATGTTTCAATTTCATGTTTCATGTTTTGGTTATGTGTTTCTAATCGTATTTACGAATGCCACCCAAGGCACCCACTAGATTACACATGCCACCCAAGGCACCCACTTAACCCCCTCATGTCCCACTACATGCTTATTTGGTTTAGTGTTTCTTAATTCTTTAAGACCGTAACCTCATAAAGACCTCTCACATTAGACTGACATTTGTGGTAGTTGGATTTGTCGGGCGGGTCCGGGCAGTCTTACACCACAAAAGAGCCTAACCTCGTTTCTTTACAATTGTTACGTATTTAGTTTATGCCTAAGACCTCTCACATTAGACTGGCATTTGTGGCAGCTGGATTTGCCGGGCGGGTCCGGGCAGTCTTACACCACAAAAGAGTCTAACCTCGTGTCTTAGACGATTAATTACTCCTAATTAATCACCCCAATTTGAATTACTTTCCCTATTCAAATTATCAATCAATTCCAAATTTAGCGATGTCCATAATTGACTCAATTATGTCCATCCATTTACGGTATGTAAAATCATACCAATTTCACCATTATTGCCTATTAAGGCATTTATGCCAATTAAACATTTTTAATATTATCCCCTTTTTCCCCACGTAGTATGTTTGTTCGTTTAACGTAAAAATATACGTTAGACTCGAATAGTCTAACTCATGAAATAAAAGAAAACATCACATATATACACATAATTAAAACATAGATCTAACATAGGGGTGAACTCACATATGTGAATGATGTTCTACATCTAAAACTTGCATAGGTCAAGATTAAAACTTGCATAACGACATATGTCATGGTTCCAAATTTAAAGGTGTGAACTTGATGAGAAAATGGCCACAAACTTGCATAAACATCATGTATAACATAGATCCAAATCTAAAGGTGTGAACTTGATGAAATAATGGCCACAAACTTGCATAGACAACATATGTCATAAACCTATATCTAAAGGGGTTAAACTTGCATAAACATCATATGTCATAAACCTATATCTAAAGGGGTTAAACTTGCATAGGTAATAACATAACATGATTCATGTCCAACTCATAAATTCACATATGTGATTTATACATCGCAATAATGGTGTAAACTAATATCTAACATGTAAAGTATCATGTCATAGCCTAGCTTTCAATTAAATTCTCACATAAACTAGGTGCCATAATCATGTAAGGTCACATGTAATTCTACCCAAACTTGTATATGGTTCATGTTTGAATCAACATCTAAACTTTCCTACATATGGTTTATCATATGAATCAATATCACAAACTAGCATAAGAAACATGACGATTTGATTATATATATAATTACAACATGGATGATAGCAACATAACTTTGCATCACAACATAACATCATAGATATTTCAATCATAATCCTACAACATAATTACAACATGCAATCAATACTTCATATCACATCCATACAATCCGCGTTATAACTTAATCTAATTAAATTACTAATTATTTTGCTAAAACTATTGAACTCACAACTCAAAAGCAGTCTTGAGTTCTGAATTTTGAATTCTGGAGTTGAATTAGCGCTCCTTTGATGAAGATTCGCTGTTAGGGTTGAATAGTTCTGATTTGGTTGCTGTTCTTCCTCTTAATTTTTGTGGCGGTTGCTCTAGGGTTCAAGACAACAGCATGACGGCCATAGTTTTTGTTTTAATTCTGATTTAGGGTTTGAGTCTATGGGTCTTTTTATAGAGTTATGAATTAATTTAAGCCGTTGGATGTTCTTAGGGTTAATCAAAACCATTCAATCATGATAGGGTGATGAGTCAGCCCTAATGACTCAGCAAGGAGTCAGAATGGACTCAACAACGCGGGTCAGCCTGAACCAGAAAGCTATGCAGGCTCCAGCCTCGCCCTGGGCGCACTTGGCAGGTGCGCCAGTGTAAATATGTACTGGCGCACTTCCCAAGTGCGCCAGTGCATTTTTGTTTTCTTTACTTTGCCACCAAACTTCGTTCGTCCATAACTCTTTCATCCGGTACTCGTTTCCCGCAAACTCAGACTCTATCTTCACTAGAATTCCGAGACGAACACAATGGCGCAACCCAATCCCCATAATTCTCACGTCTGAGATTTATTATTCTTTAATTTAGTTAATTCAATTATTCAAAAATCCGGGGTGTTACATTCTCCCCTCCTTAAAGGATTTCTCCCCCGAAATCTCCAAGTTAAGGAGAATGTATATCCTACCATCCAAACAACCATCTACTCAACCATCAAACACGACAACCATTGTCCTTAGAAAATTTCTAATGTTGTATGAACATATGCAAGAAGTGTGTGTATATGTTCCTTATCTAATGCAAAATCAGGCGGTCTACTGATTCAGTTGACCTCCTTAATGCAAACCATGATAGTGCCATGCGTCCATTATGTATGCGAAAGAACCTTATCGATACATATCATTTCTACATGTGTGCACAACCATTCACCAAAATGCAACATCCATATGATGATGCAACCATTATTCATTCATTACATAAATATGTACACACATTTATATGCAATATGAAGTGACTAAGCCGATCTAGTGCCTAAAGTGTGTGTATATGCATCCACGAGCAACCACTAGCAAACACTTGCATCCACGTGCATCCATCATCCATAACATGTCTCAAACACATGTTTCAACCATAGGACTATCCTATCTAAAGTCCAAGGATACTAGCGAGAGGACACACTAAAAATAAGATAAGTACAAGATAAACGATAAAGGAGAAATTAAAAGACATACCCTCGAAAAGAAAAGGGTACAATGAATGCATCTTCGCTTCCATCTCCCAAGTAGCGTTGCTCTCATCATCTCCCCATTGCACTTTGACTAGCTTGACCTCTCGATTTCTCAATTTCTTAATCTCCGACCAAAGAATGCGCGTAGGAGCTCGTCGAATCGTCGCATCATGCTCGATCTCCACCTCTCTAAGCAAGCTCGGCTCTACCACTTCCGCGGTCTCGTGCAAGCACTTCCTCAAATGTGATACATGGAATACGTCGTGTACACCACTAAGTCTCTCGGGCAACTCCACTCTATACGCCATCTGCCCAATCCTTTCCTTAATAGGAAACGGCCCCTACGAACCGTGGTGCTAACTTCCCAACGGACCCAAAGAGAACGACGTTCCGTAATGGAGACACTTTGACAAAGACCATGTCCCCAACCTCAAACTCAAGATCTGACCTCCTCTTGTTTGCATAAGATTTCTGCCTATCTTGCGCCGTCTTCATCCTTCTTCGGATCAAATCAATCTTTTGCGAAGTCTCTCTAATCATATCGGGCCCAAGCAAGATCTTATATGTAGCTTCCCACCAACATGTAGGCGAACGACACGGCCGTCCATAAAGAGCCTCGAACGGTGCCATGCCAATGCTAGACTGAAAGCTGTTATTATATGCGAACTCCACCAATGGAAGATGTTCCTCCCATGTACCTCCGAAATCTAAGACACATAACCTCAACAAGTCCTCTAGAATACGATTCACCCACTCGGTCTGGTCGTCCGTCTGAGGATGATATGCGGTGCTCAAACATAACTGAGTCCCTACGGCCTCTTGTAAGCTTTTCCAAAATTCGCTAGTGAAAATAGGATCGCGGTCGCCCACTATGCTAGAAGGAACACCGTGCAAACAAACTATCTCTCGAATGTATACGTAGGCTAACCATGGAGCAGTCCTCTTACTCTTCACGGGAATGAAATGGGCGCTCTTAGTAAGTCTGTCTACCATGACCCAAATACCCGTATTACCCTTCCACGATCTCGGTAATCCGTCAATTAAGTCCATCGAGACGCTTTCCCACTTCCATTGTGGGACCTCCAATGGATGAAGCAATCCACCGGGCTTCTTTTGCTCCGCTTTTACTTGTTGGCACACCAAGCATCTAGCGACATACTCAGCCACACCTTTCTTCATGCCGGCCCAAAAGTAAACTCGTCTCATATCCATGTACATCTTGTCCCCGCCGGGATGAATGGTCATCTTCGAACGATGGGCATCATCAAGAATGGTCTTCCTCATATTCTCGTCTTTTGGTACACAAAGTCTACCGTCCCTACGTAACCAACCCTTATCATCTAGGGTATACCTACGGAGATGGCTCGATGACTCCCCTCCTTTGAGATTTTCTACTAACTCAACCAACTGTGGGTCGTCTCGCTGCGCCTCGCCAATCCGTCCCAATAGCGTAGGTCTGACCTCTACGGATGCTAGTAAACCGGGTACGAAGTCAATGGAAGGTTTAAAGTCAAACGTAGAGATGAACTCTAAACTTCACCGCTCAACAAACAACGGACTCAAGGATAATCTTTTTCTACTTAAGGCATCTGCCACTACGTTACCCTTGCCAGGAGTATATGCTACCTCGAAGTCATAGGATGCTAAGAATTCTATCCACCATAACATATCACCCTTCCCTAGAGACCACTTGCCCTAAAATCCTCACTTCTTTCCTCCAAAATGGCATTTTGGAGAACTTAGCTTTAAGCTGGTGCACTTGTAGGGTCCCTAAGCTTTCCCTAAGATGTAGGGCATTCTCTTCTCTGCTTCTAGAGAAAACCAGGATATTATCCCATGCAAAATCGTTACAACTATCCATCTCTCACGCAGACCATCCTAGTCGAACTCGACATCCCCCAAGTGCAAGCCCCAAAGGCCTAAACCAATATCAGACAAACACCCAAGGGATACCTCCTTCGAATTCAGACGACCTACGTGAGATGATACTAGTAAGACGGTCAATCAATTGAGCACTTGACCGACTCAGGCTGTCCTTGCCAGTCTTGCTCTAAAACCACCGCTGATTACATAACTGGCTTTGCTTAATCTATTAAGCACATACGAAAACTTATTTCACGCATCTGGGTAAACCCCGCACTTTATCAAAGACGTCTCCATACTCACGGACCACACAAACAGATTCCTAATCATCGTTAGATGCGTCAGAAGATTCTAGGCAGCTAAGCATTACTGGACCTCTAAGAAATATGAGGGTCTTTCCATAACGAATCAATAGCCTAACTACCCTCCTTTCACCATCTAGGATGGCACCCCGCCTGGCTAGCCAATCCACCCCTAGAATCAAACTATAGCCCGTTAAACCAAGGACAAAGGCGTTGCATTCAAACTCAACGCCCAAGATAAACACTCTCAAATACCGACAAATCATAGAAAGATGAGTCGAACCACCAATAGGATTTGAGACTACTAAGGGATCAGTAACTAGACTAGTATCAAGGTGCAGTGTTTCAACTAATGATGTAGAAATAAACGAATGCGATGCGCCAGAATCGAATAAAGTACGGACAGGATGATCAAACAGAAAAACTAAACTTTCAACGGAAATTTCTCTACCTTGTACTTGCAGCGGTGGGACCACGAGAGCTTGAACTTGTCCCCTTGCCTGCTCCGGTGCCATAAGAGCTTGCACCTGTCCTCCCGAGGTAGACCCTGCCCTCTACCCTTTCTTTGGGCAGTCCTTAATAAGATGTCCCGCTTCGCCACAGTGGAAACAACCGGTCTTCTTCTTCATCCTACAATCTTTGCTTAGATGGCCGGGTGTCCCACAGTTAAAGCAATTCTTCTTCCCCTTAGCATTATTGCCTTTGCCACCGTTCTTCTCGGGTACCTTATTAGCATTGGCGCCCTTCTCCTCTTCATGCATGAGTGCCTTGTCAACTAACCTCTCAAAGTTAGCCCCCATGGGAATTTGGGTCATAGCTAACCCATGGAGCGGCTCGTTTAAACCCTTAACAAATCTTAGAGCCTTCTTTTCTGGAGTTTTCACCAAGTCTAAGCCAAACCTTGCCAATTGGTTGAATTTGTTAACGTACTCTTTCACCGATAAATTCCCTTGCTTCAGTGACAAGAACCTTTCCATGTATAGATTCTCTTCAGCCCGTGAGAGAAACTTTGCCTCAAACCTCTGCGTAAAATCTTGCCATGTATCGACTGGACGACCCCCATTTGTGACCTCCCACCAAAATGAGGCCTCATCCTTCATTAGCCACGCAGCTAGCTGGACTTTCCTTCCATCATCCACTTTAAAGATTCCAAACAATTCTTCCACCTCCTTTAGCCAGTTACGAGCTTCAACGAATGTCTCCGTCCCGTGAAAAGCTTTTCCACCCATAGCTCTAAAGTCCTTACAGGTCTTTGTGAAATTATCGACACGAGGAGGAGGAGGAGGATTTGCTGGACCTGCGGCGGCGGCCCTAGCCTCAAGATATTGACGGAACCAACCGGGCACATGAACGCCCTCTGGTATCTCAGATGCTTCAGACATGCTGAAACGAAAAAAGGAAAGATTCAATACAAAAAGGACTGAAGGAAAGATATATGGCTCTTGGGGTTATGCTTTCCAAAATATACTTTTCTTTTGAAAATACTTTCCTTAAATCATACTTTTGAAGGTAAAAAATTGTTTTGAAAAATAATTTTTTAAAATTCATATCTGTTCTGGTAACCTTCAGCTCTGATACCACGTGTAACACCCCACCTCCATTAAGGTCACTCGTAAAGGGAATGCCTTAACTTCAGTGGAGCATTTTAGGTGAATATAGAACAGAAAATCACAACAAGACAGATATAAAGCAGTACTTGAAAATTAAAACTTTATTTCATTGCAGCGGATAAACCCATATGTTTGATTACATCATCAAAACCATAAACCAAAGTCAAGTACATCATATCCATCTTGATAAAACAAAGTACATAAACTGAAAGACATAATCCCCAACATTAAAATAGTCATAAATAAAGAAAAGCTGAACTTTACTTCAGCGGTCCAAGAAATCTTCTAAAAGCAGTCCAAGATCAAACTCCACTGGTGCTAGTTCCAACCTGAGCACCTTGGGGGGGAGGAAAGAGATGGAAAAAGGGGGTCAGACATAAAGTCTGGCGAGTGCGATAATTCTAACAATATAATTAACAAAGTAACTAGGCTAAGGCATAAGTTGGAAAATAAGGAAATGACCATGAACCATTGAGTATGGCAGAGTAAACAAGGAAACAAGATGAATAACGATATCGTTAAAGCGCACCTAACCCACTAAGATGAATTTACTAAACAACCCCAACACTATAGGATAATTGCTATACTGCACCGCCACTAGAATATTGCACCACCACTAGTCACCTTAAGGTTGATCCCACCTACAAACATAATAATGATGTTGGTAGTTTCGTCCATCCCTAGCTGCCTTCATAGGTGTCGTTGCCCCTATCTACACTAGGTGTACCCACTACCCCCAAGCGATCGGCTCCCTAACTCGTAGATACTCGTGCTGGCCCCACAGTGGGGTGTATCACTCCCCAAAGTAGCAACCCGATATAACAATGAATGCAAGGCTTATACCTACACGATGCAACAACGTCTTACCTACCAGACCAGGTCCACACACACATATGAACCCGTTGGACTTGCGTTGCCACCGCTAACCCGGTTTGGCCTCTTACAGTCAAACCCAGTATGCGTGTCCCGTCCTCGACTTGGGTCGAGCCCACAAAGATACGTATGGGTTACTGGTTGAAACGGGCCCCCATTACTTGACACAAGCTATCCACCTAAGCTTGGTCCCCTCTAGTACATCCCACTTAACCCACTTCTTATTCATGTTTCAATTTCATGTTTCATGTTTTGGTCAAGTGTTTCTAATCGTATTTCCGAATGCCACCCAAGGCACCCACTAGATTCCATATGCTACCCAAGGCACCCACTTAACCCCCTCATGTCCCACTACATGCTCATCTGGTTAAGTGTTTCTTAATTCATTAAGACCGTAACCTCATAAACACCTCTCACATTAGACTGACATTTGTGGCAGCTGGATTTGTCGGGCGGGTCCGGGCAGTCTTACACCACAAAAGAGCCTAACCTCGTGTCTTTGCAATTGTTATGTATTTAGTTTATACCTAAGACCTCTCACATTAGACTGGCATTTATGGCAGCTGGATTTGCCGGGCAGGTCCGGGCAGTCTTGCACCACAAAAGAGTCTAACCTCGTGTCTTAGACGATTAATTACTCCTAATTAATCACCCCCAATTTGAAATACTTTCCCTATTCAAATTATCAATCAATTCCAAATTTAGCGATGTCCATAATTGAATAAATTATGTCCATCCATTTATGGTATGTAAAATCATACCAATTTCACCACAATTTTATTTATTGCCTTTTAAGGCATTTATGCCAATTAAACATTTTTAATATTATCCCCTTTTTCCCCACGTAGTACGTTTGTTCGTTTAACGTAAAAATATACGTTAGACTCGAATAGTCTAACTCATGAAATAAAAGAAAACATCACATATATACACATAATTAAAACATAGATCTAACATAGGGGTGAACTCGCATATGTGAATGATGTTCTACATCTAAAACTTGCATAGGCCAAGATTACAACTTGCATAACGACATATGTCATGGTTCTAAATTTAAAGGTGTGAACTTGATGAGAAAATGGCCACAAACTTGCATAAACATCATGTATAACATAGATCCAAATCTAAAGGTGTGAACTTGATGAAATAATGGCCACAAACTTGCATAGACAACATATGTCATAAACCTATATCTAAAGGGGTTAAACTTGCATAAACATCATATGTCATAAACCTATATCTAAAGGGGTTAAACTTGCATAGGTAATAACATAACATGATTCATGTCCAACTCATAAATTCACATATGTGATTTATACATCGCAATAATGGTGTAAACTAATATCTAACATGTAAAGTATCATGTCATAGCCTAGCTTTCAATTAAATTCTCACATAAACTAGGTGCCATAATCATGTAAGGTCACATGTAATTCTACCCAAACTTGTATATGGTTCATGTTTTAATCAACATCTAAACTTTCCTACATATGGTTTATCATATGAATCAATATCACAAACTAGCATAAGAAACATGACGATTTGATTATATATATAATTACAACATGGATGATAGCAAAATAACTTTGCATCACAACATAACATCATAGATATTTCAATCATAATCCTACAACATAATTACAACATGCAATCAATACTTCATATCACATCCATACAATCCGCGTTATAACTTAATGTAATTAAATTACTAATTATTTTGCTAAAACTATCGAACTCACAACTCAAAAGCAGTCTTGAGTTCTGAATTCTGATTTCTGGAGTTGTATTAGCGCTCCTTTGATGAAGATTCGCTGTTAGGGTTGAATAGTTCTGATTTGTTTGCTGTTCTTCCTCTTAATTTTGGTGGCGGCTGCTCTAGGGTTCAAGACAACAGCATGACGACCATAGTTTTAGTTTTAATTCTGATATAGGGTTTGAGTCTATGGGTCTTTTTATAGAGTTATGAATTAATTTAAGCCGTCGGATGTTCTTAGGGTTAATCAAAACCATTCAATCATGATAGGGTGATGAGTCAGCCCTAATGACTCAGCAAAGAGTCAAAATGGACTCAACAACACGGGTCAGCCTAAACCAGAAAGCTGTGCAGGCTCCAGCCTCGGCCTGGGCGCACTTGGTAGGTGCGCCAGTGTAAATATGTACTGGCGCACTTCCCAAGTGCGCCAGTGCATTTATTTTTTATTTTTTATTTCTTTACTTTGCTACCAAACTTCGTTCGTCCATAACTCTTTCATCTGTTACTCGTTTCCCGCAAACTCGGACTCTATCTTCACTAGAATTCCGAGACGAACACAATGGCGCAAACCAATCCCCACAATTCTCACGTCTGAGATTTATTATTCTTTAATTTAGTTAATTCGATTATTCAAAAATCCGGGGTGTTACAAAAGTGGCAACCTGATACAACCAAAAATGCACGGCTTATATCTACACGATGCAACAACGTCTTACCAACCAGTCCGGTCCCACACACGCATATGAACCCATTGGACTTGCGTTGCCACCGCTAACCCATTTTGACCTCTTACAACCAAACCCAGTACGCGTGTCCCAACCTCAACTTGTTTCGAGCCCATAAAGATACTTATTGGGTTACTGGTTTGAAAAGGGCCCACATGCATGACCCAAGCTTTCCACCTGAGCTTGGTCCCCTCTAAGGTTTTCCCTACCTAACCCCATTGTTAATCATGTCTTTTTTTGCATGTTTCAATCTTGGTTAGGTGCATCTAATCGTATTTCAAATACCACCCAAGGCACCCACTTAATTCCACATGCCACCCAAGGCACCCACTTAACCCCCTCATGTCCCACTACATGTTTATCTGGTTAAGTGTTTCTTAATTCATTAAGATCGCAACCTCGTAAAGACCTCTCACATTAGACTGGCATTTGTGGCAGCTGGATTTGCCGAGCGGGTCCGGGTAGTCTTACACCATAAACGAGCCTAACCTCGTGTCTTTACAATTGTTACGCATTTAATTTATGCCTAAGACCTCTCACATTAGACTGGCATTTGTGGCAGCTGGATTTGCCGGGCGGGTCCGGGCAGTCTTACACCACAAAAGAGTCTAACCTCGTATCTTATGCGATTGATTACACATAATTAATTACCCCCAATTTGAATTAATTTACCTATTCAAATTATCAAACAATTACAAATTTAACTATGTACATAATTGACTCAATTATGTCCATCTATTTATGGTATATAAAATTATACCAATTAACATCACATTTAAGGCATTTATGCCAATTCTCAATATTAAATCTTTTAATTTTATCCCCTTGCCCCACGTTGTATATTCGTTCGTTTAACGTGAAATATACATTAGACTCGAATAGTCTTACTTATGGAATAAAGAGAAAACATCACAACATGCATAGAATAAAAACTAGATCTAAACATAAGGGGTGAACTTGCATGTGTGAATAAGGTTTTTCTTCCAAAAACTTGCATAGGCCAAAGTTATAAACTTGCATAAACTATGGATGTCATAGATATAATCATAAGGTGTAAACTTGAACAGGCAATAGTTACAAACTTAACATTACATGATTCATACTTCAACATATATATACTTGCATGTGTGATTTATACAACATAGACTATGATGTAAACTTGCATCTAACTCACACATGTTATGGCCTAACTTTAGTTCCAATTTACACATAAAATAGATGTCATGAAACATGTAAGGTTGTATATGATTCTCACTAACTTGCATATGATTCATATCTAAATTAACATCTAAACTTGCATACATACATATGATTTAACATATGAATCGGTTCTAACAACATAACCAAACTAGCTTACGAAACATCATTATGAATTGATTGTACATAAGCCAACAATTAACGTAGATTTACAACATAGATGATAACATCACAACTTTACAACATAGATAATAACATCATAGATTTACAACATAGATAACAACATAACGGTCAATGATTTACAACATAACCATATAATCCAAATCATAACTCAGCCCAATTAAATTGTTAATTATCTTATTAAAGAAATCGAACTCACAAAAAGAAGGTCTTGTGTTCTGAAATCTGAGTTCTGAAATTGATTTAGCTTGCATTTGTAGTAGATTCGTTATTGTTTAGATTAGAGTTGAATAGAACTGAATTGATTAGCTTTGAATTCCCTCAAGTTGGTGACGGCTACTCTAGGTTACAAGATGACAGCATGACGGCCATAGTTCCAATTTTTATTTTGATTTAGGGTTTGAGTCTACCCATGTTTATATACAATTTTAATTTAATTATAGTCGTCGGATGATCTTAGGGTTAATCAAAAACATTCAGTCGGGATAGGGTGACACCTCAGCCCTAATGACTCAGCAAGGAGTCAGAAAGGACTCAGCAATGAGTCACAATATGGATCAGATCACACCAGAAAGCTATGCAAGCTACCTTCTCGGCCTGGGCGCACTTATCTGGTGCGCCAGTGCAATATTTGTACTGGCGCACTTCCCAAGTGCGTCAGTGCAATTTTTTTTCTGATTCTCCCGCCTAACTTCGTTCGGCCATATCTCCTTCATCCGGTATCCGCAAACTCGGACTCTATCTCAACTAGAATTTCGAGACGAACACAATGGCGCAACCCATTTCCCTTAATTCCCATGTCTAAGATTAATTATTCTTGAATTTAGTTAATTCGGTTATTCAAAAATTTGGGGTGTTACATTCTCCCCTACTTAAAGGATTTCGTCCTCGAAATCTCTAAGTCAAGAAGAACGTATCCTACCATTCAATCATCCATCTACTCAACCATCAACCACAAGCAACCATTGTCCTTAAAAACAATTATAATGCTTTTCATGTACATATGCATAGTGTGTGTATATGTTCGTATACTAATGCAAAATCAGGCGGTCCACTGATTCAGTCGACCTCCTTAATGCAAATAATGATAGTGCCATGTATCCATAATGTATGCAAAGAACCCTATACATATCTTTACTACATGTGTGCATAACCATTAATTTAAATGCAACATCCATATGATACACACATTCAATGTACATTCATTCTACTAAATACATCCATTTATATGCAATATGTAGTATGAAAGTGACTGAGCCGATCTAGTGCCTAAAGTGTGTGTATATGCATCCACGAGCAACCACTAGCAACCACTTGCATCCACATGCATCCATCATACATAACATGTCTCAAACACATGTTTCAACCATAGGACTACCATATCTAAAGGTCAAAGATACTAGCGAGAGGACACACTAAAGATAAAACGAATACAAGCTAAGCGATAAAGGAGAAATTAAAAGACATACCCTCGAAAAGAAAAGGGTACTATGAACGCATCTTCTCTTCCGTCTCCCAAGTAGCGTCGTTCTCATCATCTCCCCATTGCACTTTGACTAGCTTGACCTCTCAATTCCTCAACTTCTCAATCTCCGACCCAAGAATGCATGTAGGAGCTCGTTGAATCGTCGCATCACGCTCTATCTCCACCTCTCTAAGCAAGCTCGGCTCTACCACTTTCGCGGTCTCGTTGAAGCATTTCCTCAAATGTGATACATGGAATACGTTATATACACCAATAAGTCTCTCGAGCAACTCTACTCTATACGCCATTTGTCCAATCCTCTCCTTGAAAACTTCTTATTTCTGTTGCTTTACTTGGAACCTTCAATTCTTGGATTGCCGCCACCTTCGCGGGATCCACAGCTATCCCTTCCTTAGAGGCCACATGTCCTAAGAATCCTGCTTTCTTCCTCAAAAAAATGGCATCAACATAGGGTCCTAAACAATCCATTACTTCACATCCCACTCGAGTTATCTCATAACCCTATTGAATCTAACTCGGGGCAGCCCATACCATCGAATAGTCGTATCACGTCACGGTTGCACATCACTTCTCGAGAAAACCAAGATATCATGCAATGAAAATCGCCATAGCTATTTATCTCATACAAACCATCCTAGTCGAACTCAACATTCCCCAAGCACAAGCCCCAAAGGCCTAAACCAATATCAGACAAGCACCCAAGGAATTCTCCTCCGAATTCGGACAATCTACGTGAGATGATACTAGCAAAGCAACCAAACAATTGAGCACCTCAGTCCGATATACTACGTCTTATGAACCCCTTCTCAAGCAACTCCCCTACTTGCTTATTGAGCTCCCTCCTCTCATGAGGATCCATGTGGCGTACTGGCAGAGATACTGGTTTTGTATTGTCTACAAGATAAACACGAAAGTCTATCTCACGCCTCGGGGGTAAACCTCTCACCTCATCGAAGACATCAACATATTCACGGACTATACGAACAGAATGTAAATCATCATTGGATGCGTCAGGTGACTCAAGATAACTAAGCATCACCGATCCTCTATGGTCACAAGAAATATCAAGGGTCTTTCCACAACGAGGTAAAAATCTACCTACCCTTCTCTCATAATCTAGGATGGCACCGTATCTAGTTAGCCAATCCATACCTAGAATCAAGCCGTAGCCCATGAAGCCAAGAGCAAAGGCGTTGCATTCAAACCCAACGCCCAAGATAGACACTCTCAAATCCCGACAAATCATAGAAAGATGAGCCGAACCACCAGTAGGATTTGAGACTACTATGGGATCCGAAACTAGACTAGTATTTAGGTGCAGTGTTTCAACTAATGATGTAGAGATAAACGAATGTGATGCGCCAGAATCGAATAAAGTACGGACAGGATGATCAAACAGAAAAACTAAACTCTCAACGGATATGTTTCTAACTCTCTCCTGTCCTGGTGCCATGAGAGCCTGAACCGCCCTCCAGAAGTAGACCTTGTCCTCTACCCTTTTCCTCGGCAATCTTTAATCTTTGATCAGGTGTCCTGCCTCTCCACAGTGGAAACAACCAGTCTTCTTTTTCTTCCTACAGTCCTTGCTCAGATGGCCTGGTGTTCCACAATAAAGACAATTCCTCTTGTCACGGGGTTTATTATTCTTTGCACCCTTCTTAGGTTCTACTTTCTTACCCTGTGCCCTATCCATGCCTCCACTATACGTTCTCCATTCGTGACCTCCGACCTACAAGAAACTTCATCCTTCATCAACCAAGCAGCTAGTCGAACCTTCCTCCCTTCTTCTATCTCAAAGATACCGACAAGTCATCCACTTTCTTGAGCCAACTTCTAGCCCCGATAAACGTCTAAGTCCCATGAAGCGGTTTTCCGCCCATCGTACGGAAGTCCTCGTATATCTTAGGAAAAAGCATCTATACGCGGAGGAAGAGATTCAAACAGCAAAGAGGAAGAGATTCAAAACGGAGAATTGAAGGAAAGATATATGGCTCTTGGGGATTATGTTTTTAAAATAAACCTTTCTCTTGAAAATAGCTTCTTTAAAACAAGTTTTTGAAAATACTTTCTAGGAAACTAATACTTTTGAAAACACCTTTCAAAACTTTTTATCTGTTCTTGTAGCCATAGCTCTAATACCACGTGTAACACCCCACGTCCATTAATGTCACTCACAAGGGAATGCATCAATGTCCATGAAGCGTTATTGTTGTATAGAATAGATAAATTACAAGAATAAATAAATAAAACAACACAGCTGAAGATAAAATTTATTTTATTTCATCATAACTCAAAACGAGTTCACATAAGTAGTTTCCAAAACCATTACAACTGGATCAGTAGTCTATTCCAAAAACTTCAAAGTACATAAAGAAGCAAACACTTAAATAACATAAATGCATAAAATCCCCACTAAGCATAAGCAAAGCCATAAAGATGAGAGAGTTCCAAAGCGATACATCTACTATCTTCAAGCAACTGAAAGAAATCGGCACTAAGCTGTAGTATTCCCTCCTTGCAAACCTGAGGGGGGGGGGGAAGGAAGAAAAGAGATGGAAAGAAAAGAGGGTCAGACATAAAGTCCGGCGAGTGCAATAACTTTAACAATATAATTATCAAAGTAACTAGACTAAGTCATAAGCTGGAAAATAAGGAAATGACTGTGAACAATTGGGTATGACAGAACAAACAAGGAAATAAGACGAACAAAGATAACTTTAAAGGCGCCCCTAATCACTATAAGATAATTAATACACTATACCACCACTAGTCACCCTAAAGGTTGATCCCGCCTACAGAACTTAATAATGATAATGGTAGTTTCGTGTACCCCTAGCTACCTTCATAGGTGTCGTCTGCCCCTATCTCCACTAGGTGTACCCACTATCCTCATTCGATCGGCTCCCAAACACGTAGATACCCGTGCTGGCCCCACGACAGGGTGTATCACTCCCCAAAGTGGTAACCCGATACAACCAAAAATGCACGGCTTATATCTACATGATGCAGCAACGTCTTACCTACCAGCCCGGGCCCGCAAACACATATGAACCCGTTGGACTTGTGTTGCCACCTCTAACCCGTTTTGACCTCTTACAACCAAACCCAGTATGCGTGTCCCGTCCTCGACTTGGGTCGCGCCCACAAAGATACTTAATGGGTTACTGGTTTGAAAAGGCCCCCCTTGCATGACCAAAGCTTTCCACCTAAGATTGGTCCCCTCTAAGGTTTTCCCCACCTAACCCCATTGTTAATCATGTCTTTTTTTGCATGTTTCAATCTTGGTTAGGTGCATCTAATCGTATTTCAAATGCCACCCAAGGCACCCACTTAATTCCACATACCACCCAAGGCACCCACTTAACCCCCTCATGTCCCACTACATATTTATATGGTTAAGTGTTTCTTAATTCATTAAGATCGTAACCTCGTAAAGACCTCGCACATTAGACTGGCATTTGTGGCAGCTGGATTTGTTGGGCGGGTCCGGGCAGTCTTACACCACAAACGAACCTAACCTCATGTCTTTACAATTGTTACGAATTTAATTTATGCCTAAGACCTCTCACATTAGACTAGCATTTGTGGCAGCTGGATTTGCCGGGCGGGTCTGGGCAGTCTTACACCACAAAAGAGTCTAACCTCGTGTCTTATGCGATTAATTACACATAATTAATTACCCTCAATTTGAATTAATTTGCCAATTCAAATTGTCAATCAATTACAAATTTAACTATGACTCAATTATGTCCATCTATTTATGGTATATAAAATTATACCAATTAACATCACATTTAAGGCATTTATGCCAATTCTCATTATTAAATCTTTTAATGTTATCCCCTTGCCCCACGTTGTACGTTCGTTCGTTTAACGTGAAATATACGTTAGACTCGAATAGTCTAACTTATGGAATAAAGAGAAAACATCACAACACGCATAGAATAAAAACTAGATCTAAACATAAGGGGTGAACTTGCATGTGTGAATAAGGTTTTTCTTCCAAAAACTTGCATAGGCCAAAGTTATAAACTTGCATAAACTATGGATGTCATAGATCTAATCATAAGGTGTAAACTTGAACAGGCAATAGTTACAAACTTAACATTACATGATTCATACTTCAACATATATATACTTGCATGTGTGATTTATACAACATAGACTATGATGTAAACTTGCATCTAACTCACACATGTTATGGCCTAACTTTAGTTCCAATTTACACATAAAATAGATGTCATGAAACATGTAAGGTTGTATATGATTCTCACTAATTTGCATATGATTCATATCTAAATTAACATCTAAACCTGCATACATACATTTGATTTAACATATGAATCAATTCTAACAACATAACCAAACTAGCCTATGAAACATCATTATGAATTGACTGTACATAAGCCAACAATTAATATAGATTTACAACATAGATGATAACATCACAGCTTTACAACATAGATAATAACATCATAGATTTACAGCATAGATAACAACATAACGGTCAATGATTCACAACATAACCATATAATCCAAATCATAACTCAGCCCAATTAAATTGTTAATTATCTTATTAAAGAAATCGAACTCACAAAAAGGTCTTGTGTTTTGAAATCTGAGTTCTGAAATTGATTTAGCTCGCCTTTGTAGTAGATTTGTTATTGTTTAGATTAGAGTTGAATAGAACTGAATTGATTAGCTTTGATTTCCCTCTAGTTGGTGACGGCTACTCTAGGTTACAAGATGACAGCATGATAGCCATGGTTCCAATTTTTATTTTGATTTAGGGTTTGAGTCTACCCATGTTTATATACAATTTTAATTTAATTATAGTCGCTGGATGATCTTAGGGTTAATCAAAACCATTCAGTCGGGATAGGGTGACACCTCAGCCCTAATGACTCAGCAAGGAGTCAGAAAGGACTCAGCAATGAGTCACAATGTGGATCAGATCACACCAGCAAGCTGTGCAGGCTACCTGCTCGGCCTGGGCTCACTTGGCAGGTGCGCCAATGCAATATTTGTACTGGCGCACTTCCTAAGTGCGCCAGTGCAAATTTTTTTTCTTCTGATTCTCCTGCCTAACTTTGTTCGTCCATATCTCTTTCATCCGATATCCGCAAACTCGGACTCTATATCAACCAAAATTCTGAGACAACACAATGGCGCAACCCATTTCCCTTAATTCTCACGTCTGAGATTAATTATTCTTGAATTTAGTTAATTCGGTTGTTCAAAAGTTCAGGGTGTTACAAAATGTTTTGATAGAATAAAAGTTGTTGATATATAAGGAGTTGAGTTTCAGCATAAGTATGTTTTGAAAAGTACGTAGGTTCGTAGCATTTTTATTACCTTAGCAATTTCGGGGACGAAATTATTTAAGGGGGGAAGAATGTAACGACCCGGATTTTTTGATCCATTTATTTTAAATATTTAATATCATTTTAAATATTTATTTGATAATATACTTGAATTGTTATATTTATGTTATCAATTTAAATATCGATTTTCGATTTAATATCGAATATATTAAATTATCGAAATATGAAATATAATTGAAATCAGAGTTAAGAACTGAATCAAAACAATCCAGATGACCGGTATGAATTCTATTTGAATATATACGATAATAATAATTTATTATCAAGAAATTATTTGTTCGAATTTAAGTTATATTATATAAATTTATTATGATTACTTTATATATATATACACACGTTCAAATTTAATTTCAGAATGTTTTCTGTTAAGCTCATAACACCGTTATTACATTGGAACGACGGTCGGTATGCTAAAATAGCGGTTCACGATTTTTAATTGTGAACCGCGAGATATTTGATTGTGGATAGGATCGAAATCAAATCCATATCTATTTAAAAAGAAACAAAATCTCTTTAAATCAAATCGCGGTTAAATCAAAATCAAATCGATACCCTTTTAAATAAAATAAAAATCGCTTTATTTCTAATCACACTTGTAACATTGTACCTTAGGCTGACCCTATTGCTTAGTTCCTAAGTTCTTTGTCTATAAAATTGCAGCATTCTTCTTCCATTACCTCGGCTAAAAATTCGATCTCTTCATTCACTCCTTTGGAAATAAAATCGAAGACTTCAAAAAGTGAAAATCCGCTTTTCTTTTTTCAATTCAAATCCGAAGTTCCTCTTTCGAAAATCAAAACAGTGGCTTTTGTTTTAATTCTCCCCCAAATCATAAGTGATTGATTCCACCGTAATAAGAAAAGATTTAAAAAAATAGGAGAGAGGGAGATCAAATCGCGATTTCCATTTGATGCCGCGAGCTGTGTAGCAGCGAAGAGATAGGCCCTCGAAGTGAAATCAGGGCGCGACAGTGGAATTCGAAAGTGATTATCGTGGTGGGATTTGCTAGAAGGACTCGTTGTGAGGAGTGTGATTGGGTCACGACAAGTTTAGAAGGGTTGTGATTTCGAGAATAGCCAGTGCAAGTAGTCATGACTGTACTGTAGCTGTAACGACACGGGTTTCGCCCGGACCTAATCGATCGCTAAATCGACCAAGACCGTTTGAATCCCGCATACGCTAACTTTGGGTATACAACACATCAGAACAAATAACAGAAGACTTCAATAGACATCATAATAATGTTACATCAGAGTACAGAATATCAGAGTATATCGAAATATAATACACAGCGGAAGATAAATTTACATAAATGTAAAACAGTGCACAGCGGAAATATAAACTACACAGCGGAAGACTGTAAATGTCTGGACACAGCTTAAAGCTTCAATCCAGAATCCTGCTCAATACATCTGCAAAATAAAACTACTCGACTGCCCGTGTGGAAAATAGGGGCACCCGAGTTCGCAAGGGAAAAAGAAAACTACGAGTCAGTCATGGGACTGGTGTGAGAACTCAAAAACAGTTGTTAACTTTGTTTTAAAAATAAAACAAATCACGGGACCACGCCACTTTCGCGGAACGGGTTTACCCCCATGAATGTCAGTGTATAAACAACAATCAATATAGATATATGGATCTACTATGCATCAATCAACATGCAATATCCCAATCTACCCACATAGATTAATCACCACACTTAGATTTTCTAAATCCAATTTAATTTACAGAAATCATTCCTTTGGATTTTATTCCCGATTTCTTATTTCAAATCATTTGAAATACATATCTAACTTTCTATATCAAAGTAGATTTCACTTCGGGATCTCAAATCAAAACATTTGGAAATATGAATTCCAAAACATAACAATGCATACAAACAAGTATGCAACCAAATATCGTGCTCCCCATCGACAAGGCAAAGGGTACGCACCTCGCAACTCGATATATATATGTGCACCTACCCCACGTAGGAGTAGGCTACACCGACGATGCACCTCCCACTCATGGAGAGCATACACCGCCCTCTCACCCATACTTTTAGTCTCAGGGTTACCCGAATCTTTAGCCACATACTAAATCATTTCATATCCCGAAGTAGGGAAAATCATTTCACAACATAATAATCACAATGTAACCTATAATACATTTCTAAATCATTTTAGAAATCATCGGGTTTTGGGCCTCGAAATCCTTTCTGTTTTATAAAACATTTTTATAAAACATTCCCTGTCCAAAATCGGGAATACATTTCTTCACTTAAGAAAAATATCATTTCACAATCATTCATTAAATTTGAAATGAACACAACATCGCTAAACACCTTATCGTCAAATCGTGAAGTGTTTCACAAGGCGTTAGCACACAGATATTTTCAACCCAACCCAATGCTAAATGTAAAAGCATATTCTGCTCATAAACTGGTCGAGCACAATCCAAACCATCAATCAATCAAATTTGACATTAAATATAAGGTTTTAAATAGAGAGAGTATCGACTTATATTCAACATCAAATCCTGAAACCAACAGATATCATATCGGGAATAACGATATCGATATCTTCCGAATTCCCATCACAATATCTGTATAATCACGGAATCCAATATCGAAAATATCCAAAGATAATTTCAATTTAACTCTAATCCAATTTATTTATTTATAACCATTGGATTCTTTTTCTAGTTAATAACTAGTTCATTTCGATAAAAATCTATTTTTATCTTTTCAAATATGGAGTTTTTCATCCCAATTCTTCACAAATCATTTCTTATGATTTTACACAAATTATTACTATTTTTAATAATTTTATCAAGGCCCGTACAGTCGATTTCCATCAACGGCCATCGAACTGCACTTACAGCGACCTTTTTCGAATTTGATTTGGACGTAATTCCAAATCCAACCGTTAGATTTCAAATTTCTAATATTCCTTAGAAAGCTCTTTTCGATACGAACCCAACGGTTCCGGTTTTAGGAGAATCCGACGGTCGGATCTCCCGTAATGTTCATTTGAAATAAATGGTCGAAATTTACGAACTGCCGCGGCGCGGCGCGTTCTATTCAGGCCATTATATTATATATATAATATATATTTCGTCGATTTCTATTTAAAACGAAGTTTATAAATAGTTTTAAATTCGTTTCAAAAACAATTTCAACTTCCATTTCAATTCAAATCAAAATTGAATTCTTCCTTATAAATTCGTTTTAAAATTCATTTCTATTCAATTCAAATTTCAATTCAATTCGAATTCATTTCAATTCGGTTTCAATTCAATTCGAATTCGTTTTCAATTCAATTTAATTCAAATTGGTTTTCTATTCAATTCAATTCGAATTCAAATTGGTTTTCTATTTAATTCAATTCGAATTCATTTTCTATTCAGTTCAATTCGAATTCATTTTCTATTCAGTTCAATTCGAATTCATTTTCTATTCAGTTCAATTCGAATTCATTTTCATTTCAGTTCAATTCGAATTCATTTTCTATTCAGTTCAATTCGAATTCGTTTTCTATTCAGTTCAATTCGAATTCGTTTTCTATTCAATTCATTTCGAATTCGTTTTCTATTCAATTCATTTCGAATTCGTTTTCTATTCAATTCATTTCGAATTCGTTTTCTATTCAATTCATTTCGAATTCGTTTTCTATTCAATTCATTTCGAATTCGTTTTCTATTCAATTCAATTCGAATTCAATTTCTATTCAGTTCAATTCGAATTCGTTTTCTATTCAGTTCAATTCGAATTCGTTTTCTATTCAATTCATTTCGAATTCGTTTTCTATTCAATTCATTTCGAATTCGTTTTCTATTCAATTCGAATTCAATTTCTATTCAGTTCAATTCGAATTCGTTTACTATTCATATATATATATATATATTCACTTTTCACTATATACGATATTTTCATTTTCCAATATATATGATATTTTCCCTTTCAATATATACGATATTTTATTATCGATTTCACATCAACCTCACAAACAATTTTCACATCACATCAATCAAACAAACAAGCCATCCATGGTCTGTGGATGACGGGTGTCGGGTGCTACTAAGCACCGTCTGCATCCTAGTATATATATAACTAGAAAAAGAAATTGAAGAGTGAGAAGTTCTCACCAATAGCTATCCAACTACTACGACTCTTCCTTATAAATTCGTCGCCTTTCTCGCCTTCTTGTCGCTTTCGTTGCCCGTATTCTCTACATAGGTAAAAATCGAATTTTTACTATGTTATTCAATATATAAAGATTGCATTTTGACTTCGCTATTAAATATGAAGATTATATTTTTATTATTCTTATGATGTAACAATTATATTTTTATTGCTTTAAAAATATAAGAATCATACCTTACTATTTCTACTTAACAAAAATTCCATCTTTTCTGTTTTTTAAAAAAATATGATCTTTAATTTCAAGTTCAAATCTTTTCCTATTAAGAGATCAAACCCCTTTTTCTTTTATCTTTTTGAAAATGCAGTTTTTATATCCTTTTCAAAATGCAGTTTTTTTCTTCTTTTAAAAAAATGCAGTTTTTAAAAATCTTTTTTTAAAAATGCAGTTTTTTTCTCCTTTTAAAAAATGCAGTTTTTTTCTCCTTTTAAAAAATGCAGTTTTTTTTCTTCTTTTAAAAAATGCAGTTTTTAAAATCTTTTAAAAACAGTTTTTGTAATCCTTTTAAAAATTCTGTTTTTATTTTCTATTAAAAAAGTCAGTTTCTCTTTTTAAATTTCTGTTTTTAAAACTCTTTTATAAAAAAAAAACAGTTTTAAAACTTTATAAAAAAACAGTTTTTATAACTTATATAAAAATTCAGTTCTATTTCTTTTTAAAATTTCAGTTTATAAAACTAAAAAAAACAGTTTTCAAATCATATGAAAAAAAACAGTTTTCAATCATATATAAAAAAAAACAGTTTTCAATCACTGTAAAACAAAATAAAACAAAACAAAATAATGTACAGGCTCACCGAGGTTTCTAAGGGGAGGAGGAGGAGTCGGCGGTGGCTCGTGGGTGGAGGCGCTCGAAGGTGTCGGCGAGGCTTCGGGGGTTGCTGCGATTCGATGGCGGCGGCGTCTGGAGGGAGGAAGGAACTGAACGGAGGGGTGCGGCGCGAGGGCTCGTCGGCGTCGTTCGAGATAAGGCGGCGCTCGATGATATTAGGGGTTTTTTTTTTCGTTTTATGAATAACTGATTCGGGGGGGGGGGGCAACAGAAGAGAAAAGGGGAAAGGTGGGTTTTTTTTTTTTATTATTATTTAATTATTTAATTATGCACAAGGGTTGACTTTTACATACGACCTCGAAACGAGGTCCACCGCCTGTCGTCCATAGCGTTTTACCCCCATTCCGAACACAATGGGATATGTATCGTAAGCTGGTTTGATCGTTACAATCAGTTTCCGTTGAATTTACAATTTAAATCCTTATATTGAATTTTAAACGTACATTTCAAATTACCGGGGTCACATACTAACTAGAAAAATTCCAGAAAAATATTTTCTAGCTTCGTATTGACGATACGGTCCTAACAAAACTAGTTTCGTCGAATTCTGAGACCGTTTGAAAAATGGCCAATTTCCAGTCGATTAAAATCAACTAAACCGGTCAAACGCGTTTTCCTTTGCCACGCTCACATATTGATTCGAAAATTTATGAAATTTGAAACCTAGCAATAACTTAACATCACGGACCCAACAAAACTGGTTTCGTCGAAATCCGAGGTCGTTTGCAAAACGGCTATTTTTAAGGGCCTTATATATATAAAAATATATATAAATTCCACAGCGACTATTTCTAATTTTAAACTGGACATATCTTATCATTTCTAAGATGAAATCCCAGTTTGTTAACTTCGTTACAAAGATATAGTTATACAGATTCAAATATTTCTTGTTTCGTTCAATTCTGACTTATATTGAATTCTGTATATTCATTTGAAATTAGAAATCGAATTTTCGAACTACCGCGCCATTTTCAATTCCTTTTATAATTATATATAATTATTTATATTCTAACGACGACGTGTATAAATATATACGTTCGAATTATATTCAAAATAAATTTCTCGTCGCTATTATTTAAAATAATTCATTTTAAATAATCAAAATTCGCTAAAATTGCCAAAATAAAAATTTCAAACTGGCCCAGATTTTCGGGTTGTTACAATCTCCCCCACTTAAAACTTTTCGTCCCCGAAAAGGAACAAAGTCGAAAGTGGTTTGATTAATCAACACTACACTCGATCTGGCTTCCATTCTCCAACTCTTTAGTTTCTGAGAATTTCCAAAATTTCAAAAATTTGGCTAACACCCTAAATTTTTGAAAAATTTCGCCATAACCTCCCCTGCACCGGGAGCATCGGGGAATTTCAAATAGCTTCCCCGGTCCTTCAGATCTCAAAAAGAAAAAGAAAAAGCCAAGCGGCTAGCCAATAGGCTCACAAAATCATCATCACCCAAACAAAACAGTAAATCATGTAGTAAACATGTACCTATTTGTCGGGCAAACAAATTTTATTCTCTGCTCTAGCCTCCTTGCTATGACCTGTTCAATATAATATATGCATATGCAAGCAAATGCGACTAATTTTCAATACAATTTACTATTTGGTTCAATTGGCTAAATGGTTAAAAATTATCAAACAAGTAAACCAACAACACAAACATCAATCAATTAATTGATTATCTTTTCAAATATATAATTTTATATATTTAAAAATCATATTTTCTAAAATCAGATTATATATATAATCACAAATACGTTATTTATAAACAAATAACTCTCAACTCATTCTGGGGCATTTCTAACCCCATCTCTAACGAGTCACTCATTCTAGAATGCTACTGATTCTATCTCTAATGAGGATTCTTTTATAGGACATTACTAATCCTACCTCTGATGAGTCTTTTGTTCAGTTCTAACGAGTTGTACCCCAAAGATTTGAGTTTAACCAAAGCTCTGATACCACGTGTAACGACACGGGTTTCGCCCGGACCTAATCGATCGCTAAATCGACCAAGACCGTTTGAATCCCGCATACGCTAACTTTGGGTATACAACACATCAGAACAAATAACAGAAGACTTCAATAGACATCATAATAATGTTACATCAGAGTACAGAATATCAGAGTATATCGAAATATAATACACAGCGGAAGATAAATTTACATAAATGTAAAACAGTGCACAGCGGAAATATAAACTACACAGCGGAAGACTGTAAATGTCTGGACACAGCTTAAAGCTTCAATCCAGAATCCTGCTCAATACATCTGCAAAATAAAACTACTCGACTGCCCGTGTGGAAAATAGGGGCACCCGAGTTCGCAAGGGAAAAAGCAAACTACGAGTCAGTCATGGGACTGGTGTGAGAACTCAAAAACAGTTGTTAACTTTGTTTTAAAAATAAAACAAATCACGGGACCACGCCACTTTCGCGGAACGGGTTTACCCCCATGAATGTCAGTGTATAAACAACAATCAATATAGATATATGGATCTACTATGCATCAATCAACATGCAATATCCCAATCTACCCACATAGATTAATCACCACACTTAGATTTTCTAAATCCAATTTAATTTACAGAAATCATTCCTTTGGATTTTATTCCCGATTTCTTATTTCAAATCATTTGAAATACATATCTAACTTTCTATATCAAAGTAGATTTCACTTCGGGATCTCAAATCAAAACATTTGGAAATATGAATTCCAAAACATAACAATGCATACAAACAAGTATGCAACCAAATATCGTGCTCCCCATCGACAAGGCAAAGGGTACGCACCTCGCAACTCGATATATATATATGTGCACCTACCCCACGTAGGAGTAGGCTACACCGACGATGCACCTCCCACTCATGGAGAGCATACACCGCCCTCTCACCCATACTTTTAGTCTCAGGGTTACCCGAATCTTTAGCCACATACTAAATCATTTCATATCCCGAAGTAGGGAAAATCATTTCACAACATAATAATCACAATGTAACCTATAATACATTTCTAAATCATTTTAGAAATCATCGGGTTTTGGGCCTCGAAATCCTTTCTGTTTTATAAAACATTTTTATAAAATATTCCCTGTCCAAAATCGGGAATACATTTCTTCACTTAAGAAAAATATCATTTCACAATCATTCATTAAATTTGAAATGAACACAACATCGCTAAACACCTTATCGTCAAATCGTGAAGTGTTTCACAAGGCGTTAGCACACAGATATTTTCAACCCAACCCAATGCTAAATGTAAAAGCATATTCTGCTCATAAACTGGTCGAGCACAATCCAAACCATCAATCAATCAAATTTGACATTAAATATAAGGTTTTAAATAGAGAGAGTATCGACTTATATTCAACATCAAATCCTGAAACCAACAGATATCATATCGGGAATAACGATATCGATATCTTCCGAATTCCCATCACAATATCTGTATAATCACGGAATCCAATATCGAAAATATCCAAAGATAATTTCAATTTAACTCTAATCCAATTTATTTATTTATAACCATTGGATTCTTTTTCTAGTTAATAACTAGTTCATTTCGATAAAAATCTATTTTTATCTTTTCAAATATGGAGTTTTTCATCCCAATTCTTCACAAATCATTTCTTATGATTTTACACAAATTATTACTATTTTTAATAATTTTATCAAGGCCCGTACAGTCGATTTCCATCAACGGCCATCGAACTGCACTTACAGCGACCTTTTTCGAATTTGATTTGGACGTAATTCCAAATCCAACCGTTAGATTTCAAATTTCTAATATTCCTTAGAAAGCTCTTTTCGATACGAACCCAACGGTTCCGGTTTTAGGAGAATCCGACGGTCGGATCTCCCGTAATGTTCATTTGAAATAAATGGTCGAAATTTACGAACTGCCGCGGCGCGGCGCGTTCTATTCAGGCCATTATATTATATATATAATATATATTTCGTCGATTTCTATTTAAAACGAAGTTTATAAATAGTTTTAAATTCGTTTCAAAAACAATTTCAACTTCCATTTCAATTCAAATCAAAATTGAATTCTTCCTTATAAATTCGTTTTAAAATTCATTTCTATTCAATTCAAATTTCAATTCAATTCGAATTCATTTCAATTCGGTTTCAATTCAATTCGAATTCGTTTTCAATTCAATTTAATTCAAATTGGTTTTCTATTCAATTCAATTCGAATTCAAATTGGTTTTCTATTTAATTCAATTCGAATTCATTTTCTATTCAGTTCAATTCGAATTCATTTTCTATTCAGTTCAATTCGAATTCATTTTCTATTCAGTTCAATTCGAATTCATTTTCATTTCAGTTCAATTCGAATTCATTTTCTATTCAGTTCAATTCGAATTCGTTTTCTATTCAGTTCAATTCGAATTCGTTTTCTATTCAATTCATTTCGAATTCGTTTTCTATTCAATTCATTTCGAATTCGTTTTCTATTCAATTCATTTCGAATTCGTTTTCTATTCAATTCATTTCGAATTCGTTTTCTATTCAATTCATTTCGAATTCGTTTTCTATTCAATTCAATTCGAATTCAATTTCTATTCAGTTCAATTCGAATTCGTTTTCTATTCAGTTCAATTCGAATTCGTTTTCTATTCAATTCATTTCGAATTCGTTTTCTATTCAATTCATTTCGAATTCGTTTTCTATTCAATTCAATTCGAATTCAATTTCTATTCAGTTCAATTCGAATTCGTTTACTATTCATATATATATATATATATATTCACTTTTCACTATATACGATATTTTCATTTTCCAATATATATGATATTTTCCCTTTCAATATATACGATATTTTATTATCGATTTCACATCAACCTCACAAACAATTTTCACATCACATCAATCAAACAAACAAGCCATCCATGGTCTGTGGATGACGGGTGTCGGGTGCTACTAAGCACCGTCTGCATCCTAGTATATATATAACTAGAAAAAGAAATTGAAGAGTGAGAAGTTCTCACCAATAGCTATCCAACTACTACGACTCTTCCTTATAAATTCGTCGCCTTTCTCGCCTTCTTGTCGCTTTCGTTGCCCGTATTCTCTACATAGGTAAAAATCGAATTTTTACTATGTTATTCAATATATAAAGATTGCATTTTGACTTCGCTATTAAATATGAAGATTATATTTTTATTATTCTTATGATGTAACAATTATATTTTTATTGCTTTAAAAATATAAGAATCATACCTTACTATTTCTACTTAACAAAAATTCCATCTTTTCTGTTTTTTAAAAAAATATGATCTTTAATTTCAAGTTCAAATCTTTTCCTATTAAGAGATCAAACCCCTTTTTCTTTTATCTTTTTGAAAATGCAGTTTTTATATCCTTTTCAAAATGCAGTTTTTTTCTTCTTTTAAAAAAATGCAGTTTTTAAAAATCTTTTTTTAAAAATGCAGTTTTTTTCTCCTTTTAAAAAATGCAGTTTTTTTCTCCTTTTAAAAAATGCAGTTTTTTTTCTTCTTTTAAAAATGCAGTTTTTAAAATCTTTTAAAAACAGTTTTTGTAATCCTTTTAAAAATTCTGTTTTTATTTTCTATTAAAAAAGTCAGTTTCTCTTTTTAAATTTCTGTTTTTAAAACTCTTTTATAAAAAAAAACAGTTTTAAAACTTTATAAAAAAACAGTTTTTATAACTTATATAAAAATTCAGTTCTATTTCTTTTTAAAATTTCAGTTTATAAAACTAAAAAAAACAGTTTTCAAATCATATGAAAAAAAACAGTTTTCAATCATATATAAAAAAAAACAGTTTTCAATCACTGTAAAACAAAATAAAACAAAACAAAATAATGTACAGGCTCACCGAGGTTTCTAAGGGGAGGAGGAGGAGTCGGCGGTGGCTCGTGGGTGGAGGCGCTCGAAGGTGTCGGCGAGGCTTCGGGGGTTGCTGCGATTCGATGGCGGCGGCGTCTGGAGGGAGGAAGGAACTGAACGGAGGGGTGCGGCGCGAGGGCTCGTCGGCGTCGTTCGAGATAAGGCGGCGCTCGATGATATTAGGGTTTTTTTTTTTCGTTTTATGAATAACTGATTCGGGGGGGGGGGGGCAACAGAAGAGAAAAGGGGAAAGGTGGGTTTTTTTTTTTATTATTATTATTTAATTATTTAATTATGCACAAGGGTTGACTTTTACATACGACCTCGAAACGAGGTCCACTGCCTGTCGTCCATAGCGTTTTACCCCCATTCCGAACACAATGGGATATGTATCGTAAGCTGGTTTGATCGTTACAATCAGTTTCCGTTGAATTTACAATTTAAATCCTTATATTGAATTTTAAACGTACATTTCAAATTACCGGGGTCACATACTAACTAGAAAAATTCCAGAAAAATATTTTCTAGCTTCGTATTGACGATACGGTCCTAACAAAACTAGTTTCGTCGAATTCTGAGACCGTTTGAAAAATGGCCAATTTCCAGTCGATTAAAATCAACTAAACCGGTCAAACGCGTTTTCCTTTGCCACGCTCACATATTGATTCGAAAATTTATGAAATTTGAAACCTAGCAATAACTTAACATCACGGACCCAACAAAACTGGTTTCGTCGAAATCCGAGGTCGTTTGCAAAACGGCTATTTTTAAGGGCCTTATATATATAAAAATATATATAAATTCCACAGCGACTATTTCTAATTTTAAACTGGACATATCTTATCATTTCTAAGATGAAATCCCAGTTTGTTAACTTCGTTACAAAGATATAGTTATACAGATTCAAATATTTCTTGTTTCGTTCAATTCTGACTTATATTGAATTCTGTATATTCATTTGAAATTAGAAATCGAATTTTCGAACTACCACGCCATTTTCAATTCCTTTTATAATTATATATAATTATTTATATTCTAACGATGACGTGTATAAATATATACGTTCGAATTATATTCAAAATAAATTTCTCGTCGCTATTATTTAAAATAATTCATTTTAAATAATCAAAATTCGCTAAAATTGCCAAAATAAAAATTTCAAACTGGCCCAGATTTTCGGGTTGTTACAATAGCGCCTGAGGTGGTTGCGATGGCCTGGGAAGCGTCGAACTGGTGTCTGATTCAAGCTATGCAACAGGTAGCACTTTTGGGTATATAAATGGTGAGTGGGGGAGTATGTTGGACCTGATGATAAGTGGAGTCGGATCTTTATTGTTTAGGGATGTTGGGGGGAAGTCAGACAGTGTTTGGGACAGTTGTTGGAGGAGTACGGCGAGACAATACAACATTGATCGATGTTGGGTCGATGATGTGGTGGAGCAGCAGTGAGACAGTGACTGTGAGTAGTTAAAATGAGAATGGAGTTTATTAGAAGATGTTCGATGAAATGCCGAAGAAAAATGGATTAATTTTTTTGGAGCTTTTTTTCCAGCAAAATGGTTCGATGATTGCCAGAATTAGCTTCGTGATTGGAATAGCGATAAGGTATACGATTTATGAAATTTAAAAATACATTGAATGGTTCATTTATATATTATAGTAGTTAATTTTGAAATCGATATCATTCAATCGCTAAATCAAAATTTAAATAAATCGTAGGTGCGATGTAAATTTATTCGAGAAGATTCATAGTCGCGATGAGATAAAATTTTATGAGATATTCGGCAGTGAAAAATCACGATGAGTAAATCTCACTCAAAATTTATTTAGAATTATTTTTACAAGTTAAAAATTATTGTTTGTTGATTGTTTGGATGCTTCAAATATTATTCGTTGCTGTTAAAATATATTAGTTATTTAGGCTTGGTGGTTGCTATTATATATATATATATATATATATATATATATATATATATATATTGGTGGTTGGATTTCCCGCAGTATCATTAGCGGATGATTAACCTATGCGCCCCACGCTATGATAGTGGATGACCTTCATACCGCGATATCATGCCTCGAAGCAGGATGGGTATTATTTATGTTGGCTAACGTCTGTGGATGCAGGGAAAAAAGGTTGGTGGGATCCAACTGGATTCCTCAAAAATATTATTATTTGTTTTTTTCACATATATTATCATATATGATATATTGACTGATAATTGGGTGGTTTGATTGTTTAATTATCACTGGGGCCGAAATGTTGATCTATAAAAATATTATAAAGGAGATTTTGAGATTTTAAATGGGAAATTTTATTTTTCTAAAAATAGAATTTGAAATTTGAATGGATTAAAAATATTGACTTGTTTCGAATAAATAAAACAAGTACCAAAATTTATAAACGATGTTTATAAATTAAAATATACAGGAATTTAAAGTGATAAATTTATAAACGATGTTTATAAATTAAAATATACAGGAATTTGAAGTGATGAATTTATAAATGGTGTTTATAAATGAAATGGAATGATTTTCATTGGATAATCAGGGAATTGAATTGAACTAAATTTATAAACGGTGTTTATAAATAAAGTGGAAAAATTATCATTGGATAATTTGAATATTTAAATTCAAATGTGAATTTAAAAATAGAAATGGGGAAATCGTTTTAAAGAACTAAACGATGGAATTTATTCTAAGGTTCAGAATATAAATTGAACTAAAATAAATCCGTAAGGATTTATGATTTGAATTCGATTAATTTTAATTTATTTAAATAGAAGTTAAATTGATTATGAAAATAAATTGGGTGTTATATATATATAAGTTATTATATATAGAAATTTCCAAAATAAGATTTTGGTTTTTAATAGATTGCGAAATAGACTTGTTTAAATATAAAACAAGGAAAAATTTATAAAATGGTGTTTATAAATATAACGAATTAATTATCAAGAGATAAATTTGAATATTTAAATTTAAATTCAAATTCAAATAGAATTGAAAATAGAATTTGAATATAGAAAATTCAAATATAATTAGAATGTAAAAAATTCAAAAAGAATTTGCATATAGAAAATTCAAATAGAATTGAATTTGAATGTAAAAAAATTCAAATGGAATTTGAATATGGAAAATTCAAATAGAATTTGAAAATAGAAAGTTGAAATCATTTTGAAATGGGAACGACGAAATATATTTCAGAATGCGGATTTTTAAATAGAATAGAAATAAATCCAAAGGATTTATAATTTGTCAAAGGAATTGGAATTAAATATAGAAGATTGAAGGATAAATAAATTTTTTACCGGTAAGGGAAAATCGACAATTATAGATAATCAAAAATATTAAGTTGAACTCGGAAAATTGGTTTAGAATATATTAAAGTATATTAGAAAGGAGTTAGAATTTATATATAAACGAAGTTTAAACGTTTATATATTAAATATAATTAAAACGAGCTCGCCACAGCGCGATAGTTCGTAATTTGGCGTTTCGAACTTCAATTGAGTGTATAGAACTCAGTTTAAGTCGAAATTTTTTAAAACAAGAATCGGCATGACCGATTTGATAATAGTTTTCTAATGGAAGAGAAAATTCTGGATTTTGTCGTATAGATTTTTAGTTATGTCAAAATCAAATTTTCAGAAAAGCAGCGCAAAAATCGTTTAAAAACCATAATGGTTTATTTAATTAAATAAAAAGGATTTTTAGGAAATAAAATCCGAATTGCCATTAGAAAAAATCCAGACCGGAGATGTAAAATAAGTATGAACTCCAGTGAAGTAAGCGAAATGATTTTTGAAACAAAAATCAGATTTTTTATTGTTGAATTAAATTAACTAATTTGAAGAAAAATTAGTTAATGAATTTGAAATCGAAATTGAACTTTGGATCAGAAAAGGGGATTGTAAATTTATATTCAAAATTGAATATGGAATTTGAATTGAAAATGGGATTCGAACGGTAATAAGAAAGTTAAAATATATTTGAATGTGATATGTTCAAATGGAAAAATGAAATGAGCAAACGAGCTGATTAAAGAATAAATTAGCGAATCTAGTTAAAATGGACAAATTGAGTTGGAATAAATTAGGGATGGAAGTATATGGGTTAGACAGGTATGGAATGAAGAGGATGAAGATTTTAATTTATGTGCCCGACAAAAAGGTACACGTTTAAATTCCATATGAGATTTTATGCGTCGTATCGGCAAGCCACTTGGCTTTTTAATTTTCTTTTTGAATGGAGAGGGCATGTGTGGCGGTTTGGGGATTTTCCTGATGCTCCCGGTACAAAGGAGGTTATGGTGAAATTTTCCGGAAATTTAAGGAGTTAGAATATTTTTAAGAAATTTTGATAACTGGAAATCAATGTATCGATATTTATAGAATTCGATAAGGAAATGAACTTAAAAATAGAATATTATAAACAAAAAGGAAATCCATGATTAAATCTGATAAAAATAGAAAGAGAAATGTATATATGTTTTAGAAATGGAAAATTGGTTGAATATGGTGTTAATTATTCGAGTTAGTGGTCTTGTCTGTTTTGAAGTTAAAAATATTTTCAGTCAAGGTCTGAGAGGTAATAATACCCCAACTCGATTGATTTCATTATTAGTTGATAAATAGAAAGATTCAGTTTCGAAGAGAAATGTTTAAAGAGATTTAGTCGAATGCAGTATTTTGGGTTGTCGTAACGATGTTTTACATAAAATTTGTTTTAACCAAATAAGTGGAAATTTTGTAAATATAATAGTAATATTTCCTAAGTCTAAAAATGAATGGTCGTGTAAGAGATAAGTAATTGGAATATTTTCCAATTATTAATAGAATATTTTTTTCAAAGTATAGAAAATAAAAGGAAGCTATATATGGAAATGTTTTCCAAATAGCGTAAAAGGGCAAGATGATTGTTGAAAATATTTGGTTAACAAATATTGGTAAGGAAATGGAATATTGATTTAATTAATGAAAAATTAATTAAGAGGCCCAGTGATTTGTTTGATGGTTGGAATGTTGTTTATTTTTCTTCGATAGTTAAATAACCAACTATCGAAGTGTTTGCCAATATCGTTGTCAATATGGAGAGACTGGTTGGATTATTATTCGTGAACCACTCCGTATTGGCAGTAGCGTTGCGAACTAGATTATATGAAGATAATCAAAGATGGAGTAAAGTGCAAGAACTTTTTCTATTATTAGAAATTGTGCCTTTGGTTTCGTTCAATCCCAGAACGAAAGTAAATGGACGAATGTCTGACAAAGTATTTACAATGATCGCATATGTTGTTCTGTACAAATATATATGGTGGCGGAGGATTTATTTTCTTAGCATAATATCCAGAATATATTTGTGCAAATCAATTAGTGATTAACGGATCTGACAATGTGGCATTCAAAGTGATTGTGTTATCAAGGAATGATAAGTAATCGTATCCTCAGGCCTCAACGACAGAGAAATGACAAAAATCGGGCAGGCAGCATGGCTATGTGGGTCGCTCCCATTTGGGTGTATAATCACCTATCTAGAGAAATTCCTTTTACTTCTTTAATCTATCGATGTTGTCCCTTTTCGGGAAACGGTTGGTGATCCCAACCGTTGGTGATCCCAACCGTTGGTGATATACATTCGATACACTCAAGCGAAATGAGTGGTCGGTCATGTGTGAGCCGGGTTTCAAGATGTTCTTGTTGAACCCAGTATATTCCTCTCTAGAGATACACTATCGGAAGCTGGTTCCATACCTTGTCATGTTGGAAATTCAATCCCCAATAAGTGCCCTACGGTTTTTGATTTTATATTATATATGGAGCGTGAGATGCAAGCGTTCCGCTAGATTGTTATTTATTTGATTTAGACACTATTATAATATCACTGGATTTTTGAATCAAAGTGTTTTGGGTTATAGTAAGGTAAAAATCGTCCATGTTTATGTGTGGGCTGGTCTTACTATTATCCTTTCTTTCGAAAGGATTTTGAAAGTTAAACAAATGGTTGGAGTTTACTCACACCAGTCCCATGACTGACCCAGAGTTTATTTTGTTTTGTTTCCCCTAAAGTCTTGGGTGCCCATATTTGTACGTGCAGTCAAGTAGTCGGGATTTTACAGATTCACTTGGAGGAGCTTGAAGTAGGAGGCTTCACCTGTTAGCTATAGACTATCATATTTCCACTGTGTACTATGTGGTATCTGGAAATAGGTGTTTATAACTGTTCCAGGAATAACTGTTGTGCTCTGATGATGGTATGTATATAAAGTTACTGATTTGTATTTCAAAGGTTATGTTATACAATATATTTTATTCGTTCCTCTATGAGATTTGTATTCTTTGTTTTCTTCTCTTCTAATATTTCTTTCTTTCTATTTCTCATCCTCTAACTTCTTTCTAATAATGATTCGTATTTCTGTGCAATTTGGGTTAGACGTGTGGTGTTATTAGTCAACTTAGATAGTACGGATTTGCGGACCATTACATGTTTATTTATTTATTATTAAAATTTTAATTCATGAATAAATAGTTGTATCATTAATTATTTACTCACAAATTTACATTCCTATATGGACGTAATATATTTTATTGTGTTAAGTTGCTTATTAAGTACGCTAGGAATTTTATCGAGACATGGGATGCCACTGTATCGATAGGATTTTCTAAATACTTTGGTGAGACAATTCTGACAAAACACTTATATTAAATAGTTATGCATATCCATTGAACCATAGTATTAGTAATTTTATATAAATCGATGGTGAGGCAAATCATTATTATTGGTTGACAATTTACGGTCATTGGGTATTAATCTTGGGATATTTAAGGAAAATAATGTTGGTGATGACTGCAGCACCATCGAGATTCATTTTTGAGTCTATGAGTAAGAATTGTCTAAATTGGTTTTCATTCTTCTTATATCTGGCTATGACTATGGAGTTAAAGCCCCGTAATATCCCGGCTATAGCCCGTAGCGCTCTTCCACCGCTATGTTATTTCAGTTTATCCCCGATGACTAGTAGATACTCTTTATGCCCCGCTAATTTCTGCTGCATCTGCTAAACCAATGATTTTTACCACCCTCTTTAGTAATATCAATATACAAAGGTTAATTTGACTAGTTCTCTTTTAAAACAATAAGATAAGTTGTTCTAAAGGACTAATTTTTAAGGCTGAAGTCCCCAATATAAAGTAGAAATCTATTATAGACATCAGATCTAGTGCTTATAACCACGATAATCTTTTTTTCGTAATATAAGGTTGACTAATATTGGATTCTTCTACGAAGATCATGTGAGAATGATAGCCAACAAATTTTGAATATTCATTTTTACATTTAATGAACATTTTTTCATATCCGCTTTATCCCCGCTAATTCCCTAATGCAACTTTTTACACCTCCGCCGCTATTGAACCGCTAAGCACTTTTACTACACTGGGCTATGATGGCCATTTTGATCTTTCTCGAGTAACCTTTGGGTTATGCCCTCTTGCAAAAAAATTCTTTGATCATTTTATGTTTTATAGCGGAGTTTGCAATTTGTTCGTAAATATTTGAGTTAAGTTAGTGGTTATGGGACATTTAGCTAAACTCGCATATTTGATATCTCGATATAAATTATGCTTTCTTTGTTGATCGTTGATGATCACTTTGTGGTTTTGATCTTTTGATCATTTGTGGAGTATTTGAGTTTTCCAACAATGTGATGGATTTTGTGGAGAATTGACCAAACTGCTTGGGTAGGTGTAGGCGACCTTGTCAAGGCTATTGTAATGTGTGAGGATCATGCTCACGTAGTTTGTGTTACTTATGATGTCACCATTTTTGAAATGACTGCCATTATATATATTTACATTGATTGGAAGTTATCAAAGCATTTCTGTTTATATGGTGATTACCGCGATTTATGCGTTCTCTTCATCTATTTATGACGCAAATTGCTTACGTGTTCATTCGTGGAGCCATGCGCTCCTTTGTATTTTATGGACCTTTTTGTATGTATCCATTTTTGTGTTAAGAGAACCAATTTTTATTAACATTGTGATTTATGGGTTTGTATGCTCACATTGTTATGGTTCGAGTGTCTTTCCAGTTTATGATTTTTCTAGATTTCTTTGGGTGATTTCTAGAATTTGGTGATTTGAGTTTTCATTTAAAATTATCTCGAATCTTCTTTTGAAAAGTAATAAGCTATATTTTGCTTATCGATCTTAGCCTCAAGTTTTCAGATTTTGATTCTTGATCTCTAAACTTTCTTAATTGGGGATCTTGCATGAATTCCCACCATTTGTTTTTCGTATACTAAATTGAGTTTAGTATTTCGATAGACCAACTTTGTAAAAAGTTGTTATTCCTTTGTGAAATTATTCTACAGGCTAACTTCGGTGGATTTTTTTAAAATCGTATTTTTACGGATGATTAACTCTCTTTTATGCGACCAATCTTTTCATGCTTATTTGCATGTTTTGTTTATTCTACTTTCATGGTGATTTTCGGGATGGATTTACCTAACCATTCCGAGGCCCACATTTTATTTTCTGAGAGTATCATCCATTTTGACGTTCCATATTTGTGGTACAGATTCCTATTGTTCTAACGATTCTAATTTAGATCCATTAGCTTTCTTATGATTTCTAAATTCTCATAGCTATGAGAATGACAGTAAGGAAGACGTGTTTCTGTAATTCACAATTGCTCATGAATATTTTGCGATCTTTACATCTGTTTTAGGATGACCACCTTGATGGGTAATTGGGTTCGGAATTGATTTTCATTTTTCGCGACTCAATCTATTTATGTGATTGTTTTACTTAGTGACCGACCACTAAGCATAAAGGTGAGCTATTTGGTGGAGAAATCCAATGGAATGTTTTAGCTTTGCCACCGTTGAAAGCTTAATAAATTCCTTACCTCGAATTGATGGTCTATTTGGTAAGTTAGTTGTGCTATAGTCATTTCATTATTAGAATTAGCAATCGGTTATCATCAACTTTTTAAATGAAAAGTACATTTTTTTTGGCTCTGTGTCGTTCTTGTTTTGTTAGTTATGGTTAACAAATAATCTAGTTTATTTTGTTAACCATTAGTGAACCAAATTTGCGGGGTCATATCCCAGCGGGTTTAACCTCATTAATGTTGGTGATATTTTTGTGTATTTGAAAACCAAAAATTTTCAAGATTGATGGAATTCTTTCATCTTCTACCATTTATCATGCTTCCTTTATTTAGAACTTGCTCGTGAAATATTAGAGGACGTGCTAATATTTATGATTAATGATTTTAGGGGTTTATTAGAAATTTAAAGTTCCAATTTATTAGATCGTAAAATATTAGAGTAGGTGCCAATATTTTCAATTTAGGTTATGTAACCCAGATTTTATTTCTTAATCTTGTTTCCCCAACGAGATCGCTTATATTTGTGAATGGGATTTATATAACCATCATGCACATGTTTTTTAATATAAGAAAAATTGGTAAGCTTGAACACCTTTAAGGAATTTTTAAGTGATAAAATTTTCTAGTTAAAATGCGATAGGGAACGTTTGATGATTTTGGATAGTCGATACTTCAAGCTTAAATTTGGACGTTTAATTAGATTTTGTTGAGAACATAAGATAATAGGTTTTTAATTTACAAACATATTTACATTTAAATGAACGAATTAGATTTTTATTAAAACGAGCTTGTTGCGTAGCGGTAGTTCGTGATTTTGATAAATGAACTTCAAGTGATTGTATATGATCCAACATGAGTTGGAATTTTGGGAAATAAGAATCATCCGGATCTATTGGATTATAGCTATCTAATGAAAGTAAAGATTTGAGTTTCATATTGTAAATTTTGAGATACACCTAAACGAAATTTTCAGAAAAATCGCGATGCAGTATTTTGCGATTTGAAATTTATAATTTAAATAATTACTAAAATTGACGTTTAGAATTTAAGTAAAAGAAATTCTAATTTATTGAAAACCACGTATGATTAAAATAAGTTAGTTTCCTGTATATGTTCACGAGTTTTATTTGAACATTATATGTTTATAGACTTAAGTCATATAGTGACTTATAACTCAAAGTTAAGAATCTATGAAATTGTTCATAAGTGAATTTTAGTAGAAGAATGATATACTAAATTGAATTTCTTGAGTTAATCAATTTCTGTATAGATTCTATTTGTTGATTATGGGTTTTTATTTATAATGAGTTTTTCGTTAAGTAATTGCGAGGATGCAATTTCTTTAAAGGGGGAAGTATGTAACAATCCACGTATTTCGCGATAATATATTTATATAATTTATTTAAATATAACATCGTTAATCGTGTATAGGTCAAAAAAGTACTTTTTGCATATGAATGAATTTGGACTTGAACCCACTTTCATTGAGTTCAAAATGTTGTTCATGACAACAAAAATAAAAACATCGATATGTATGGAGTTTGTGAATTTTGGGACTATGGTTGGGGCTAGGGTTAGCAAACCTAGCCCACTATTATAACCCACCTAACTCACTACTCCTTCATTCATTTTCTCATACTCCACAAAATTAGTAATAGGGAAGGGAAAATTAAAATTCCCTAAGCCCTAGCTCAATCTTAGGAATCCAATTCGTGTGGAAATTAAGTGCAAATCCAAGATGAAGAAAGGTAATATAACAACACGGAATTTCTAAACCAATTTAATTTTTTTATTTTAGCTATCTTAGTGGGTTTTGAATATTTAAAATGATTTATTTTAATTAAAAATGATTTAAAATTTATTTAAATCGAAGTTAGAACGTATAAATTTAATATTTCATTAAAACGAACTCGAAATGGCGCGGTAGTTTGAAAATTCGATTTTTAATTTCAATTGAATGTATGGGATTCAAAATAAATTGGATTTCGTTAAAACCAGAAAAGTAGGAATATATTGAATTGTAGTTTTCTAAGGAATGTAAGAAACTGAGATTTCACTTTATAAATTGAAAGTTATGTCCAGTTTAAATTTAAGAATAGTCGCTATGGAATTTATATATATTTTTATAATATATAGCCCTTAAAGATAGCCATTTTGCAAACGACCTCTGTTTTCGACGAAACCACTTTTGTTGGATCGGGAATGTCAAACTATTGTTAGGTTTCAAATTTCATAATTTTTGGAATTAAAATGTGAGCATAGTAAATTTAAACGTGTTTTGAATTTCAGTTTAAATTTTATCGACCAGTTAAAAAGGCCATTTTTCAAACGGTCTCCAAATTCGACGAAATTGATTTTGTTTGGACCGTATCATCAAAACATAGCTAGATTTCAATATTCGTAATTTTTGGAGTTAGTATATGGCTCCGGTAAATTAAAATGTACGTTGAAAATCAATATTGAACGTTATATCAATTTATATTTTAATTTTGATGAAAACTGATCAAAACAAACGAATTGGCTTACGAAACGTATTCCATTGAGTCCGGGATGGAGGTAATGGCTAGGGGCAACAGTCGTTGGGCTTGATTCGGAGTTCGAACTGATAAACATGTATTTTTGAAATTGAAATAATATTAAGAATATATATAAATATCCATTTTCCGCAAACCCTAATTCATTCCAAAAAATTTCCCACGTCGATTAAAAATGGATGGTCGGTTTCTTCAATTCTTTCTCCTCTCTTTTCTCCAAAATAGACCGATGAAATTCAATAACCCCTGAAGCAAAATCGAAGAGCTTGCCGAGCTCTGTAAATCCAACGGCAATGATCGTCTCTCGTAGGATATAGGCCTCAATTTTCGCCCTCAAAGTATTCACGGTTGCCTGCCTTTTCTGGCACGGTGGTGAGCTCGAGTTGGACGTGGAGTGGCGTGGGCGGAGCTAGCGTGAAGGCGGAGGGGATGGCGTCGTCTGATCGGAGCTTGGTGGTCCGTGGGTAGTGTGGCGTCGAACTATTGAAATCGAGGGTGGGTTTCGGGAAATCGCATGGGGGATGAAGACGGATTAAATGAGGGTTAAGTTTTAATTAATTTGTTAATTAAATATTAATTAATTTAATTATGTAATTAATGCAAATATTACCATATCTTCTTCATACGAGGTCTAAATCCGATGATTTCAGTTGCGTTGCGATCATGACAACGAACGCAACAACATGGAACTGACCAAAACGGAAATGGAGCAAATTGGTTTTTCAGTTGAATTAAACACATGTTTAATTCAGTTTGAAAATGAAATCGTCCAATGAAGAATGGCGGAATGGAAACCAACGTGAGAACTCCTTCTCATTCAATATTTTATCATGTAGTTATTTTTGGAGTTCCACATACGAATTCACACAAATCATTTAAAAAGAAGCAATGTATCGATATTAGCGACACTCGCATTTCGTACTCCGCGGGTGGCCACTCGTGGCGCTGTAAATGGAATTGGGTAGTTAAGTATTTATTTATATGGATGATTTGGTGATTTATGTGTTGTGATGGTGATTTTGTGATATTTAACATGTTAAATAATATTAATATTATTGTGATAGATAAAATAGACCAAAATATTTGTTTTATAATTTAAACAGTAAAAATTGATTAATTAGAAAAATAATTCGAATCAAATTTTAATTGATTAAATTTCATAACCAATGATATATTTAAATTGACTGTGGTTGTTTGAAAACCCCACACGGGTATTGGGATGATATTCGACATGCACTAATCCCCATAATTAGTTGTACGTCAATCGATTGGTTTAAAGACTGTGGTGAGCGTTATTTATTTTAATGCTTATATAGTTGTAGAATACACTCTGGATGATGTTTGAATGTTTAATGATTATTTATCATAATTGTTGAATACATGAGATGTATGAAATCCACATAACTAAAATTATATGGTAATTGATTAAGTCGCATTCCAATTCAGAAATAACGAATATTTTAAAATAATATTCAATGAATAATCAAAATATGATTTTGATGTCCGATTTTGGATGGACACGAAAATTCTAAAATATATGAAGTCGAGTTACGTAGAAGTGCGCCATTTTAACTCGAACGGATTTTTCTATCAATTTTATTCATTTTAAAACGAATATAGAAAGAATTTATTTAAAAATCTGAGATTTTGAATATAATGATATGGAATATTCAATTTTGATTTAAAATTGAAAAAAAAATGAAGTTGAAATCATTTTAAATGGATTTATAAACGATTTATAAAATAGTTTTTAATGGAAATCAACGATATTATATATATATATATTTATAATTAAGTGGCTTGAATAGAACGCCCCGCGTAGCGACCATTCGCAAATTTCAACCATTAACTTCAAACAGATGTAACAGGAGATCCGACGACCGGATTCTCCTAAAACCGGAACCGTAGGGTTCGTATCGAAAAGATATTTCCATTGAATATATGGGATTTAAATTTTAACAGTAGGATTATAAATTATGCCCGAATCAATTTTAGAAAAGGTCGCTATGAATGCAGTTCGGTGGCCGGTATTGGAAACCGACTGTAAGGGCCTAAATAAAATTATTAAAAATATGGAAAAATTGTGTAAAATCATAGTAAATGGTTTGGAAGGTTTTTGAATGAAAGAAATCCATATTTGAAAAGATAAAATATATTTTTATCAAAATAAACTAGTTAATAACTAGAATAATAATCCAATGTTTTTAAATAAATAAATTGGATTGTAAATGGATTTTAAAATAACCAGAATTTTCCAACGAAAAAATTAGGATAGATTTGAATGGAAATAATCTTCGTAATATTTCGATATTGGATTTCGTGATTATACGGTTATTGTGGAGGAATTTGGAAGATACAGATATCGTTATTCCCAATACAATATCCGTTGGTTTCAGAATTTGATATTGAAAATAAGCCAATATTAATTTCTATTCAGCTGTGTTTAATATCAAATTGGATTTTGGGTTCGTCGTGAATGGTGTCTTCAATAACACTGTTCTTAAACCCATTTAAGAATAGAATAAATCTTTTAATTAAGATTTAGAGAAGTTTACCACTTAATTTAATTGGAATCGAAATGAATTTTTTTTTTGGGTTTATCATGGACAATGTTTTAAATAACATTTGATCTTTAACCTAATTAACAGTGAAGATATAATTTGGAATTTATAAATCTTTTTATTAAGATTTAATAGACATTTTCTAAAGTAAAGTTTTCCAGATTAATATATTAAATGGAATTCGATTTGGTAATAATCGAAATAAGCTTCTGTAAAGGAAGACCGTTACTATATATGGAATTTAAAAGGGTTTGCCATTATTCCATTTATATTATCAGTCTGATACAGAAATTTATATCAATTAAATGTTGATTTGTTTTCCACGAAGATTCCATATTTAATAGAAGTTGAGTTGGATTTATCGTGAATTGTGTTTTTAATAACATTGGCTGTAACACCCCACGTCCATTAATGTCACTCACAAAGGGAATGCATTAACTTCCATGGAGGTTTTAAGTGAATATAGAACAGTAAAATTACAACAAGATAGATATAAAATAGTACTTGGAAATTCAAAACCTTTATTTCATTGTAGCAGAAGTCAAAACATGTTTGATTACATCATAACACCATATTCAATGTCAAGTACAATATCTATCTTGATAAAACAAGTACATAATCCCATTACATGAATAGCCATTAAAAAGAAAGATAACAAGCTGGACTTTACTTCAGCAGTCCAAGCTTTCCAGAAGATAAGCGATCCAACTAGACTCCACTAGAACTTGGCCCAACCGGCGGACCTGAAGGGAGAAAAAGGATGGAAAAGAGGGGGTCAGACATAAAGTCTGGTGAATATGATAATTCTACAATAGTATTACCAAAATAACTGGACTAAGGCATAAGCTGGAAAACAAGAAAATGTCTATGAAGAGCAGATTAAGGACATAGACAATCGCTAAAGGCAACGTTATAGGCGCTCCTAAATACTAAAGGATAAACACTATACTGCACCACACCAGTCACCCTAAAGATTCATCCCACTTAGCTTCACTTAGAAACTTTCCCAATGGCTTTACGTACCCCTAGCTGACTACATAGGTGCCGCCTGCCCCTATCTCCACTAGGTGTACCCTACTTCCCATTATTCGATCGGCTCCCAAACTCGTAGATACCCGTGCTGGCCCCACAGTGGGGTGTATCACTCCCCTAAAGTGGCAACCTGATACAACGGACATGCACGGCTTATACCTACACGATGCAACAACGTCTTACCTACCAGCCCGGGTCCACACACGCATATGAAACCCGTTGGACTTGCGTTGCCACCGCTCCCTGTTTTGGCCTCTTATAGTCAAACCCAGTATGCGTGTCCCGTCCTCGACTTGGGTCGAGCCCACAAAGATACGTTTTGGGATACTGGTTGAAATGGGCCCCCACTATTTACCACAAGCATTCCACCTAAGCTTGTCCCCATTAGTCCATCCCACTTAACCCACTTAGTCATGTTCATTTACATGTGTGTTTGGTTAAGTCTAATCGTATTTCAAATGCCTCTAAAGGCAACCACCAGATTCCTCATGCCACCCAAGGCACCTACTTAACCCCCATGTCCCACCTTACATGATTATCTGGTTAAGTATTTCTTAGTTCATTAAGGCCATAACCTCATAAAGACCTCTCACATTAGACTGGCATTTATGGCAGCTGGATTTGCCGGGCGGGTCCGGGCAGTCTTACACCATAAAAGAGTCTAACCTCGTGTCTTTACAACTGTTATGCTTTAGTTTGGGCCTAGGACCTCTCACATTGGGCCGACATTTGTGACTACTGGATTTGCCGGGCGGGTCCGGGCAGGTTTACATCACAAACGGGTCCAACCTCGTGTCCTAAGCATTGATTATTAATAATAATCCACTTTCCCCCAATTTTAATAATTCCCTACTTGAATTATTAATTACTTCCAATTTTTAACAATGTCCATAATTGACTCAATTATGGACATTCATTCATGGTATGCAACATCTTACAAAATTGCACCCAATTTATTAATTCCTAATATTACCCCTACCCCACGTTTGAACGTTTATTCGCAAAATATATGTTAGACTCGAATAGCCTAACTCATAGCATAAAAGAGATTATCATAATAACAACATGTATATGTGACCAAATGAATCATAATAAGGGGTGAAACTTGCATATGTCCAACTTGCATAGATTATACATGTCATGGATCTAAAGGTGTCAACTTGTTCAAAATTCACCTAATATGATCTCAATCAATTTTCATAAACTTACATATGAACATGTGTGAATCAACATCATCTAATTTTTTTAACAACATGGTTTTATATGGGTACACCTAACTCAATAGGCAAATTCCCATAATCAAGTTTTATTTAATTATAGTTTCAAGTTTATGGGTACACCTAACCTAATAGGCAAATTCCCATAAACAAGATCCATTTAAATTAAGAAAAAAAAACATAACTTTAAGCATGATCCAACAACATCATGATTTTTCAACATAATATAGCATGATTTATAACATGGCATAGTATGATAGTATAACATAGCTTGACATGATTCTCAACATAGCACGACATAGCATAAGAGAATTTACAACATAGCATGACATAGCATATATAATTTATATCATACGACAACCTAATAACATAATAAGAGATCCACAATATATATAATTTACAATTACAAATCACATCACTTTCTTGTGATCCATTCATAACTGAGTCAAATTAGTTTGTAATAGTCTTGTGAGAATCATCATACTCACCAACAAAAGAAAAGAATTAGAGAAAGAGAGATCTTTTGATTTGATTTGTGTAGATTTAGTTGTAGATGATTAGGCTTCCTCTTCTTAGTTTGTGACGGCTATGCTGAACTCCATGGCAGCAGCATGACGGTAGCTTCTCTAATTTTACAAGTGATTTAGGTCTAGGGTCTACCCACTTATTTATAGATTTTAGAATTCATTTAGGCCATTAGATTTAACCTAGAAATAACCGCAGCCGTTCAGACAAGATGGGGTTTATCTTGTTGACTCAGCAATGAGTCAGAAGTGACTCAGCAATGAGTCAGAAATGACTCAGCAAACACTCAGCATATTAATAAACTTCTATTCATGTCATAAATATATATATATTTTCTACAATGTACATATTAGATACATCCCCCTTTACTTATTATTGTTTTTATATACATATTAGATACATCCCCTCTCTTACACACTTATTAATATTTTTATATTCATATTAGATACAACCCCTCTCTTACACACTTATTAATATTTTTATATTCATATTAGATACATCCCTTCTCTTACACACTTATTAATATTTTAGCAACTTTAGTGTTAATAGAAAATTCGGGGTGTTACATTCTCCCATCCTTTTAGGATTTCGTCCCCGAAATCTTCAAGTCTGGAAGAATGTATATCCTACCATCCAAATGTCCATCTACTCATCCATCATACACAGGCATCCATTGTCCTTAAAAGACTTCTAATGCTTTATGATCATATGCAAGTGTGTGTACATGTCCTTACCTAATGCGAAATCAGGCGGTCTACTGATTCAGTTGACCTCCTTAATGCAAATTATGTAAGTGTCATGAATCCATTATGTATGCAAAAGATCCTAATTGCTTACATACTACTTCTATATGCGTGCACACCCATTCAACCGAATGCAGCATCCATATGATGGTACAACCATTATACATCCATTATACTAAATACATCCATATATATGCAATATGCAATATGAAGTGACTGAGCCGATCTAGTGCCTAAAGTGTGTGTATATATGCATCCACGAGCAACCACTAGCAAACACTTGCATCCATTTTGCATCCATCATACATAACATGTCTCAAACACATGTTTCAACCATAGGATTATCCTAACTAAAGGTCAAAGATACTAATGAGAGGACATACTAAAGATAAGATAAGATAAGCTAAGCGATAAAGGAGAAATTAAAAGACATACCCTCAAAAAGAAAAGGGTACAACGAACGCATCTTCTCTTCTGTCTCCCAAGTTGCGTTGCTCTCATCATCTCCCCATTGCACTTTAACCAGTCTGACCTCTCGATTCCTCAACTTTTTGATCTCCGACCCAAGAATGCATGTAGGAGCTCGTCTAATTGTTGCATCACGCTCTATTTCCACCTCTTTAAGCAAGCTCGGCTCTACCACCTCCGCGGTCTTGTGCAAACACTTCCTCAAATGTGATACATGGAATACGTCGTGTACTCCACTAAGTTTCTCAGGCAACTCCACCCTATATGCCATCTTCCCAATCCTGTTTTTTACAGGAAACGGCCCTACAAACCTTGGTGCTAATTTCCCCACGGACCCAAAGCGAACAACATTCTGTAACGGAGATACTTTGATAAAAACCATGTCCCCAATGTCAAACTCAAGATCTGTCCTCCTCTTATCAGCATACGATTTTTGCCTATCTTGTGCTGCTTTCATCCTCCTTCGAATCAACTCAATCTTCTCCGAGGTTTCCCTAACCATATCGGGCCCAAGTAGGATTTTATCGGTAGATTCCCACCAACATGTAGGCGAACGGCAAGGCCTTCCATAAAGAGCTTCGAAAGGTGCCATGCCAATACTAGACTGAAAGCTATTATTATATGCGAATTCTACTAACGGAAGGTGCTCTTCCCATGTACCCCCAAAGTCTAGGATACAAAGCCTTAAAAGATCCTCTAGAATGCGATTCACCCTCTCGGTCTGGCCGTCTGTCTGAGGATGATATGCGGTGCTCAAACATAGCTGAGTCCCTACCACCTCTTGTAAACTCTTCCAAAATTCGCTAGTAAAGATGGGGTCACGGTCGCTTACTATACTAGAAGGAATACCGTGCAAACGAACTATCTCCTTAATGTATACAGAAGCCAACCACGGAGCAGTCCTCTTACTTTTCACGGGAATAAAATGGGTGCTTTTAGTAAGTCTATCTACTATAACCCAAATCCCCGTGTTACCCTTCCTTGATCTTGGTAATCCATCCACAAAATCCATTGAGATGCTTTCCCATTTCCATAGTGGAACTTCTAATGGGTGAAGCAACCCACCGGGTTTCTTTTGTTCTGCTTTAACTCGTTGGCACACCAAGCATCTAGCGACGTACTCGGCCACATCCTTTTTCATACCGGCCCAAAAGAAAACCCGCTTCATATCTTTGTACATCTTATCCCCGCCGGGATGAATGGTCATTTTTGAGCGATGAGCATCATCAAGAATGGCCTTCCTTAAGTCTTCGTCTTGTGGTACACAAAGTCTATTATCCCTTCGTAACCAACCCTTATCGTCTAGGGTATACCTACGAAGATGGCTTGACGACTCCCCCCCTTAGAGCTTTTCTACTATCTCAACCAACTGTGGGTCGTCTCGCTGTGCCTCACCAACCCGTCCTAGAAGTGTAGGTCTAACCTCCAAGGATGCTAACAGACCGGGTACTATGTCAACGGAGGGTCTAAAGTCAAACATAGAGATGAATTCTAAGCTTTGTCGTTCAACAAACAACGGACTCAAGGACAACCTTTTCCTACTTAAGGCGTCTGCCACCACGTTACCCTTGCCCGGGGTATATGCTATTTCAAAATCGTAGGAGGCTAAGAATTCCATCCACCGTTGCTGCCTTAAATTCAAATCCTTCTAAGAGAATAAGTATTTTAATGATTTGTGGTCAGTGAACAGTTCGAATTTCTCACCAAGAAGATAGTGACTCCAAGACTTAAGCGCGAAAACAATTGCGGCTAGCTCTAAGTCATGCGTGGGGTAATTCTTTTCATGAACCCTCAACTGCCTTCCACCATAGGCTATTACTCTTCCCTCTTGCATGAGGACCGCGCCAAGTCCCGTCCCACAAGCATCAGTATAGATGGTAAACGGTTTATTCCCGTCTGGCAGCACTAAGACTGGGGCTGAAGTTAAGGCTCTCTTTAAACGTTGGAACGCATCATCGCAATCTTTGTCCCACGTAAAAACCAGGTTCTTCTTCGTTAACCGTGTTAATGGAGCTGATATTTTTGCGAAGTCTTTGATAAACTTCCTATAATAGCCAGCCAACCCCAAGAAACTTCTTACTTCGGTTGCATTTTTAGGGACCTTCCAATCTTGGATGGCCACCACCTTTGCGGGATCCACTGCTATCCCTTCTTTGGAAACCACGTGCCCTAAGAACCGTACTTCCTTCCTCCAGAAGTGACACTTAGAAAATTTTGCCTTAAGGTTATGCGCTCGAAGGGTTTCCAACACTTCCCTAAGATGTAGGGAGTGCTCTTCTTTATTCTTAGAAAAGACTAAGATGTCATCCACAAAGACTACCACGAATTTGTTAAGGTATTCCCTAAACACCCTACTCATCAAATCAACAAAATATGCAGGGGCGTTTGTCAAACCAAAGGGCATCACTAGCCATTCATAGAATCCGTCAGGAGTCCTAAAAGCAGTCTTATCTATACTATCCTCAGCCACTCTCAGTTGATGAAAGCCAGTGGCTAAGTCCAACTGCGAAAACACTGAGGCGCCAACTAACTGATCAAAGAGATCGTCAATCCTCGGCAGTGGGTGTCGGTTCTTTTTAGTAAGCTTGTTTAGTTCTCTATAGTCCATACAAAGTCTAAGAGACCCATCCGCCTTTGTGGCAAAAACTACTGGAGCACCCCACTCCGATATACTACGTCTTATGAACCCCTTCTCAAGCAACTCCTTTACTTGCTTATTGAGTTCCCTCCTTTCACGAGGAGCCATGTGGCGCACTGGCAAAGATACGGGTTTAGCATTATCCACAAGATAAATTCGAAAGTCTATCTCCCGCTTTGGAGGTAAGCCCTTCACCTCCTCAAACACATCCGGATATTCCCGGACCACTTCTACCGATCGCAGGTTCTCTACAGACGCGTCAAGCGATTCAAGATAACTTAGCATAACGGAATTTATGGGATTACAAAAGATGTCGAGAGCATTACCAAGGCGAGTCACAAGCCTAACTACTCTCCTTTCACAATCAAGAATGGCCCTATTTCTAGACAACCAATCCATTCCTAAAATTAGCCCATAGCCCGTGAAGCCCAATACATAAGCATCACATCTAAATTCAACGCTAAGTATAGAGATTTTCAAATCCAAACATATCATGGTCAAATGAGCCGAACCCCCAATTGGATTTGAAACGACCAAGGGATCCTCTACTAAACTGGTGTTCAAGTGCAGTGATTCAACTAATGATGCAGAGATAAACGAATGAGATGCGCCAGAATCGAATAAGGTACGGACAGGATGATCAAACAGAAAAACTAAGCTTTCAACAGAAATTGTTCTACCTCTTTCTTGCAGCGGTGGGGCCGCAATAGCCTGAACTTGCCCCCTTGCCTGCCCTGGTGCCATAAGAGCCTGCACCTGTCCTCCCGAGGTAGACCCTGCCCTCTGCCCCTTCTTTGGACAGTCCTTCACTAAATGTCCCGCATCTCCACAATGAAAACAACCAGTCTTCTTTTTCTTTCTACAATCTTTGCTGAGATGGCCAGGCGTCCCACAATTGAAGCATTTCTTCTTCCCTTTGCCATTATTGTTTTTACCACCCTTCTTATTTTGCTGTTGGGGTTTCTTCTGATCCCCTTTCTTTTCAACTGCCTTATCCTCATGCATAAGTGCCATTTCTACTAGCTTTTCAAAGGTGGCTCCCATAGGGATGTGGGTCATAGCCAACCCTTGCAACGGTTCATTCAAGCCTCTAACGAACCTCAAAGCTTTCTTCTCTGGCGTGTTCACCAACTCCAAGCCAAACCTTGCTAACTGATTAAATTTATTGACATATTCCTTTACTGATGAGCTCCCTTGCTTTAGTGCCAGGAATTTTTCCATATTTAAGTTCACCTCTGCCCTTGAAAGAAACTTTGCCTCAAACCTTCGTCTGAAATCCGCCCATGAATCAACTGGACGTTCCCCGTTAGTGACCTCCCACCAAAACGAGGCCTCTCCCTTCATTAACCAAGCAGCTAAACGGACTTTCCTCCCATCTTCCACTTCAAAGATATCCAACAATTCCTCAGTCTCCTTAAGCCAATCTCTGGCCTCCACAAACGTCTCAGTCCCTTGAAAAGTTTTTCCTCCCATAGCCTTGAATTCCTTGCACGTCTTTGCAAAAGTGTCAACACGAGGAGGAGGAGGAGGAGGAGGAATGGGTGCAACTAGGGGTGGAGGAGTATCCGCTGGGCCTGCAGTGGTGGCCCTAGCCTCCAAGTATCTCCTAAATCACCCTGGAATCGTCACACCTTCTGGGAGATTAAGATCTTCAGCCATGCTGAAACGAAAAAGGAAAGATTCAAAATGGAGAATTCGAAAGATAAAGATAAGGATGTGGCTATTTGGGATTATGTTTTTCATAAAAACTCTCTTTAAATAACATGTTTTTTTTTTTTTGAAAGCACTTCTTCCAAAAATACTTTAGAAAAAAAATATTTTTCTAAAAATTTTTTTATCTGTTCTGGTAACCTTATGCTCTGATACCACGTGTAACACCCCACGTCCATTAATGTCACTCACAAAGGGAATGCATTAACTTCCATGGAGGTTTTAAGTGAATATAGAACAGTAAAATTACAACAAGACAGATATAAAATAGTACTTGGAAATTCAAAAACTTTATTTCATTGTAGCAGAAGTCAAAACATGTTTGATTACATCATAACACCATATTCAATGTCAAGTACAATATCTATCTTGATAAAACAAGTACATAATCCCATTACATGAATAGCCATTAAAAAGAAAGATAACAAGCTGGACTTTACTTCAGCAGTCGAAGCTTTCCAGAAGATAAGCGATCCAACTAGACTCCACTAGAACTTGGCCCAACCTGCGGACCTGAAGGGAGAAAAAGGATGGAAAAGAGGGGGTCAGACATAAAGTCTGGTGAATATGATAATTCTACAATACTATTACCAAAATAACTGGACTAAGGCATAAGCTGGAAAACAAGAAAATGTCTATGAAGAGCAGATTAAGGACATAGACAATCGCTAAAGGCAACGTTATAGGCGCTCCTAAATACTAAAGGATAAACACTATACTGCACCACACCAGTCACCCTAAAGATTCATCCCACTTAGCTTCACTTAGAAACTTTCCCAATGGCTTTACGTACCCCTAGATGACAACATAGGTGCCGCCTGCCCCTATCTCCACTAGGTGTACCCTACTTCCCATTATTCGATCGGCTCCCTAACTCGTAGATACCCGTGCTGGCCCCACAGTGGGGTGTATCACTCCCCTAAAGTGGCAACCTGATACAACGGACATGCACGGCTTATACCTATACGATGCAATAACGTCTTACCTACCAGCCCGGGTCCACACACGCATATGAAACCCGTTGGACTTGCGTTGCCACCGCTCCCTGTTTTGGCCTCTTATAGTCAAACCTAGTATGCGTGTCCCGTCCTCGACTTGGGTCGAGCCCACAAAGATACGTTTTGGGATACTGGTTGAAATGGGCCCCCACTATTTACCACAAGCATTCCACCTAAGCTTGTCCCCATTAGTCCATCCCACTTAACCCACTTAGTCATGTTCATTTACATGTGTGTTTGGTTAAGTCTAATCGTATTTCAAATGCCTCTAAAGGCAACCACCAGATTCCTCATGCCACCCAAGGCACCTACTTAACCCCCATGTCCCACCTTACATGATTATCTGGTTAAGTATTTCTTAGTTCATTAAGGCCATAACCTCATAAAGACCTCTCACATTAGACTGGCATTTATGGCAGCTGGATTTGCCGGGCGGGTCCGGGCAGTCTTACACCATAAAAGAGTCTAACCTCGTGTCTTTACAACTGTTATGCTTTAGTTTGGGCCTAGGACCTCTCACATTGGGCCGACATTTGTGACTACTGGATTTGCCGGGCGGGTCCGGGCAGGTTTACATCACAAACGGGTCCAACCTCGTGTCCTAAGCATTGATTATTAATAATAATCCACTTTCCCCCAATTTTAATAATTCCCTACTTGAATTATTAATTACTTCCAATTTTTAACAATGTCCATAATTGACTCAATTATGGACATTCATTCATGGTATGCAACATCTTACAAAATTGCACCCAATTTATTAATTCCTAATATTACCCCTACCCCACGTTTGAACGTTTATTCGCAAAATATATGTTAGACTCGAATAGCCTAACTCATAGCATAAAAGAGATTATCATAATAACAACATGTATATGTGACCAAATGAATCATAATAAGGGGTGAAACTTGCATATGTCCAACTTGCATAGATTATACATGTCATGGATCTAAAGGTGTCAACTTGTTCAAAATTCACCTAATATGATCTCAATCAATTTTCATAAACTTACATATGAACATGTGTGAATCAACATCATCTAATTTTTTTAACAACATGGTTTTATATGGGTACACCTAACTCAATAGGCAAATTCCCATAATCAAGTTTTATTTAATTATAGTTTCAAGTTTATGGGTACACCTAACCTAATAGGCAAATTCCCATAAACAAGATCCATTTAAATTAATAAAAAAAAACATAACTTTAAGCATGATCCAACAACATCATGATTTTTCAACATAATATAGCATGATTTATAACATGGCATAGTATGATAGTATAACATAGCTTGACATGATTCTCAACATAGCACGACATAGCATAAGAGAATTTACAACATAGCATGACATAGCATATATAATTTATATCATACGACAACCTAATAACATAATAAGAGATCCACAATATATATAATTTACAATTACAAATCACATCACTTTCTTGTGATCCATTCATAACTGAGTCAAATTAGTTTGTAATAGTCTTGTGAGAATCATCATACTCACCAACAAAAGAAAAGAATTAGAGAAAGAGAGATCTTTTGATTTGATTTGTGTAGATTTAGTTGTAGATGATTAGGCTTCCTCTTCTTAGTTTGTGACGGCTATGCTGAACTCCATGGCAGCAGCATGACGGTAGCTTCTCTAATTTTACAAGTGATTTAGGTCTAGGGTCTACCCACTTATTTATAGATTTTAGAATTCATTTAGGCCATTAGATTTAACCTAGAAATAACCGCAGCCGTTCAGACAAGATGGGGTTTATCTTGTTGACTCAGCAATGAGTCAGAAGTGACTCAGCAAACACTCAGCATATTAATAAACTTCTATTCATGTCATAAATATATATATATATATATTCTACAATGTACATATTAGATACATCCCCCTTTACTTATTATTGTTTTTATATACATATTAGATACATCCCCTCTCTTACACACTTATTAATATTTTTATATTCATATTAGATACATCCCCTCTCTTACACACTTATTAATATTTTTATATTCATATTAGATACATCCCTTCTCTTACACACTTATTAATATTTTAGCAACTTTAGTGTTAATAGAAAATTCGGGGTGTTACATTGTCTCTTTAACACTGTTAAAGACAAGATTAATTTCTTAAAGTTAAATAATCATAAAGTAATGATTTTTGGAGATTAAAACAAAGATGGAGTTTTAATAAATCTTTAGTTAGACTGGAATGTGAATGGGATAATTAAATTTATCGAATTCATGAAATGATCGAGAATGGAGTACCACCAGTTTTTCTCCAGGCGATAGTTAAATCTTTAATTAGATTTGAACGTGGAATGGTAACAAATTTTACAAATAACACAGTGGGTGTTAGATATGGAGTACTACCAGTTTTTCTCCATGGGATGAATTGGTTGGGATTGGAAAAGTAAAATAAATGATTACTTAAGTAAGGCTCCATAATCCCGACTAGTTTTGTAAACCTTAATTTTTAGTTAGAATTGTTAAAGGATAAAGTAAAATTTTTTGAAATTAATATCCAAAGGAGGATTAACGAATAAATTTAAAAGAATTTATCTTTGATAAAATTAATGGGAACCTTTCCCTAAAGATGTGAATATTTGAATAAAAGAATATTCTAAATTGGAATGAGGCGTATGATGTGTTTTTATACCACTTAATTATGGATTTGAAAATACGCGAGTTATTCGGAAAGACTGGGTTTATCCAATTCTGAATAACTGATACGACAATTAAAAGTCGACGATGAAGACTGTGATTGAAAACCGGAGATCTTCGTATCGTTTGGATGATTACTGATGTCTTTATTGGGCTGTACACCCAAGACAAGGTAATAAGTGGTGATCGTTCAGACATACTTGTAGATCGACCGGATATGCGAAGACTTCTCTTCTGTACTGGACATATAGGACGAGGAATAAGGTGCCTCAGGTTTCGTTCAGACTCAGAACGGAGTTGTAAATGGATGTGTGTCTGGCATTGGATTTCATTCAGTGTTGATTGATTTCTATTAAATATATATCTGTTTGTGGCGGAGAATTTATTCTCTTGCTTAACACCCTTCTCTGAGACGTACGAGCTTAGAGGTTATATATGGATAGACATCAGTTGTATGGCGTGAATTATCAGTGTGGCATGTTGAGATGCAAATGATCAAGGCTTTTGTTGAAAAGCAGAGTCTTGTGGATGATGATCAAAGAATGGCGTTAATTAGCATAGATTTGTGTATAGCGTTAATTCGCGAGTCTCACACCTCGGTATGACTCAAAAACGAGATCAAGGACGCAGGGAGTGCATAACGTTTCTTTCTAGCTAGGCGTGGATGATGGATTGCGTGGACGCAGGGAGCCCTTAAATTTTTTACTTATGTGGATGATGGATTGCGAGGTGCCTCAGATATATTGGTCTCTACTGGACAAAAGATAGGTCCTATAGGATCGGGAAATGTGTGTTCAGGAATAACTAATCCACTAAAGTAAGTGTGGACCGGCCCTGTAGGAACCAAAGGCTCGCCAGCGTCCGAGCCCGGAGGCATTTGCTAGAGTGTCTCGAATCGAAGAGGAGCCATCCCTTGCCTCGACTCATAGATGGAATCCAATTTCCAATACGTGACTTTCCAGTTTTAGTTGTAAACCTATATGGCGGCATAGTGGCATGGGACGCTCATGTCGTCTAGGATTGATACATTTATATTTGAAGTTGTTTTGACACTATGCACTTATAGTAATATTAAATTGATTTGTTTTAAATGTACCAAGCATGTTTGGCTATTATAAGGTAAACCTCTATCCTTCGGCTTGCGTTGCATTGTGTGATGGGACCTGAGTCCTATAATAGCTTCATTTTTCAAAAAGCATTGCGTTGTTTTTAAATTGTTTATTTTAGAGTATTCATGAGAGTAAAATCGTTCCGTGACATTTTGCATGGTCTCGTGATTTACCATATTTTAAAGTAAAGTTTTAATAATTGTTTTAGTTCTCACACCAGTCCTTGTTTGGCAAGCCTGGTAATAGGGTGCAACATGATAGGGGGTTCTCACAATGTGGTTTGGTGGTGAACAGTGGGCTCTTACCCCTTCATGTACCTGTTTAGGGTTAGAGAACAGTCGAAAGGCTGGCCGTAAAACAAGGCATCTAGAGGATAATCTGAAATGCCACGGCGGGGTTATCCGCTGGATGATGGTTGCAAAGCCTAGTCTCGTTTCATTTGGTATCAGAGCATTGGTTTACAAAGCTAGAGAACAAGACACATTTGAACCAAACGAAAGAATTCATCGGAGGTAGGATTAATAATGTCCTATAAGAATAACTCGTTAGAGATATGGTTAGTAATACCCTAGAATGTGTTTGAAGAGTATTACGAATTTAATTTTGAAAATTATATCTTATTATACATATTTGAATATTTTATTTTATATAAAATTTGGACTATTGAGTATAGGAAGATTTTGAATATGCGTCTGATCCACATGTATACAAAGCCTTAAATATACTGGATAGATATAGAATCACACTCTAGTCGCCAGGGGATAAATCTGGTGATGCGGCCGCATCATCAATGTTTATGCTCGAGTTTCAAAAGTGGATATCTTTATATTTCCAATTGACTGGTGTGAGAACCAAACATAGTTAGAATTTATTGTTTGTGATTTAATCTTGAAATTGGATTTTTAAGTATATTAAAGTTATATATTTGAAAAGCTAATTAAATACTTGATTGCTGGTTGTGATGAGTGATTATTAGTTTGATTAATAAAAATATTGGAACAATAAAACCAATATGTGAATGAATGGTAAATTTAACCAAACCAAATATAATATAGCGCTGAATAGAAAATTTAGTTCGAATAGGATTCATATATTAGATATGTACATATATGTATATATATATATATATATATATATATGTTGAGTAGGTTAATGGTTTCGCATTAAAGAAATATATTGCATGCCCGACAAACAGGTGCACCTAAATGAGTTGGTTGTGCAATTTTATTATTATATCAATTACCGTGAATGAATTTGGAAGAACTGTGATGGTTGTTCTATATGAGATTAAAAACGTACGCCATAGGATAGCAACAAATAAATTATGAACTACGCTGCATGACATACTACATGAAGATGGCATATCATATCATATTCCATATAAGCATTTGGTGCTTATATGACAAGGTTTGGATTACCATACGAGCGAAATGCTTGTATGGCGAGGACTGAATTACAGGTTGAACAGAAGATGAATTATGGACATAATTAAGTAATACATGTAACAGTCTCGGGGCAGGATTTAATCAAAACCCTACACAGGTCTGAAGATGATAATAATTCAGGTCTCTCTTGTTTTTAATTAAGGCACAGGGATTATTTTATTTCCAACACTGGGGCAAGGTATGAGATTTCGACCTTTTTACACGTCTCTCTTGGGAATAGATAGGTCACAAAAATTGTGTTTGCTTTTTATTGATTTATTGGGTGCCTAATACGGCCCAATAAAATTTTCAAACCCTCCCCGTACAAAGGAGGTTGTGGCAAAAAATTAGGGTGTTAACAAATTTTTTGCGAAATTAGAAAATTCTTAGAAGCTGAAAAGTTGAAGAATAAAAGCTAGAATGAAAGTTGAGTTGGTTAGTTGAACAAATTTCAGCTCCATTCCTTTTCGAGGACGAAAAGATTTTAAGTTGGGGAGATTGTAACAACTCGGAATTCCTGAACCAATTAAATTTTTTTATTTTAGCTATTTTAATGGGTTTTGAATATTTAAAATGATTTATTTTAAATAAAAACGGTTTAAAATTAATTTAAATCAAAGTTAGAATGTATAAATTTAATATTTAAATAAAACAACCTCGAAATGGCGCGGTAGTTTGAAAATTCGAATTTTAATTTCAACTGAATGTATAGGATTCGAAATAAATCGGATTTCGTTAAAACCAGAAACGTCAAAATATTTTGAGCTGTAGTTTTCTAAGGAATATAAGAAATTGAGATTTCACCTTATATATTGAAAGTTATGTCCAGTTTAAATTTTAGAGTAGTCGCTATGGAATTTATGTATATTTTTTATAATATATAGCCCTTAAAAATAGCCATTTTGCAAACGACCTCCATTTTCAACGAAAACACTCTTGTTGGATCTGAAATGTCAAATTATTGTTAGGTATCAAATTTCATAATTTTTGGAATTAATATGTGAGCAAAGTAAATTTAAACGTGTTTTGAATTTCAGTTTAATTTTAATCAACCAGTTAAAGAGGTCATTTTCAGACGGTCTCCAAATTCAACGAAATTAATTTTTTTAGGTCTGTATCATCAAAACATATTTAGCTTTCAATATTCGTAATTTTTGCAGTCAGTATGTGGCCCCGGTAAATTAAAATGTATGTTGAAATTCAATATTAAACGTTATATAAATTTATATTTTAATTTTGATGAAAACTGATCAAAAAAATCGAATTGGCTTACGAAACATATACCATTGAGTCCGGAATGGGTGTATTTGGCTAGGTGAGACAGTCGTTGGGTTTGATTTGGAGTTCCAACTGATAAACATGTATTTTTGAAATTAAAATAATATTAAGAATATATATAAATATCCATTTTCCGCAAACCCTAATTCATTCTAGAATTTTTCTGCTGTTGTTTAAAACCGGATGGCTGATTTCTTCAATTATTTATCCTCTCTTTTCTCCAAATCTGATCGATGAAATTCAAAACCCACTAAAGCAAAATCAAAGAGCTTGCCGAGATCTGTAAATCCAACGGCCATGATTGTCTCTCGTGGGAAATCGACCTCGATTTTTTCCCTCAAAGTAGTCGCGGTTGCCTGCGTTTTCTGGCGCGGTGGTAAGCTTGATTTGGACGTGGAAGCGCGCGGGCGGAGCCCGCGTGAAGGCGGAGGGGATGGCATCGTGTGATCGGAGCCTGGTGGTCCGTGTGTGGTGCGGCGTCAGACTGTTGAAGTCGTGGGTGGGTTTCGGGAAATCGCCTGGGGGATGAAGATGGATTAAACTAAGGTTAGGTTTTAATTAATTTGTTAATTGAATATTAATTAATTTAATTATGTAATTAACGCAAATATTACCATATCTTCTTCATACGAGGTCCAAATCCGACAATTTCAGTTGTGTTGCGATCGTGACAACGAATGCTACAACATGGAACTGACCAGAACGAAAACAGAGAAATTGGATTTTCAGCAGAATTAAACATGCGTTTAATTTAGTTTGAAAATGAAATCCTCCAAAAAAGAATGGCAGAGTGGAAACCAAAGTGAGAACTCCTTCTCACTCAATATTTCATCATGTAGTTATTTTTGGAGTTCAACACACGAATTCACAAATCATTTGAATAGAAGCGATGTATGGATATTAGCGGCACACGCTTTTCATACTCCGCGGATGGCCACTTATGGTGCCGTAAATGGCATTAGTAGTTGAGTATTATATGGATGATTTGGTGATTTGTGTGTTGTGATGGTGACTTTGTGATATTTAACATGTTAAATAATATTAATATTATCGTGATAGATAAAATGGAAAAAATATTCATTTTTTAATTATACAGTAAAAATTGATTAACTAGAAAAATAATTCGAATCGAATTAGAATTGGTTATATTTATTAACCAATGATTTATTTAAATTGACCGCAGTTGTTTGAAAACCCCACACGGGTATTGGGATGATATTTGACATGCACTAATCCCAATATTTACTTATATGTCAATCGATTAGTTGACAGACTGTGGTGAACATTATTTATTTATTTTAATGCTTATACAGCTGTAGAATGCACCCTGTACGATGTTTGAATGTTTAATGATTATTTATTATTATTGTTGAATACATGAGATGTATGAAATCCATATAACTGAAATTATATGGTAATTGATTGAGTCGCATTACAATTCAGAATTAACGAATATCTTAAAATAATATTCAATGAATAATCAAAATATGATTTTCATGTCCGATTTTGGACGGGCATGAAAATACTGAAATATATGAAGCCTAGTTAAGTAGAAATGCGCCATTTTAACACGAACGGATTTTACTGTTGATTTTATTCATTTTAAAATGAATACCGAAAAGAATTGATTTCAAAATCAGATATTTTAAAAATATTATCATTTTAATATTATAATGATACGGAATATTCAATTTTGATTTAAAATTGAAAAAGAAATGAAGTTAAAATCGTTTTAAAATGGATTTACAAACGATTTATAAAATACGTTTTAAACGAAAATCACCGATATGTATTATATATATTATATATATATATTATATATATATATATATTTAAGTGGCTTGAATAGAACGCGCCGCGCAGCGACTGTTCGCGAATTTCAACCGTTAACTTCAAATTGATGTAACGGGAGATCCGACCTTCAGATTCTCCTAAAACCGGAAATGTTGGGTTCGTATCGAAAATATCTTTCCAATGAATATATAGGATATGGTTGGATTTTAAATTATGTCCAAATCAATTTCAAAAAAGGTCGCTATGAATGCAGTTCGATGGCCGATATTGAAAACCGACTGTAAGGGCCTAAATAAAATTATTAAAAATATGGAAAAATTGCGTAAAATCATAATAAATGGTTAGGAAGGTTTTTGGATTAAAAATTCCATATTTGAAAAGATAAAATATTTTTTTATCTTAATAAACTAGTTAATAACTATAATAATAATCAAATGTGTTTAAATAAATAAATTGGATTGAGAAATGGGTTTTAAAATAACCAAAGTTTTCCAATGAATAAATTGGTATGGATTTGAACGGAAATAATATTAAAAATATTTCGATATTGGATTCCATGATTATACGAATATTGTGGAGGAATTTGGAAGATACAGATATCGTTATTCCCAATACGATATCCGTTGGTTTTAGAATTTGATATTGAATATAAGCCGATATTAATTTCTATTCAGAGCCTTGTGTTTAATATCAAATTGGATTTTGGGTTCATTGTGAATGGTGTCTTCAGTAACACTGTTCTTCAACCCAGTTGAGAATAGAATAAATCTTTTAATTAAGATTTAGAGAAGTTTACCAATTAATTTAATTGGAATTGAAATGAAATTTTATTTTGGGTTTATCGTGGACAATGTTTTAAATAACATTTATTCTTTGACCCAATTAATAGTGAAGTTATGAATTGGAATTTATAAATCTTTTTATTAAGATTTAATGAAAATTTTCCAAAGTAAAGTTTTCCAATTTAATATATTAAATTGGAATTGAATGGAATTCGATTTGGTCTTCTATAAAGGAAGACTGTTACTATATATGGAATTTAAAAGGGTTTGGCATTATTCCATTTATATTATTAGTCTGGTACAGAAATTTATATCAATTATATATTCATTTGTTTTCCGCTAAGATTCCATATTTAATAGAAGTTGAGTTGGATTTATCGTGAACTATATTTTTGATAACATTGGCTCTTTAACCCTGGAAAATACAAGATTAATTTCTTAAAGTTAAATAATCATAAAGTAATGATTTTTGGAGATTAAAACCAAGAAGGAGTTTTAATGAATCTTTAATTAGATTGGAATGAGAATAGGATAATTAAATTTATCGAATTCATGAAATGATCGGGAATGGAGACCACCAGTTTTACTCCAAGCGATAGTTAAATCTTTAATTAGATTTGAATATGGAATGGTAATTAATTTTACCAATAAACCAGTGGGTGAGTACTACCAGTTTTGTTCCATATGATTAGTAGGTTGGGATTGGAAAAATAAAATTAATGATTACTTCGATAAGGCTCGATAATCCCGACTAGTTTTATTAACCTTAATTTTTAGTTAGAATTGTTAAAGGGTAAAGTAAAATCTTTTGAAATTGAAATCCAAAGGAGGATTAAAGAATAAATTTAGAAGAATTTTTCTTTGATAAAATTAATGGGAACCTTTCCCTAAAAATGTGAATATTTGAATAAAAGAATATTCTGAATTGGAATGAGGCGTATGATGTGTTTTTATATCACTTAATTATGGATTATAAAATACATGAGTTATTCGAAAAGACTGGGTTTATCCCATTATGAATAATTGATACAGCAACTAAAAGTCGACAATGAAGACGGTGGCTGAAGACCGGAGATCTTTTCTTTGTTTGGATGATTACTAATGTCTTGATTGGGATGTACACGCAAGACAAGGTAATAAGTGGTGATCGCCTAGACATACTTGGAGATCGACTGGATATGCGAGGACTTCTCTCCTGTATTGGACATATGATACGAGAATAAGGTGCCTCCAATTTCGTTCAGACCCAGAACGTACTTTTAAATGGGTATTTGTCTGACATTGGATTTCATTTTGTGTTGATTGATTTCTATTAAATATATATCTGTTTGGTGGCGGAGAATTTATTCTCTAGCTTAACACCCTTCTCTGAGACGTACGGGCTTAGAGGTTATATATTGATAGACGTCAGTTGTATGGCATGAATTGTCAGTGTGGCATGCTGAGATGCAAATGATCAAGGCTTTTGTTGAAAAGCAGAGTCTTGTGGATGAGGATCAAAGCATGGCTTTAATTAGCATAGCTTTGTGTATAGCATTAATTCACGAGCCTCGCACCTCGGTATGAGTCAAAAACGGGATCAGGGACGCAGGGAGTGCATGATGTTTCTTTCTAGCTAGGAGAGGTGTCATGGTATGGAGCCCAGACATTTTTACTTATGTGGATGATGGATTGCGAGGTGCCTCGTATATATTGGTCGCTACTGGACAAGTGATAGGTCCTATAGGACCGGGAAACGTATGTTCGGGAATAGCTAATCCACTAAAGTAAGTGTGGACCAGCCGTGTTGGAACCAAGGGCTCTCCAGCGTCCGACCCCTGAGGCAGTTGTTAGAGTGCCTCGAATCGGAGATGAGCCATCCCTTGCCTCGACTCATAGATGGAATCCAATTTCCAATACGTGACTTTCCGGTTTTAGTTGTAAACTTATATGGCGGCATAATGGCATGGGACGCTCATGTCATCTAGGATTGATACATTTGTATTTGAAGTTGTTTTGACACTATGCACTTATAGTAATATCGAAGTGATTTGTTTTAAACGTACCAAACATGTTTGGCTATTATAAGGTAAAACTCTATCCTCTGGCTTGCGTTGCATTGTGTGATGGGACCTGAGTCTTATAATAGCTTCATTTTTCAAAAAGCATTGCGTTGTTTTTAAATTGTTTATTTTATAGTATTAATGGGAGTAAACCCGTTCCATGACATGCGGCGTGGTCCCGTGATTTACCATATTTTAAAGTAAAGGTTTAATAACTGTTTTAGTTCTACACCAGTCCCATGACTGACTCGGAGTTTATTGTTTCTACCTAAACTCCGGGTGTCCATATTTTCCCCACGGACAGCTAGTAGTTTGGTTTTGTAGATATTTCTTTTCATAGGATCCCGGATTACAGCTGGAGCTATATGCGAAAAGCTTTGTATTCGTGTATTTCTATCAGTTGTGGTCATTGATATTTTTCCACTGTGCATAATATTCATGTATATATATCTCTGCTATTTTTTAATGTGTAAATCTCTGATATTTATTTTTCTGGGGTATATTATTTATTCAAACTCTGATATTCTTGTATTATGATGTAAATATTGTAATAGTAATGAAATGTTCTCGTGTTTTGTGTTCTGATGCGTCATGTTCTCAAAACAATCCGGGCTCCTCTGTCTCTTCGGGGATCAGGGAAGTCTGGGTTGTTTCAGGTAAACTCAATCTCCACTTCTCCAACTTGTTTACCCATCAATACTTGTTATTTCCTAAACCTAATTCTTAGGAAATATTGTGTATTTGTGTACATGTTGAATATTAGTGAGGTATATTGGAGAAGATAGCTCCTTAGCTTGGTTTTGCATCCCTTGTTCTTCCTTAAGACCAAAGTTGGGTTCTTTAAGAACTCACTTCTATGCCTCAAGCTATAAGTTTGTCTAGTATTCCCTTGGCATGTATATGTTGTGTGTGCATTATATGAATTGGTTTGTTTGGGTGTTAACTCTCCAATATATGAGTTTTGATTTCATTAATATGAATATCCTTGTGTAAACCCATGAATGGATGTTTGTACATGTGTTTTAGTGTGTTAGGGAGTGTTTTAAATCTACCTAAGAGTCTAAAGAAAACCCGTATTAAGTGATGTTTTTCCTCTTGAAAAGCATTCACAAAGCAAGTTAGACATCTGAAATAAATTTCAGACGTCTGATTTGGTCTCCGAGAGTTGGAAAAAACCAATTTCAAACGTTGAAACCCAATTTCAGACGTTTGAACCAGGTCAGATGTCTAAAATAGGGTCCAGAAGCTGAAATGGTCTGCTGCTTTATTTGTTTTTACTGTCGACCAGTGGAAATCATGGTAGACAGTTCAAGTACATTCAGGCTTATTCCCAGCCGAGTTTCGGGTCATTTTCTCTTTTCCTATGACTTCTTTGTTGGACTAATTCATGAATTTCAGTAGCTCGATTTAATCGATTTTTTATTCGTTCATGATAAATGAATTTTATAATTGATATTTATTGGATTTAATTTATGTTATAAAAACGTGAATTCTTAGTTTGATCATTATTTCGATCGCTATTATACAATATTTGTCACTTCGTAACTATATATAAAGTGTTTTATATTATTAGGAGATACTAAATTCTTTTATTTAAATGGTTTCTAATCCTACTTCGTTGTACGAAGTTATTTTACACAATCATTTTATAATCGGTTTCCAATCTACTAGTATATTTTCATATAAAGATTTTTCTCATTCATAAAAGAAATCTAGTTAAACGCCTTGGTAAAAACAAGGATTATAAACCCATGAGTTTGCTTCAACGGTTAATTCTTGAACTCGTTCGATTGAAAATTTTGGCCTTGATCGTCTTATGTTTTTAGTGGACTATACAACTCGTTCGTGAATAATTGAGTAAAGCAAGTGGTTATGGGACATGTAGCTCGACTCTTATATTTACTACCCTGGAGTAATTTACACTACTTTGATCAATTGTGATCTTTCTGAGAATTAGACTAGCTTTAGGCGATGTCTTTGAGTAATGGACTTTATTCCATATTTTATTGATCTTCGGATCATTTTGAGGAACTTCGGGTCGTTTTGAGTATTTTAATGATCTTTGGACCATTTTGAGGAACTTCGGTTCCTTTGAGTATTTTAATGATCTTCAGATCATTTTGAGGAACTTGGGTTCATTTTTGTGGATTTATGCTTTTAACGTTCTTCAGACCATTTATGCGTGGTCGCGACCCACTTTCTTTGAACCATTTGAGGAGCTTCGGCTCAATATCATAGGATAGCTACTTAGGGATCGCGTCTCATTTGGGATACACGGGTTGGTGAGTCTTTGGGCTACCGATTTGAGACAGGCCTTACCCCTCCCTTTGTGATTTCTGGATTTCAGATGATTGATTTTTGGAATTTGAGTTTGTTGATACTCTGTTATCAATCTAAGTTTTTATTGGTATAGTGTTATCAATTTTTGAGTTGATTTGATATGATTTATCATTTCCTGCGAGTAGCTATATAATTTTGAATGAGATATTCTTTTATGGATCTGATATAGATTTTATGATATACTGCAGATATTTTTGGGCTTCACACTTATGCGTGACATTGTTGTTATCGTATGCATATCTACATTCATTTATATCTCTTATTATGTCTAGTTTTGGAGATAAGTACAACAAGACTGATCCATTTATTGTTTATCTTTGCGTAAATAATACTTGTGCCAGACCGGGTAATTTCAGGTAATTCTTCTTGACCCCGGCATGGGCTATCCTTCTTTTTTTGGGCTAACTATTCTTCTTGATTGGGTTGTACACCCAAGACAAGGTAATAAGTGGTGATCGCCCAGACATACTTGGAGATTGACCAGATATGCAAGGACTTCACTCCTGCGTTGGACATATGGGACGAGGAATAAGGTGCCTCCAATTTCGTTTAGACCCAGAACGGACTTGTAAATGGGTTTGTGTCTGACATTGGATTTCATTATGTGTTGATTGAATTCTATTAAACATATATCTGTTTGGTGGCGGAGAATTTATTCTCTTGCTTAACACCCTTCTCTGAGATGTACGAGCTTAGAGGTTATATATTGATAGACATCAGTTGTATGGCATGAATTGTCAGTGTGGCATGCTGAGATGCAAATGATCAAGACTTTTGTTGAAAAGCAGAGTCTTGTGGATGATGATCAAAGCATGGCTATAATTAGCATAGCTTTGTGTATAGCATTAATTCGCGAGCCTCGCACCTCGGTACGAGTCAAAAACGGGATCAGGGACGTAGGAAGTGCATGATGTTTCTTTCTAGCTAGGAGTTGTGTCAAGGTATGGAGCCCAGACATTTTTACTTATGTGGATAGTGGATTGCAAGGCGCCTCGGATATATTGGTCGCTACTGGCCAAGTGATAGGTCATATAGGACCGGGAAACGTGTGTTCAGGAATAACTAATCCACTAAAGTAAGAATGGACCGGCCTTACAAGATCCAAGGGCTCGCCAGCATCTGAGCCCTGAGGCATTTGCTAGAGTGTCTCGAGTCGGGAGGACCCATCCCTTGCCTCGACTCATAGATGGAATCCAATTTCCAATACGTGACTTTCCGGTTTTAGTTGTAAACCGATATAGCGGCATAGTGGCATAGGATGCTCATGTCATTTAGGATTGATACATTTATATTTGGGCTATTAGCTCAATGGTAGAGCGCACCCCTGATAATTGTGTCGTTGTACCTGGGCTGTGAGGGCTCTCAGCCTCATGGATAGTCCAAGGCACATTAGCATTCTTCTCCCCCCGGTCCTATCCCCCAAACTAGAGTAGCTAGGTGCGAATTTGTTTTGACACTATGCACTAATAGTAATATCAAAATGATTAGTTTTAAACGTACCAATCATGTTTGGCTATTATAAGGTAAAACTCTATCCTCCGTCTTGCATTGCATTGTGTGATGGAACCCGAGTCTTATAATAGCTTCATTTTTCAAAAAGCATTGCGTTGTTTTTAAATTGTTTATTTTAGAGTATTCATGGGAGTAAACCCGTTCCATGACATGCGGCGTGGTCCCGTGATTTACCATATTTTAAAGTAAAGTTTTAGTAACTGTTTTAGTTCTACACCAGTCCCATGACTGACTAGGAGTTTATTGTTTCTACCTAAACTCTGGGTGCCCATATTTTCCACACAGGCAGCGAGTAGTTTAGTTTTGCAGATATTTCTTTTCACAGGATCCTGGATTACAGCTGGAGCTATGTGCGGAAAGCTTTGTATCCGTGTATTTCTACCAGTTGTGGTCGTTAATATTTTCCGCTGTGCATTATATTTATGTATATATATTTCCGCTGTTTTATAATGTGTAAATCTCTGATATTTATTTTTCAATGGTATATTTTTTATTCGAACTATGATATTCTTGTACTATGATGTAAATTGTTGTAATAGCAATGAAATATTCTCGTGTTTTGTGTTCTGATGCGTCGTGTTCTCAAAACAATCTGGGCTCCTCTGTCTTTTCGAGGATCGGGGAAGTCTGGGTTGTTTCAGGTAAACTCAATCTCCACTTCTCCAACTTGTTTTCCCTTCAGTCCTTGTTATTTCCAAAACCTAATTCTTAGGAAATATTGTGTATTTGTGTACAGGTTGAATATTAGTGAGCTATATTGCAGAAGATAGCTCCTTAGCTTGGTTTTGCATCCCTTGTTGCTTCCTTAAGACCAAAGATGGGTTCTTTGAGAACTCACATCTATGCTTCAAGCTATAAGCTTGTCTAGTATTCCCTTGGCACATATATGTTGTGTGTGCATTATATAAGTCGGTTTGTTTGGGTGTTAACTCTCCAATATATGAGTTTTGATTTCATTTATATGAATATCCTTGTGTAAACCCATGAATGGACATTTATACATGTGTTTTAGTGTGTTAGGGAGTGTTTATAATCTACCTAAGAGTCTAAAGCAAACACGTATTAAGTGATTTTTTCCCCTTGAAAAGCATTTACAAAGCAAGCTAGACGTCTGAAATAGATTCAGACGTCTGAACTGGTCTCCGAGAGTTGGCAAAAACCCAATTTCAAACGTCTGAAACCCAATTTCAGACGTTTGAACCAGGTCAGATGTCTAAAATAGGGTCTAGACGCTGAAACGGTCTGCTGCTCTATTTGTTTTTAATGTCGACCAGTGGAAACCATGGTAGATCATTCAGGTACATTCAGGCTTATTCCTGGCTGAGTTTCGGGTCGTTTTCTCTTTTCCTATGACTTCTTTGTTGGACTAATTCGTGAATTTCAGTAGCTCGATTTAATCGATTTACGATTCATTCATGATAAATGAATTTTATAATTGATATTTATTGGATTTAATTTACGTCATAAAAACGTGAATTCTTAGTTTGATCATTATTTCGATCACTATTATACGAGATTTGTCACTTCGTATGTAACGACCCGTATTTTCTGGCCGATTATTTAAATTATTTTATTATTTAAAATGTCAGTTTGAATTTAAATAATCAAATTTAATTATTTTGAACATTTAATTAATGATATATGTAACACCCCACCTCCGCCATGGTCACTCTTGCAAGTACACTGGCTTTGGAGGGGTGTTGGACAAGGTAAACATGCATGAAGATATCACAAGACAGAACATATAAGTAAAACAGAGTAAATAAAGCAGCGGATAAAACTACTATTTCAAAACCACAGTCAACTTACATCAAAAGTACTAAGTCATTATTTTCCAACTACTACAAGTCTAGAAACATAATCTGAAAACTGGAAATAACATAAAGTAAACTATCCCCAAAGTAGACATGGTAAAGCCATAGCGAGCTCAAGTCCAAACCGTACATGAGCTATCCAGAAAGCAAGCTAAAGATCCAAGCTAGGTGCTAGTGTTCCCACACTGAGAACCTTGGGGGGGGGAAACGGAAGAAAAGAGGCGAAAGGAAAACAGGTCAGTCAAAAAGACTGGTAAGTCCTACCTACTATTAGTATAAAAACTAATAAAGTTAACTGGACATGTAAAACAGAGATGAAACATAGGATGATAACTGGCATGGTGAAAGTTAACAAGAGTGGCATCGCATATACAAGGTTAAGTTGCACCAAGTGTACTAGTATTCTAATCCATGTCAAGTATAAACAAGAAATGATCCCTTGGCCCAATATCATGAGATGACCCAAGTCGGGGTCCAACTACACGGTCTAGTCGATCGGCTCCCTATAAGCCTAACTCGTCAAGTGTCGGTGTCATACGGCCCAACCGCGAGATGTAGTCGACTGTGCAAGGTCCACCCTAGGGTGTATCCGGGCCCTAGGGTGCCAACCACTGACACAAAACAAGCACGCAAAGTCCAAGCCTACTGGTGCCCTTGTTTGTCTTTCGTCCCCGGACTATGTGCACGACCATAGTCCGCCGGAATCTACAATGGCGCACCTACCTAGCCGTCCCTTTTGGTCACTTACAATCAGCCCAGTAATCGTGCCCCACCCCTAGCCTAGTCCCTAGGGTATCCCGATACTCCCTGGTGGGTTACTGCTGAAAAGGGCCCCGCAAACTAGGGTTTCTAATGGGTTAAGTGTGGTTAACCCTATCCAAACCATGTATCAAGTTGGGTAAGTATACCCAAGTGGTTCATGACTTAACCCCAACAATCCATCGTGTTTAATTGGTTAAATGTACAAGTGGTCCATGACTTAACCCTACCATGTGGCATTAATTAACTTAATGCACCCCAACCTCTCACATTAGACTTTGTTGTGGTTACTAGTTAAGCCGGGCGGGTCCGGGTAGCTTTACACCACAACCTAGTCTAACCTCGGGTTTTAAGTGCGATATGACCAACTACTCACATTGGGTCCTATTGTTTGAAGCCACTAGTTAAGCCGGTCGGTTCCGGGTAGATTTATGCTACAAACTCAACCCAACCTCGAGTTGGCCACTTTCATGTTTTCTACATGTCATGTCCACGTTTATGTTTTCAAGCATAATCACATGTCATATTTTCAAGTCATGTTTCATGTCATTTAAATTTACCCATAACGTAACCCCATCGCGCGTAAGTTCGCATCAACACAAATAGATCAAAAGGGGGAACATAATGATATGATAAGTTGGGCATAAAGTGGCAAAGTCTATCACAAGTTTAACATGGTGATATATGAGGCAAAGGTGTTCATCACAACTAGCATATGGCATTATTAGCCTCAAAACATGTATGACATCAACTTAGCAAATAGGTGATAACATGGTCATAGTTAACATAGGGTGATAACTTGTGATTAGCATATAGTTCAACATCATATGCGAGTTAACATCAAGGTTATGAGAGGATCTATGTTGCATTATGCATAACTACCAAGTTCTATGTTGCATTATGCATAACCACCAAATAAAGCTCATAGCTTTCTACCCAAAAATCAAGGTAAATGATACTAGGTTCATGATAGGTAAACATTATGTCCACAAACATAGATCAAAAGAGTCATACATGGATCTATGCATACAAATATAGCCCAAAGACAAGAATTATACCCCAAAGGTCTCATTTCAACTTGCTACATGATCATATTAACTTCATAGTTTAAATCTAAGAGTAGAATAGGGCTTACAAAGCTTGGCTAAGAAGACTAGAACAAAATAAAACAAGATTGAGACGAAGCCACACTAGAAATCCCCAAATGAATATAAGCTCCAAGTTGTCTTGAGAAATAAGAAGCTCCTTTGATTTGTATGAAGAAAGATGGCTCTTTTACTAGCTTAGAACATTCAAACTTTCATGAAGAGGATGGAGGCCCTGTTATAAAGATGGAGGCCATGATCAAGGAGCATTGTGGCATAATTTAGTTGTAGGAATGATTTGTGATGATTTAGGCAAGGTATTAGGGTGCTTATATAGAAGTTTAGGTTAGTTTAGGCCATAGGATTAACCTTAATTCAGATCTGAGCCATCAAATCACGTCACAAGCCAACAAAACAAGACCCAGGAGCCAAAACAGGTGCACCAGGCCAAACTGGCCGACCACCCAGGTCGACAGGGGTGTCGACTGGGCAGTCGACACCAGCTGGGGTGTGTCGACTCCCAAGTCGACTCCCCAGTCGACTTGGGGGCTGGGCGGGAAACTTTCCCGCCCAGTCTGTTTGGCTCCAGATTTGAACTGTTTTTGAACTTGAAATTTTCTGAAAATTTTGACGGGCCATAACTGGGTCATACGGACTCCGATTTTCGAAAACTCGGACTCTATTTCGCGTATTTTTCCGAGACGAACGCAATGGCACATCCCGTTTCGCTTGATTCAGATTTTAACATTTAATTCTGTCTTGATTTACGTTATAACATGTTATTCAAAATACGGGTTGTTACATTCTCCCCACCTTAAAGGATTTCGTCCCCGAAATCTTCAAGTTAGGAAGAACGTATCCTACCATCAATCATCCATCTACCCAAAACATCATCCACGAGCAGTCATTGTCCTTAAAAGATTCTAAATGCTGTATGATCATATGCGAAAGGTGTGTGTATATGTACTTATCTAATGCGAAAATCAGGCGGTTACTGATTCAGTAAACCTCCTTAATGCAAAGTATGTTAGTGAAATGAGTCCATGTGCATGCAAATTCCTAACATAATTCATAATCTCTACATGAGTGCACATAACATTCATCCATATGCAACATCCACGTGATAGCATAACAAGTTTCAGCCATGAATAAGTATAAGCACTCATGCATATGCAATATGAAAGTGTGTGAGCCGATCTTAGTGCCTAATGTGTATCATGCATCCACGAGTATCCACTTGTAAACACTTGCAACCACTTGCAAACATCAAGCATAACATGTTTCAAATACATGTTTCATCCAAAGGGTTTCTACCTAAGGTTCTCATGACAAGATTAACGAGATAACAAGATAAACATGGATAGCAAAAGAAATATATGCTAACTAGGAAAAGAGATTGAGAATGTACCCTAAAAAAGGAATGGATAAAGCCCATGCATCTTCTCCTCGGTTTCCCAAGTTGCATCTTCATCGGCTTCACTCCACTGAACCTTTACTAACTTGACTTCTCGATTCCTCAGCTTCTTGATCTCCGTTCCCAAGATACGAATCGGAGCTCGCCTCAAAGTTGCCTCTTTTTCTACCTCCACGTCTTCAAGAATGCTAGGCTCAACTACCTCGGCTGACTCATGTAGGCACTTTCGGAGATGCGAGACATGAAAAACATTGTGCACTCCGGCCAGCTTCTTGGGCAATTTCACCTTATAAGCCATCTTCCCAATCCTCTCTATGATAGGGAAGGGTCCTACGAACCTTGGTGCCAGCTTCCCAACTGCTCCAAAACGAACCACATTTCGCAAAGGAGAAACCTTCACAAAGACCATATCTCCAACTTCAAACTCTAAGTCTGTCCTTCGCTTGTCTGCATAGGATTTCAGTCTGTCTTGGGCCGTTTTCATCCGCCTTCTAATCAACTCAACCTTCTCGGATGTGTCCCTTATCATGTCGGGCCCAAGTATAAGCTTATATGTCGTCTCCCACCAACATGTTGGTGACTTGCACGGCCTCCCATACAAAGCTTCGAATGGTGCCATCCCTATGCTTGCTTGGTAGCTGTTATTATAAGCAAACTCTACGAGAGGAAGGTGGTCTTCCCAAGTGCCACCAAAGTCAAGAATGCATAGCCTCGACAGATCTTCTAGTACCCTATTCACCCTTTCGGTCTGGCCATCCGTCTGTGGGTGATAGGCTGTACTTAGATTCAATCGCATACCCATCGCTTCTTGCAAACTACTCCAAAACTGGCTAGTGAAGATTGGGTCACGATCGCTAACTATGCTAGAAGGAACTCCATGCAATCGCACTATCTCTCGAAGATAAACAGATGCTAACCATGATGCGGTCCTCTTGCTCTTCACCGGAATAAAATGAGCACTCTTCATAAGTCTATCAACTATGACCCATATGCTAGTATTCCCCTTCCTTGGCCTCGGCAATCCATCCACAAAATCCATAGAGATACTTTCACACTTCCATAGCGGGACCTCCAATGGATGCAGTAGCCCACCGGGCTTCTTCGACTCGGCCTTTACTTGTTGGCAAACAATGCATCTAGAAACAAACTATGCCACATCCTTTTTCATCCCATCCCAAAAGAAAATGCGCTTCATATCCCGGTACATCTTATCCCCTCCGGGATGTATGGTCATCCTCGAGTGATGCGCTTCCTCAAGAACTTTGTTTACTAAGTCTCCCACTCGTGGGACACATAGTCTTCCATCACGCCTTAGCCATCCCTTTTCATCAATAGTATATCTAGCGAGGTGACTTGACGTCTCACCCCGAATCAACTTGTCCATGATCTCGACTATCTGTGGGTCTTCCCTTTGTGAAGCCCCAACTTGATCAAGAAGTGTAGGTCTAAGCTCAAGGGATGCTAACGAACCAGTCATCGACCCAACAGCAGGTGCAAAATCAAAGGTTGCCAAGAACTCTAGGCTCTTCATCTCAACAAACAAGGGACTCAAAGTCAACCTTCTTCTGCTTAGCGCATCCGCCACAACATTACCCTTGCCAGGGGTATAAGCTATCTCGAAGTCATATAATGCCAAGAATTCCATCCACCTTTGCTGCCTTAGATTTAAATCTTTCTGCGAGAAGAGGTACTTGAGCGACTTGTGATCAGTATATAACTCAAACCTTTCGCCTAGAAGATAGTGGCGCCACGATTTGAGTGCAAAGACGATCGCCGCCAACTCCAAATCATGAGTGGGATAGTTCTTCTCATGAACTTTGAGTTGCCTACCCCCAAAGCATATCACTCTCCCTTCTTGCATCAGGACAGCGCCTAATCCCGTGCCACATGCATCAGTGTACACGGTAAACAACTTCCCTTCATCGGGTAATGCTAGAACTGGAGCTGAGGTGAGGGATTTCTTGATCCTTTGAAAAGCAAGCTCACACTCTAAGTCCCATGCAAAGACTAAGTTCTTCTTCGTTAACTTAGTGACAGGGGCTGAAATCCTAGCGAAGTCCTTAATGAACTTCCTATAAAATCCTGCCAGACCGAGAAAGCTTCTCACTTCAGTTGCATTCTTCGGAACTTTCCAGTCTTGTACCGCCACCACTTTAGCGGGATCCACAGCTATGCCTTGCTTAGAAACTATATTCCCAAGGAACCGAACTTCCTTTCTCCAGAAATGGCATTTAGAGAACTTGGCTTTCAACTGATGAGCTCTAAGCGTATCCATAACCTCCTTGAGGTGTGTAGCATGCTCTTCCTCGTCCTTAGAGAAGACCAGAATATCATCCATGAAAACAACCACAAACTTGTTAAGGAACTCCCTGAACACCCTACTCATCAAATCAACAAAGTATGCGGGTGCATTAGTCAAACCGAACGGCATGACTAGCCATTCAAAGAATCCATCTGGAGTCCAAAACGCAGTCTTATCAATACTATCCTCAGCCACTCTAAGCTGATGGAATCCGGTGGCTAGATCGAGCTGAGAGAAAACAGAAGCACCGACAAGCTGGTCAAAGAGATCATCAATCCTCGGTAACGGGTGTCTATTCTTCTTTGTCATCTTGTTCAACTCACGATAATCAACACATAGACGAAGCGAACCATCCGCCTTAGTAGCGAATACCACTGGAGCACCCCATTCAGAAATGCTTCGCCTAATGAAATTTTTCCCAAGCAACTCCTTGATTTGCTTGCTAAGCTCTCTTCTTTCTCGCGGGGCCATGTGCCTAACATGCAATGAAACTGGCTTGGCATTATCAACAAGATAAATACGGAAGTCTATCTCGCGTTTAGGGGGTAACCCCTTCACCTCATCAAAAACATCAGGATATTCTCGGACCACCCTCACAGATTGAAGATTGTCAATAGACGAGTCGAGGGATTCAAGATAACATAACATGACGAGATCCAGAGGGTTACAAGAAATCTATAGGGTATTGCCGAGGCGAGTCATAAGCCTCACTGCCCTATGCTCACAATCGAGAATGGCTCCATAACTGGATAACCAATCCATGCCCAAAATCAACCTGTATCCCATGAACCCAAGAACATAAGCATTACATGTGAATTCTACGGTCAAGATAGAAATCCTCAAATCCATACAAATCATAGATAGATGGGCGGAACCCCCAATTGGATTTGAAACACTAACGGGATCCTCCACTAGACTAGTACTTAGGTGCAAACTTTCAACAATGTCAGAAGAGATAAAGGTATGCGATGCGCCAGAATCAAATAAAGTTCGAACAGGAAAACCAGAAATATAAACAAGACTTTCTACAGAAATACTACCTCGGTCCGGAACTGGAGCAGTGTTGAGAGCATGCATCTGCCCTCCAGAAGGTCCTGCTCGTTGAGTCTGTCCTTGCCCCTGCCCTTGCTTCTTTGGGCAATCCTTACTGAAGTGTCCAGTCTCTCCGCAATGAAAGCATTCTCCCAACTTCCTACAATCTTTGGCTATGTGTCCAACGATCCCACAGAAGTTGCACTTTCTTGTGTCCTTTGCCTTGTTGTTGTTGACCTTGTTACCCATGTTGTTCTTGTTGTTCTGATTGCTCTGGTTGCTCTGATTTCCTCCCCACTTGGAGTCCGCCTTCTTAGCTTGAGTCTCATTAGGCTTGACTTCTTTCTTGCCATTCTTATCATCTCCCTGAAGTAATGCCATATCTACTAGGCTCTCAAAAGTGGCCCCCATGGGTATATGAGACATGGCTAAACCTTGTAATGGCTTCTTCAATCCTCGTGCAAAGCGTAGAGCCTTCTTCTGGGGTGTGTTAACCATGTCTAAACCGAATCGAGAAAGATGGTTAAACTTATTCACATACTCCCTCACTGTCATGTCCCATTGCTTCAAAGATATAAACTTCTCCATTTGTAGATTCTTCTCAGCAGATGATAGAAACTTAAGCCCAAACCTCATCCTAAAGTCGGCACAAGTCTCTATAGGCCTAGTAGCGTTGGTGAGGTTCCACCAACAAGCAGCTTCCTCTTTCAATAGCCATACTGCCAACAGAACTTTTCTACTGTCTTCCACATCAAAGATGGCAAAGAGGTCTTCAGTTTCTTTTAACCAGTTTCTTGCCTCCACAAAAGTCTCTGTCCCAACAAAATTCTTGCCACCCGTCGCCTTAAAGTCTTTGCAAATCTTCGCGAAATCCGCTTGTGGATGCTGAGGAGGAGGAGGAACCTCAGGTACGGTGGGAGTGTTTACTGGGTCCGCATCGTTGGCCCTAGCTTCCAAGTACCTTCGGAACCATCCGGGAATGGGTACTCCCTCGGGAAGGTTAAGATCGGCCATGCTGAAAAAGGGAAAAGATTGATTTAGAACGAGGAAACGAAGGATAGTGCTAATGGCTTTTGGGGAATAGCCTTTTAAAATAAACTAGACTTTTCTTGGAAAATACTTAATTGGTTTTGAAAATAGTTTTTCAAAAGGGTTTTTAAAACTTTTGTCCGGTCTAGTAAAACCTTATGCTCTGATACCAAATGTAACAACGCACCTACGCCAGGGTCACTCTTGCAAGTATCACAAGACAGAACATATAAGTAAAACAGAGTAAATAAAGCAGCGGATAAAACAACTATTTCAAAACCCTAGTCAACTTACATCAAAAGTACTAAGTCATTATTTTCCAACTACTACAAGTCTAGAAACATAAACTGAAAACTGGAAATAACATAAAGTAAATTATCCCCAAAGTAGACGTGGTAAAGCCATAGCGACCTCAAGTCCAAACCGTACATGAGCTATCCAGAAAGTAAGCTAAAGATCCAAGCTAGGTGCTAGTGTTCCCACCCTGAGAACCTGGGGGGGAAACGGAAGAAAAGAGGCGAAAGGAAAACAGGTCAGTCAAAAAGACTGGTAAGTCCTACCTACTATTAGTATAAAAACTAATAAAGTTAACTGGACATGTAAAACAGAGATGAAACATAGGATGATAACTGGCATGGTGAAAGTTAACAAGAGTGGCATCGCATATACAAGGTTAAGTTGCACCAAGTGTACTAGTATTCTAATCCATGTCAAGTATAAACAAGAAATGATCCCTTGGCCTAATATCATGAGATGACCCAAGTCGGGGTCCAACTACATGGTCTAGTCGATCGGCTCCCTATAAGCCTAACTCGTCAAGTGTCGGTGTCATACGGCACAACCGCGAGATGTAGTCGACTATGAAAGGTCCACCCTAGGGTGTATCCGGGCCCTAGGGTGCCAACCACTGACACAAAACAAGCACGCACAGTCCAAGCCTACTGGTGCCCATGTCTGTCTTTCATCCTCGGACTTTGTGCACGACCATAGTCCGCTGGAATCTTCAATGGCGCACCTACCTAGCCGTCCCTTTTGGTCACTTACAATCAGCCCAGTAATCGTGCCCCACCCCTAGCCTAGTCCCTAGGGTATCCCGATACTCCCTGGTGGGTTACTGCTGAAAAGGGCCTCGCAAACTAGGGTTTCTAATGGGTTAAGTGTGGTTAACCCTATCCAAACCATGTATCAAGTTAGTTAAGTATACCCAAGTGGTTCATGACTTAACCCCAACAATCCATCGTGTTTAATTGGTTAAGTATTCAAGTGGTCCATGACTTAACCCTACCATGTGGCATTAATTAACTTAATGCACCCCAACCTCTCACATTAGACTTTGTTGTGGTTACTAGTTAAGCCGGGCGGGTCCGGGTAGCTTTACACCACAACCTAGTCTAACCTCGGGTTTTAAGTGCGATATGACCAACTACTCACATTGGGTCCTATTGTTTGTAGCCACTAGTTAAGCCGGTCGGTTCCGGGTTGATTTATGCTACAAACTCAACCCAACCTCGAGTTGGCCACTTTCATGTTTTCTACATGTCATGTCCACGTTCATATTTTCAAGCATAATCACATGTCATATTTTCAAGTCATGTTTCATTTCATTTAAATTTACCCATAACGTAACCCCATCACACGTAAGTTCGCATCAACACAAATAGATCAAAAGGGGGAACATAATGATATGATAAGTTGGGCATAAAGTGGCAAAGTCTATCACAAGTTTAACATGGTGATATATGAGGCAAAGGTGTTCATCACAACTAGCATATGGCATTATTGGCCTCAAAACATGTATGACATCAACTTAGCAAATAGGTGATAACATGGTCATAGTTAACATAGGGTGATAACTTGTGATTAGCATATAGTTCAACATCATATGCGAGTTATCATCAAGGTTATGAGAGGATCTATGTTGCATTATGCATAACTACCAAGTTCTATGTTGCATTATGCATAACCACCAAATAAAGCTCATAGCTTTCTACCCAAAAATCAAGGTAAATGATACTAGGTTCATGATAGGTAAACATTAGGTCCACAAACATAGATCAAAAGAGTCATACATGGATCTATGCATACAAATATAGCCCGAAGACAAGAATTATACCCAAAGGTCTCATTTCAACTTGCTACATGATCATATTAACTTCATAGTTTAAATCTAAGAGTAGAATAGGGCTTACAAAGCTTGGCTAAGAAGACTAGAACAAAATAAAACAAGATTGAGACGAAGCCACACTAGAAATCCCCAAATGAATATAAGCTCCAAGTTGTCTTGAGAAATAAGAAGCTCCTTTGATTTGTATGAAGAAAGATGGCTCTTTTACTAGCTTAGAACACTCAAACTTTCATGATGAGGATGGAGGCCCTGTTATGAAGATGGAGGCCATGATTAAGGAGCATTTTGGCATAATTTAGTTGTAGGAATGATTTGTGATGATTTAGGCTAGGTATTAGGGTGCTTATATAGAAGTTTAGGTTAGTTTAGGCCATAGGATTAACCCTAATTTAGATCTGAGCCATCAAATCACGTCACAAGCCAACAAAACAAGACCCAGGAGCCAAAACAGGTGCACCAGGCCAAACTGGCCGACCACCCAAGTCGACAGGGGTGTCGACTGGGCAGTCGACACCAGCTGGGGTGTGTCGACTCCCAAGTCGACTCCCCAGTCGACTTGGGGGCTGGGCGGGAAACTTTCCCGCCCAGTCTGTTTGGCTCCAGATTTGAAATTTGAACTGTTTTTGAACTTGAAATTTTCTGAAAACTTTGATGGGCCATAACTGGGTCATACTGACTCCGATTTTCGAAAACTCGGACTCTATTTCGCGTATTTTTCCGAGATGAACGCAATGGCACAGCACGTTTTCCTTGATTCAGATTTTAACATTTAATTCTGCCTTGATTTACGTTATAACATGTTATTCGAAATACGGGTTGTTACAATATAAATAATATAATAATATTTTAATTTTAAAATATTAGGAAAATGTTGAAATTGCAGTGTAATGTGAATCGACAACAAAATAGGGGTTTAATGTTGTTTATATCGAGAATATAATAACGATTCGTTATTTAACGAGAGTTGAACGTTTAATATTTATAATTTAATTATAAAACGAGTTGTAGCGGCGCGGCAGTTCGTAAATTGGCGTTTTGAACTTCAATGCGTCGTACCGGGCTCAAAATAAGTCGGATTTCCTCGAAATAAGAAACGTCAGGACCGGTTAGACAATATTTTTCTAGTGAAAGAGAAAAATCGAGTTTTTGTGTTGTAGATTTTATTTTATGTCCAAATCAAATTTTGAAAAGTTTGTTGTGGAATTTCGTTATATATTATAACGTTATTTATGTTAAATAAAAGGGATTTTAAATTTTTATAATATCGATTTGGTTTCAAACTCAACCGGGATATTTTATCTTGGTAATATACAATATTATGGTCGTGTATTGCCAATTTCAATATTTTATTAATATTATATTGAGGTATTTTAAAATTGGTTTATTTTATTTGAATTGGCCAGTTATAAAAGGGCCTTTATTCAAATGACCTCAGTTTTCGACGAAATAAATTTTATTGGGACCACAACAGTAAATTATTGCTAGATTTCAAGTGGCGCGTCAATCGGGGTTAATTTGTGAGCACAGCAAAATAAAATACAAAATAAAACGACCTTTGGACGCGAACGAGGGCCATTCGAGCAAACGAACTCGGAATTCGACGAAACAAGTTTCATTAGGACCGTATCGTCAAATTATACTATGCAGTCCATTCGTGTCTCAAACGGGGTTCGTATGTGAGCGCAGCAGCGAATAAACGACGTTCGAAAACGCGATAGACACGAAATAAAAATCGTTAGTCAGCGTCACTAGTCACATCAACATAAAATATATTTTCCCACACCTATATATACCCCTAAATATCTGATCTCAGCAAAACAATTCTCCTCCATTCATGTAAATTTGCAGAAAAGTACCCGGTTACATTTTTATTTATATCTTCCAATCTAGAAGGAATTTCCTATGGCAACCTGAAGGGAAATGATAGATCGGGACGATATCTACCTACAGCAAAAAGATGGGGGTGGTCGGAGCTTGGTGGTGGCCGAAATCGGGGTTTAAAGTGGAAAAACTAGTTTCGTTTTTCTCTGAAATTCAATCAAATGGGTTGATTTGAGGTGATGGGACCTTAGGGCTTTTGTAGAGGAGAGTCAGGCGGAGGTTTTGGTGGTGGTCTCAGGTTGTCTAGTGGCATGTGGTGGTCGGGGCGAAGAAATGAACGTGGAGGAGTGTTTTTGGGTATTTTCAAGAAGTGGCATTGGGTTTTTTTGAGGATTCAGGTGGCTTTGGTCATCGATGACGTCGGCGGTCTGGCGGAGGAGCTGCTGGGTGGCGAGGCCGATCGAACGGTGGTGGTCCGACACCTAATGGCGGCCTGTGGTTGTTTCAGTTGGGAGTTGAACAGATTATGGTTGGAGCGGATTTCCGGCGACTGTGGTTGGCTGGGGGGTCGTGGCTTTTGGCGATGGAAGCTAGGAGGACGGCGGAGGGGGTGAGCATGGGGCGGCGGTCTGAATCGCCATGGATGCGGTGCTGGGTGAAGTTAAAGGAGAAGACCGTGACCGGAGTTTTGAAGGAATGGTGAGTTACGGGTTTGAGAAGCTTGTATCAGAGAAGACGCGTGACAGGGAAAATAGAGTGCTGACGTGGCCAAGTTAACCGTTTAATTAAGGTAAATGATTTGGTAATTATTTATTTAATTAAATTATATAATTAGTTATTTTAGAAATCGTATATTAGTTTAAACTTTGATCGACCATAACTTTTCCATACGTTAACGGGTTTCAGCAAAACTGGATCCGTTGGGATCGCAAAGACGAGACCTAGGTGATGGAACTGACTAGGGTCTGATTTAACGCCATTGAAAATTGAGCTAATTTTGGACGTCCGTTCAAGATTAAAAGCGACAAACGCGTCAACCGCCAACCGGAATGATCTGGTTAGTTAACTCTCACACCTTCTGGAATTCTGTGATGTGGTAAATTCATATTAAAATATAATTTACCTTTAAAAATATAAATTGGTTGCTATTGGTTGCTATTGGCTGATTATCATTGATTGGTTGTTGTTATTTAGGTTTAATCGTTTTAAATTAGTATATCATATGAAATTTATTTCATATATTGTTATGAAATGTCTAACGAGCTGTGATGTAGGGAAGAACGGGTTGGAGGAATCCGACCGGATTCCTCAAATATTATATATGTTGTTTGTTTATGGTATATTGTTGATATTTGACCTGATTTAACCCCATATGGCAGAAAACCCCTGTTTGTGCATGATGGTTGAATAGACACTTACCTGTGTTATGTTTAAAATCAACCGACATTGTCGATTTGGTAACTGGCAGTGAATGGCCTAAAATGTGTTGTTTAGACGTCATTCGACCGTTCGGTGAATCGACGCAGTTTTAAAGTTATGAATTATTTTATAACTAAATTGAGCCCTTTTTGGGTCATCTTATATAATTGATTAAATTATAAAATTTTAAATAAATATTTTAATCGAGCTTTCCAAGGAAATGTATAATCCAAGTTCAAATGGAAGTTGTGAATGAGATATGTATATGTAAAGAGGTAAATAAGATTTTTCTTAATTAAAGTGAATCCAAAAATAGGGAAATTGTTTTAAAAACAATTAAATGATGATTTTAAATTATTAAGTTATTTTATTAAAAAGGGGTTATAATCCAAGTTTTAAACCAGATTTGTGATTTGGATTTTTCGATGAACGCAGAGGTTTAAATAAGCTTTTCCCTTAATATTTAAATCAAGTAAAGTGAAGTAAATTCAATGGAATGGATTTATTAAGGAGAATCGTTATTAGATTTGAAATGGACCTAAACATATTAATGGTTTAAATGAAATCTAAGCTAAGTCGAAAGGAGGGTAAAGAGATGATTATAAAGAAATCAAAGTAATGTTTTAAAAGGATTTTAAACCAAATTTGACGAGTGATTTTTATTATAAAGCAAAGTGGTATAAGTGAAATAAGATCTAAGTTAAAAGTGGTGTTTTGTGGTCTTTTACTTAATCTGACAAATTAAGTAAAAAAGATTTTATTAGAAATGGATTTCAAATGTAAGGAACGTTTTATAGAATCGGTTTGAAATCGAAATGGTAAATAAGATTTTAGGGAAATGTTTAAGTGACAAACTATTATTATCTGAGATAAGAACGTTGTCGATCAAGGTCTGAGAGGTAAATAGAATACCCCAACTTGAACGGCTTCATTATTATCGAGGAATGGTATTAGTTTGAGACGAGTGGAAGGTGTGGTGATTAGTGTGATGTCCCATACGAGGAGTATCGAATACAAGTGCATGATCTTGGAATAAGAATTTATACTAAAATATTTGTGTAAAGAAATAAAATTATTGATTTCAAATTATACTGAATATTTGTTATTTAATTAGAGTTGATCGAATATCGTATTTGAGGTAGAGTTAGTCAAATATAGTTATTCAGGAAAAGTTACCATTGCGTACGACTACTGGCGTAATTCGCAGGGCTGTAGATAGCCTACGGCGGTCGGATGTTTCCTGATGGAATCAGGCGTAACCGTTGTGATCGTTGCGATCTAGAGTCAAGCGAATGGAGTTAAGTCAAGTTAGAGTTAATCGATCAAAGTAAATCAGTCGGAGTTAAATCAAGTTAGTCAAGTTAGAGTTAAGTCGAATATTAGAGTTGATTAACGATTTTGTTAAATATATTTTAAAGGCCAAGTCATGCCAAGTACCGAATCAGCAATCTCATTGTATTCACACCATTGTTATTTGATTGCTAAATCAACGACTATCAAACCTGACCAATACGAATGTTGGTATGGAAAGACCGGGATCGAATTTATATTCGAAAACCATTCCGACCAACAAATACGTGAAGATACCAAAAGACGGTCGAGATGGAGCATTGAAGACCGTAGATCTTCATAAACGGAAGAACCACTAAGATTCTCTGTCTTGCAAGCAGAGATAAACTATGGTTCTGTCGTGGTTGGAATCTACGGGTTGGAAGGACTTCTCGCTACTGATCCATGGGGTGATTCCTATATGAGATGCAGTAGGAGAGTACCTTCGGTTCATCCTGTTCCTGGAGACTTGTATGGACGGATGTCTGACAGAGTATTTCCAAAAGGAATTACATGCGTTGATTTCTCCAAACATATCATAGTTAATGGCGGAGAAATGGTTATTCTCTAGCCTGATAACTAGAGTATTTTTGGTGGACGTCAATCAATTGGGATCTGGCGGATCTAACGATGTGGCATCCAAAGTATATGATTACCAGATGTGTTCTATCCTTAAGCCTCATCAACCGGGAAATGACAAAAATCGGGCAGGCAACATGGCTATGTGGGTCGCTCCCATTAGGGTGTATGATCACCTATCTAGAGAAATTACATTTGCTTCTTTAATCTATTTTCGATGCTGTCCCTTTTCGGGCAGGCGGTTGCTGATCCCAACCGTCGGTTCTATACATTCGGTACACTCAAGCAAAATGAGTGGTCGGTCATGTGTGGGCCGGGTTGCAAGACGTTCTTGTTGAACCCAGTGTATTCGCCTCTAGAGATACACGTGCGGAAGGTGGTCCCATACCTTGTCAAGTTGGAAATCCAATATCCGATAAGTGCCCGCGGTTTTGATTGTATACTATATATGGGAAGCGTGAGATGCAAGTGTTCCTCTAGATTGTTATTTACTTGTATTTAGATATTATGATAATATCAAATCAAAGTATGATTTCAGAAATGGTTTGGGTTATAGTAAGGTAAAAAACCGTCTGTGTTTATGTATGGATTGGTCTTACTATTATCCTTTTATTTTTGAAAATGATTTCCAAAGTTAAACAAGTTGTGTGTGCTGTGAATTTATCACTGATAATATTCCAGACTGACCCGGTGTATTTTGTTTTAAATCAAATGTGCTCGGGTCAGACCGAGTATATTTCCAGGTCAGGTATCGCTTGGAGTTTCAGGAGTTGGAAGCAAGCGGCTTCACCGCTAGTTAGTTATATAAAGTTATTATTCCGCTGTGTCTAATATATGCTATACTTTGATGATTGGTATGTATATATACAGTTCTTTCTATTTAAAGAGATTTGTTATATTATATTTTATTCGTTCCGCTGTGAGATTCTGTTGTGTGGTTCTTCTTCTTTCTTCTATTCTAATATTTCTTTCTTTCTTTTCTCACCCTCTAATTTCTTTCTATTGACAATCCGGGATTCGATACTTGGGTTTTTGGCAAGTAATACGGGTTTATGTGTTATTGTCAAAGACTCGAGCGTCGAGCTTTTCCCTGGGTCGTTACAGTGGTATCAGAGCTATTGGTTTAGAGATAACCTTGGCTCTGTGGTGTGACTCAATAGAGATGGTGTTAGCAATACCCTAGATTGAGTTTAAGTATATATATGAGAGCGCGTATTTGTAATTTGATATAAAATTATTTTTGAAAATTATTTTTGCCCAATTTATTTTATAATAAAATAAAGGTAAAGGTTATTATAATATGGGCAAATTACTTGGATTTGTTAAGGTTGATTGTGTGATATGTTTGTAGTGTATGGTTGATTGCTTGAATATAAACCTAAGGATGAATAGAATTGGTTAAAACAAATCTAAAGTAAATAAATTAATAAACCAATTCAGATAAAAAAATCCGAATGGATAATTATAGGAATAAAGAAAGTGGTTATAAATAATTAATTCCGTGTGGATTGAACTGGGTGTGGAATTGGTGGATATGAATGATATGGGTGTTTTGGACATAATTAACATTTGTTTTGGGAACTAATGAGTCTGTTTGAGTGAGAACAGGTGTAAAGTGCCAGTTCAGTTTTAATTCCCAACCCGAGAAAATTCTGGAGTTAATCGAATCCAGAGCTGCACAATAGTTGAGCAAGCTCGAATATAAATTACTGTTTATCGCATGATAATGCTCGCAAAAAGGTACGCCTACGCAAATATGAAATTTTTAGTTTTATTTGGGTTTTGAGTTTGGATTTTGAATTTTTCCGACCATGAGAGTAGAGATATATATATTTCTTGAACCTGCGATTTTGCAGATGTCCTCCATACAGGGGAGACTCTGCTGAAATTTTTCCAAAATTTAAGGAGTTAGAAAATTTCTGGAAAATTTTGGGAAATTCTTTTATTTGAAATAAATTGGGTTCAAAACCATTTGGGTAAGTTTAAAAATAAAATCAAGTTTTAAATTAAACATTTTTGCAAGGATAAAAGTTGACGACATTTCTTCTACCTTAGCAATTTCGAGGACGAAATTATTTTAAGGGGGAAGGAATGTAACGACCCGTATTTTTTGGCCGATTATTTAAATTATTTTATTATTTAAAATGTCAGTTTGAATTTAAATAATCGAATTTAATTATTTTGAATATTTAATTAATGATATAAATAATATAATAATATTTTAATTTTAAATTATTAGGAAAATGTTGAAATTGCAGTGTAATGTGAATCGACAACAAAATAGGGGTTTAATGTTGTTTATATCGAGAATATAATAAAGATTCGTTATTTCACGACAGTTGAACATTTAATATTTATAATTTAATTATAAAACGAGCTGCAGCGGCGCGGTAGTTCGTAAATTGGCGTTTTGACCTTCAATGGGTCGTACCGGGCTCAAAATAAGTCGGATTTCCTCGAAACAAGAAACGTCAGAACCGGTTAGACAATATATTTCTAGTGAAAGAGAAAAATCGAGTTTTCGTGTTGTAGATTTTATTTTATGTCCAAATCAAATTTTGAAAAGGTCGCTGTGGAATTTCGTTATATATTATAACGTTATTTATATTAAATAAAAGGGTTTTTAAATTTTTATAATATCGATTTGGTTTCAAACTCAACCGGGATATTTTATCTTGGTAATATATGATATTCTGGTCGTGTATGGCCAATTTCAATATTTTATTAATATTATATTGAGGTATTTTAAAATTGGTTTATTTTATTTGAATTGGCCAGTTATAAAAGGGCCTTTATTCAAACGACCTCAGTTTTCGACAAAATAAATTTTATTGGGACCACAACAGTAAATTATTGCTAGATTTCAAGTGGCGCGTCAATTGGGGTTAATTTGTGAGCACAGCAAAATAAAATACAGAATAAAACGACCATTTGGACGTGAACGAGGGCCATTCGAGAAAACAAACTCGGAATTCGACGAAACAAGTTTCATTAGGACCGTATCGTCAAATTATACTATGCAGTCCATTCGCGTCTCAAACATGGTTCGTATGTGAGCGCAGCAGCGAATAAACGACTTTCGAAAACGCGATAGACACGAAATAAAAATCGTTAGTCAGCGTCACTAGTCACATCAACTTAAAATATATTTTCCCACACCTATATATACTCTAAATATCTGATCACAGCAAAACAATTCTCCTCCATTCATGTAAATTTGCAGAAAAGTCCCCGGTTACATTTTTATTTATATCTTCCAATCTAGAAGGAATTTCCTATGGCAACCTGAAGGGAAATGATAGATCGGGACGATATCTACCTACAGCAAAAAGATGGGGGTGGTCGGAGCTTGGTGGTGGCCGGAATCGGGGTTTAAAGTGGAAAAACCAGTTTCGTTTTTCTCTGAAATTCGAGAAAATGGGTTGATTTGAGGTGATGGGACCTTAGGGCTTTTGTAGAGGAGAGTCAGGCGGAGGTTTTGGTGGTGGTCTCAGGTCGTCTAGTGCCCTGTGGTGCTCGGGGCGAAGAAATGAACATGGAGGAGTGTTTTTGGGTATTTTCAATAATTGACGTTGGGTTTTTTTTAGGATTCAGGTGGCTCTGGTCATCGATGATGTCGGCGGTCTGGCGAAGGAGCTGCTGGGTGGCGAGGCCGATCGAACGGTGGTGGTCTGACACCTTATGGTGGCCTGTGGTGGTCTCAGTTGGGAGTTGAAAAGATTGTGGTTGGAGCGGATTTCCGGCGACTGTGGTTGGCTGGGGGGTCGTGGCTTTTGGCGATGGCAGTTGGGAGGACGGCAGAGGGGGTGAGCATGGGGCGGCGGTCTGAATCGCCATGGATGCGGCGCTGGGTGAAGTTAAAGGAGAAGACCGTGACCGGAGTTTTGAAGGAATGGTGAGTTACAGGTTTGAGAAGCTTGTATCAGAGAAGACACGTGACGGGAAAAATAGAGTGCTGACGTGGCCAAGTTAACCGTTTAATTAAGGTAAATCATTTGGTAATTATTTATTTAATTAAATTATATAATTACTTATTTTAGAAATCGTATATTAGTTTAAACTTTGATCGACCATAACATTTCCGTACCTTAACAGATTTCAGCGAAACTAGATCCGTTGGGATCGCAGGGATGAGACCTAGGTGATGGCACTGACTAGGCTCTGATCTGATGCCATTGAAAATTGAGCTAATTTTGAACGTCCGTTCAAGATTAAAAGCGACAAACATGTCAACCGCCAACCGGAATGATCTGGTGAGTAAATTCTCACACCTTCTGGAATTCTGTGATGTGGTAAATTCATATTAAAATATAATTTACCTTTAAAAATATAAATTGGTCGCTATTGGTTGCTATTGGCTGATTATCATTGATTGGTTGCTGTTATTTAGGTTTAATCGTTTTAAATTAGTAGTTCATATGAAATTTATTTCATATATTGTTATGAAATGTCTAACGAGCTGTGATGCAGGGAAGAACAGGTTGGAGGAATCCGACCGGATTCCTCAAATATTATATATGTTGTTTGTTTATGGTATATTGTTGATATTTGACCTGATTTAACCCCATATGGTAGAAAACCCCTGTTTGTGCATGATGGTTGAATAGACACTTACCTGTGTTGTGTTTAAAATCAACCGACAGTGTCGATTTGGTAACTGGCAGTGAATGACCTAAAATGTGTTGTTTAGACGTCGTTCGACCGTTCGGTGAATCGACGCAATTTTAAAGTTATGAATTATTTTATAACTAAATTGAGCCCTTTTTAGGTCATCTTATATAATTGATTAAATTATAAATTTTTAAATAAATATTTTAATTGAGCTTTCCAAGGAAATGTATAATCCAAGTTCAAATGGAAGTTGTGAATGAGATATGTATATGTAAAGAGGTAAATAAGATTTTTCTTAATTAAAGTGAATCCAAAAATAGGGAAATTGTTTTAAAAACAATTAAATGATGATTTTAAATTATTAAGTTATTTTATTAAAAAGGGGTTATAATCCAAGTTTTAAACCAGATTTGTGATTTGGATTTTTCGATGAACACAGAGGTTTAAATAAGCTTTTCCCTTAATATTTAAATCAAGTAAAGTGAAGTAAATTCAATGGAATTGATTTATTAGGGAGAATCGTTATTAGATTTGAAATGGACCTAAAGATATTAATGGTTTAAATGAAATCTAAGCTAAGTCGAAAGGAGGGTAAAGAGATGATTATAAAGAAATCAAAGTAAGGTTTTAAAAGGATTATAAACCAAATTTGATGAGTGATTTTTATTATAAAGCAAAGTGGAATAAGTGAAATAAGATCTAAGCTAAAATTGTTGTTTTGTGGTCTTTTACTTAATCTGACAAATTAAGTAAAAAGATTTTATTAGAAGTGGATTTCAAATGTAAGGAACGTTTTATAGAATCAGTTTGAAATCGAAATGGTAAATAAGATTTTGGGGAAATGTTTAAGTGACAAACTATTATTATTCTGAGATAAGAACGTTGTCGATTTAGGTCTGATAGGTAAATAGGATACTCCAACTTGAATGGCTTCATTATTATCGAGGAATGGAATTAGTTTGAGACGAGTGGAAGGTGTGGTGATTAGTGTGATATCCCATACGAGGAGTATCGAATATAAGTGCGTGATCTTAGAATAAGAATTTATACTAAAATATTTGTGTAAAGAAATAAAATTATTGATTTCAAATTATACTGAATATTTGTTATTCAATTAGAGTTGATCGAATATCGTATTTGAGGTAGAGTTAGTCAAATATAGTTATTCAGGAAAAGTTACCATTGCGTACGACTACTGGCGTAATTCGCAGGGCTGTAGATAGCCTACGGCGGTCGGATGTTTCCTGAGGGAATCAGGCGTAACCATTGTGATCGCTGCGATCTAGAGTCAAGCGAATGGAGTTAAGTCAAGTTAGAGTTAATCGATCAAAGTAAATCAGTCGGAGTTAAATCAAGTTAGTCAAGTTAGAGTTAAGTCGAATATTAGAGTTGATTAACGATTTTTTTAAATATATTTTAAAGGCCAAGTCATGCCAAGTACCGAATCAGCAATCTCATTGTATTCACACCATTGTTATTTGATTGTTAAATCACCGACTATCAACCCTGACCAATAAGATTGTTGGTATGGAAAGACCGGGATCGAATTTATATTCGAAAACCATTCCGACCAACAAATACGTGAAGATACCAAAAGACGGTCGAGATGGAGCATTGAAGACCGTAGATCTTCATAAACGGAAGAACCACTAAGATTCTCTATCTTGCAAGCAGAGATAAACTGTGGTTCTGTCGTGGTTGGAATCTACGGGTTGGAAGGACTTCTCGCTACTGATCCATGTGGTGATTCCTATATGAGATGCAGTAGGAGAGTACCTTCGGTTCATCCTGTTCCTGGATGACTTGTATGGACGGATGCCTGACAGGGTATTTCCAAAAGGAATTACATGCGTTGATTTCTCCAAACATATCATAGTTGATGGCGGAGAAATGGTTATTCTCTAGCCTGATAACTAGAGTATTTTTGGTGGACGTCAATCAAGTATGATTTGGCGGATCTGACGATGTGGCATCCAAAGTATATGATGACCAGATGTGTTCTAGCCTCAAGCCTCATCAACCGTGAAATGACAAAAATCGGGCAGGCAACATGGCTATGTGGGTCGCTCCCATTAGGGTGTATGATCAACTATCTAGAGAAATTCCATTTGCTTCTTTAATCTATATTCGATGTTGTCCCTTTTCGGGCAGGCGGTTGCTGATCCCAACCGTCGGTGATATACATTCGATACACTCAAGCGAAATGAGTGGTCGGTCATGTGTGGGCCGGGTTGCAAGACGTTCTTGTTGATCCCAGCGTATTCGCCTCTAGAGATACACGTGCGGAAGGTGGTCCCATACCTTGTCAAGTTGGAAATCTAATATCCGATAAGTGCCCGCGGTTTTTATTGTATACTATATATGGGAAGCGTGAGATGCAAGTGTTCCTCTAGATTGTTATTTACTTGTATTTAGACATTATGATAATATCAGATCAAAATATGATTTCAAAAATGGTTTGGGTTATAGTAAGGTAAAAACCATCCGTGTTTATGTGTGGATTGGTCTTACTATTATTCTTTTATTTTTGAAAATGATTTCCAAAGTTAAACAAGTTGCGTGTGCTATGAATTTATCACTGATAGTATTCCAGACTGACCCGGTGTATTTTGTTTTAAATCAAATATGCTCGGGTCAGATCGAGTATATTTCCAGGTCAGGTATCGCTTGGAGTTTCAGGAGTTGGATGCAGGCGGCTTCACCGCTAGTTATATAAAGTTGTTATTCCGCTATGTCTGATACATGCTATACTCTGATGATTGGTATGTATATATACAGTTCTTTCTGTATAAAGAGATTTGTTATATTATATTTTATTCATTCCGCTGTGAGATTTTATTGTGTGGTTCTTCTTCTTTCTTCTATTATAATATTTCTTTCTTTCTTTTCTCACCCTCTAATTTCTTTCTATTGACAATCCGGGATTCGATACTTGGGTTTTTGGCAAGTAATACGGGTTTATGTGTTATTGTCAAAGACTCGGGCGTTGAGGTTTTCCCCGGGTCGTTACATCGTAACTATATATAAAGGGTTTTATATTATTAGGAGATACTAAATTCTTTTATTTAAATGTTTTCTAATGCTACTTCGTTGTACGAAGTAATTTTACACAATCGGTTTTACAATCGGTTTTCAATCTACTAGTATATATTCACATAAACATTTTTCTCATTCATATTACAAATCTAGTTAAATGCCTTGGTAAAAACACGGATTATGAACCTATGAGTTTGCTTCCACGGTTAATTCTTGAACTCGTTCGATTGAAAATTTTGGCAATGATCGGCTTATGTTTTTAATGGACTATACAACTCGTTCGTATATAATCGAGTAAAGAAAGTGGTTATGGGACATGTAGTTCGACTCTTATACTTACTACCCTGGAGTAATTTACAATACTTTGATCGATTGTGATCTTTCTGAGAATTAGACTAGCTTTATGCGATGTCTTTGAGTAATGGACTTTATACCATATTTTATTGATCTTCGGATCATTTTGAGGAACTTCGGTTCGTTTTGAGTATTTTAATGATCTTTGGACCATTTTGAGGAACTTCGGTTCCTTTGAGTGTTTAATGATCTTTGATCATTTTGAGGAACTTGGGTTCATTTTTGTGGATTTATGCTTTTGACAGTCTTCGGACCATTTATGCGTGGTCGCGGCCCACGGTCTTTGAACCATTTGAGGAGCTTCGGCTCAATATCATAGGCTAGCGACTTAGGGATCATGTCTCATTAGGGATACACGTGTTGGTGAGTCTTCGGGCTACCGATTTGAGACAGGCCTTACCCCTCCCTTTGTGATTTCTGGATTTCTGATGATTGATTTCTGGAATTTGAGTTTGTTGATACTCTGTTATCAATTTAAGTTTTTATTGATATTGTATTATCAATTTTTGAGTTGATTTGATATGAGTTTTCATTTCTTATGAGTAGCTATATAATTTTGAATGACATATTCTTTTATGGATCTGATATACAGTTTTATGATACACTGTAGATATTTTGTAACAACCCGGAAAATCAGAACCAATTTAAAATTTTTATTTTGGCAATATTAATGAATTTTGGATATTTAAAATGAATTATTTTAAATAATAACGATGAGAAATTTATTTTGAATAGAATTAGAACGTATATATTTATTTAAATCGTCGTTAGAATATAAATATTTATTTTAATAATAAAAGGAATTGAAAATGGCGCGGTAGTTTGAAAATTAGATTTCAAATTTCAAATGAATGTACAGGACTCAAAATAAACCGGATTTTAGTGAAACCAAAAATATTAGAATCTATTTGAAAATATCTTTCCAAGAAATCTGAAAAATCAAAATTTCGTAGCGGGAATAAAAAGTTATGTCCAAATGAAAATTCAGAATAGTCGCTATGGAAAATATGGCCCTTAAAAATAACCATTTTGCAAACGACCTCCGTTTTCGACGAAACCACTTTTGTTGGATCTGGGATGTCAATTAATTACTAGATTCCAAAATTCATAATTTTTGGAATCAATATGTGAGAGTGGCACAGGAAAACGTGTTTTAACAGTTTCAGTCAATTTGGATCCACCAGAAAATGGCCATTTTTCAAGCGGTCTCCAAATTTGACGAAATTAGTTTTGTTAGTAACGTATCGTCAATACGAAGTTAGAAATATTTTTTCTGGAATTTTCGGGGTCTGTATGTGGCTTCGATAAATTGAAATGTGCGTTAAAATTCAATATATTAATCTTAGCGAAAACTGGTCGAAACGGCCGAACTGGCTTGCGAAACATATCCCATTGTGTTCGGAATGGGGGTATTACGCTAGGGGCGACAGTCGTTGGGTCTCGATTGGAGTCCGGACAAAAAGTCAACCCTTTTGTGAAAATAAATTAAAATAATATATATAACCTCTCTCTCGCCTTATCCCTTTTCATTCCCGATAGATTACAGAAATAAGAGGAAAAAAACCTAACTAAACCGCCGCGTCGCCCTCCGCTCTCCCCGCCGTCGCGACCCCCTTCCCTCCCACGGCACCGCCTTGCCGGAGCACTCCCTGGCCAACCCCTCCTTCCTCCAACACCTCCTTCTTCCCCAATTGAAACCGCAGCCCCCTCCCCATAATTCGATTTGAAACCCTAGCCGCCACCCCATTGGCCACCCCCGCGCCTCCCCCTCCACCTGTAGCTGCCACCGCCGTTGCTCCCCCCTCCCCCCTTCAATCACGAAACGCCCCTCCTCCAAACGCAAAGGTGAGTTTTTAATTTATTTATTATTTTTTTAATTAAAATTTGTTTTTATATATGATATAACATTGTTAAATTTAAAAAGATGTGATTTTTATTTTGTTTAAAGATTTGATTTTTAAAATAAAAAATATTTAATTTTTAAACACGAAGAAGTTTGATTTTTAAAAGTATAAAGAGGAGACTTTTAGAAATATAAAAATGAGATTTTTATGCTTGGGGTTTAAATAAAAATATGATTTTTATTTATGTAGAGTAGTAAAAATATAATTTTTATTATATAGAAGATATAAAAATATAATTTTTATTATATAGAAGATATAAAAATATGATTTTTATTATCTAGGAAACGAAGTAAAAATACGATTTTTATATATGAAATGGTTAAATAAAAATGTGGTCTTTTGTATATATATAGCGATATAAAAACATAATTTTTATATGGAAAGTAATGTTGTAAATATATAATTTATATATAAACATCGTTATAAAAATATAATTTTTACATAGGAAATAGCAATATAAAAACGTGATTTTTTAATACAAACATCATATTAAAAATGTGTTTTTTTTCTATGAACAGCGGGAAAAGATCGCATAGAAAATTTGGGCAAATTCGAACCATTTAGAAATAGAGAATGGAGGAGTGGAACCCAAAGGTGAGAACTCCTCATCATATTCTCTTATACAGTTATTTATTTTTATAACTGCATATATGAACTGTTCCCCGTCGTCCACAGACCATGGACGACTTGTTTGATTGTTTGGTTTGGTTGATTAGATTATTTGGTTGAAATTGGTTGTTTGGGTGAAATGAATTGATTAGAATTGTTATATGTATATGGCGTGAGCTAGTATCAGGAGAGGGGTAATGCTAGGCAATACCCGATCTTGATATCGCGCCGTTATGCCGCCAAAATTTTCTAAAATATGTTAGAACAATAAAAATATCATTTTTATTGTGTAAATGAACCGAATAAATGTTTTATTGTTAAAATATAACTTTTAATGGGTATATGAATAAAATAAATATTCATTTACAAATCAGACGATTTGTTTATGTACTCCCATTTTACTGATATGGATTGGGACGATAAATTTTACATATCGCCCAACTGTACAAATAAAATTCATTATTTGTTGATTGAAACCCCACACAGGTATTGGGATGATATTGGACATACACTAATCCCAATAGTTAGTTGTATGTCAATCGATAGGTTGACAGAATGTTATGAGCGTTAAATATTTATATTTAATGCTTATACAGTGTAGAATGCACTCTGGATGATGGATGATTATTTATCACTGTTGTTATATACATGTACTGTATGAAATCCATATAATCAAATTATATTGTGACGGCCCGCCCCAGATTGGCGAAATCGGCCCTATTCAGCTTGGCGAAATCGGCCCTAGGCGCCTGCACTATTGGACCACCACCATTACCAGCATTGGGAGCTGCCCTCTGAACATCTCTAAGCATCTCTCTCATGAGGTCAGTAAACATCATCCTCATCTCGGCAGCATTCCCATTATTGGCTCCTCTACCAGTACTCCTTGCGTATCGGCTCATCGTTTAATATGCACAGAGAAAACGATTAACCATCCTCTTTGTGGTGTCAGTGCAGTGCGACTTCATCCTTAGATATACTAATAACATATATATATATATAGCTTTTAAAAACCAAAATAATCACAAATACGCGCTCTCATATATGTATTATCTCTCCCTGGTGTCTTTCCCTAGGTTAACTAGGAAACCTAGAGCTCTGATACCAAGTGTGACGGCCCGCCCCGCACCAGCCGGCATTTCCTCTGAAAGAGCGTTGTACACATGCCCGACTAACACAGAATGGTCGCCAAAGAAAGGAAAGAAGAGAATGAACTAATCGAAAACCTGTAGAATGTCTCACAGCGCATGGGATAAAATATAATAACAACATACTTGACATAAAACAGGCGAGACAGTGCATAAGCTGAAAACTAAACATCATAGCAGCGGAAAATCTAAATACAGCTTATGTTCCACATCATCATTATTACAACTTTAAAACTGTCTCTAAAGTAAAAGAAAGGAAGGGTACACTACTAATGCCCAAAGTAATGACCAACAGCGACACATGGAGATTATCTATATATCATACGTGGAAGCCTCCTGCTCGTCTCCGGTACAGCTACTCGTGCATACCACCTAACATGTCTCTAGTATGCTCGTGAGAGCACCCAGAGTAATAAGAAGAGACATAAAACTCTGGGTCAGACAAAAAGTCTGGTATGAGCGATAAGCAACAAAACAGAACAATAAAAGGTATACTAAACCATACCTGAACCTGAACCTGCAACCAAAGAGTTAGCACTACGTACCGTACAATACTCTAAGGTGCCACTAAACAGATGGTGTAAAGATAACGGGGGAGGGGGTGTGCATGCCATAGTGATGAAAAACAAGTCAAACATAGCAACCATCCTCACATCTCTCACTCGGTGCATAAACATACGATATCCACCACTTTGATCACTAGACCCATCGAGGTAATGATGGAGTTCGACTTGTACAACTACTACTACCACCAAGCTTATCCCATGGGATCATAAACAAACCCTTTCAAATGACCCCACTTCATTGGTTTATAGCCCACTAGTCGTACCTAGGCCATTGTGGCCCTGAATCCGTCCACGTACCTCCCATACATAGTGATCCAAAGTTATAGACATCGACAACCCTTTAGCACACGTCCCGCAGCAAAGCCCAACTCATGAAGTCAACTCATTGGTTCCCATTTGGATCCTGAGTTCTACTTCTCATTTGGACTACCTTTGCATCTCGCGTTTTGGTCTCCTCCGGGTCGGTCTTCTTCCTTGCCTTCGGTTCGGTTCGGTTATACGCTTCCCAGGTTGGTTTATGGTATACTCCTGTTCGTGGAGGCATCAGTTCATACCTTCCGAAGTGGTTCGGTTCGGTGGGGGTGATCCATTGGGTTCGGATCGTGTTCACCCATCGGTTCGGGTCGGAGCTTCTAAATCGGATGGTGCAAGCAGCTTACGTGGAAGGCGGTTTGGATCGGAGGACTTCAGGTCGTGGCCCAAGAATCGGTTCGTGATCCTCCTTGGCCATTGGTTCCTTAGCTCATGAAGTAGTTCATGAGTGGCATCGGTTCAGATCGGAGATAGGTTCCTGGATCACCAGCTTGTCGAGGCTTTTCGGTTTGGGTCGTGCAACCATGCCAGGTCGGGTCGTACTCCATCCATCTGGTCGGGTCGAGCTTCCCCCATCTGATCCGGTCCTGCACAGTTTCCTGCACTTTGTCCCGCAAGCTGTTTACGCCATCCGACGGCGTTTTCGACCAATCTAATACTTCTAGACAATCACAAATCATACCATACAGTCATAACAACATGTACAATCAATCATAAACACCAAAACAACAACCATAGCATGTAAAATGGATCAAACATAGCCAAAAACCCATATTTTCCCCTTAAGCATGTTTAGGCATAATTAATGATAGGATTAAAAAAACTTAACCAAATTAACCAAATTTTCTAATAGAGGCCTAAAACATTATTTTCGAATTTATAAATATTTTTCCAAAATTTTATCATGTCTAATTTCGTTAAGCTTCACTAATTACCCTTAATAACTGTAATTAGTGCAAAACCATGCAAATCACTCACCTTGGCCACAAATAAAATACCAAATCTGAAATGATTCTCTGTTTGGCGTTGTTCCCAATGCAACACAACAGTTATAACCTTGCTTTGGTGCTATTCCTCCTTAATTTGATGCTGATTAGGCTAATCTTTAATTAGAAAGTGGTTTGGGGATGTTTTAGATGTTAGAGGCCATGGCTAGGTTAAGAGAAATGAATAGTGACGGCTGAAAAATGAGAAAAAGGTATTCTCCAAACCCTAACAGCCCTTTTAAACTCCTAATCCCGAAATTCCCCTTTGGGCCTAGCTGTTAATCACCCGGTTAAGCCCAATTAAGCTGTTTTCCACCATCTGAAACTTGTTTCAGCCATATCTCAAAAACCGTGAGTCCGTTTGGCTAATGTGACCACTCTATGGAAAGGTAAACCATCACCCGGATTCAATGGAATTGATTTCAGGTCAAAATTCCTTTTCAGTCAAAAGTTATGGTCAAAACAAGATCAGTTAGGGGCAAACGGTCATTTAAAAATCGGGAAAAATCATGAACATGGGAAATGATCCCAATAGTCGTCTCCCAAAGTTACATGACCATACGATTCTCTATGACGATGAAATAAATATTCTATGATCCTATGATGTGTAGAATGCGGGTCGTTACACTCTCCCCCCCCCCCCCCTTAAGAAATTTCGTCCCCGAAATTCCTTAATCCAAAACATACAAAGGATCCTGCATGCCTACCAGCCATACACAACAATCAATCATGCAAAACAAACAAAACAAATCTATCCTAGCATGCGGAAAGACTAAATTGATACTGTAATCTTACCAGGCGAAGAGTTCTGGATACGTCTTCCTAATGCTCTCCTTTGTCTCCTAAGTACAATCTTTTTCATTCTCGCCCCACTGAACTTTGACTAATTTCACTGCCTTCCTTCGAAGCTGCTTCGTATCGTCCCCAACAATACGCATAGGCCTGCGGTTCCCAACCGCCTCGGGTTCAACTTCGATATCTCTATCTGATCAGGTGAAATAGTCACATCTGGGTTGTGTAAGAACTTCCTTAACTGGGAAACATGAAACACGTTGTGAACTCCTGCCATCTTGTCTGGTAATTCAACTTTGTAGGCCAAATTCCCAATTTGCTCAAGAACTGGGAATGGACCAACAAATCTTGGTGCTAACTTGCCTCCCCTGCCAAATCGTATCACGCTCTTCAATGGAGATATCTTGACAAACACCAAGTCGCCAATGGAGAACTTTAAATCTCTTCTCCTCTTATCGGCATAACTCTTCTGCCTATCCTGGGCAGCCTTCATTCGCTGTTGGATAACCTTAATCTTGTCTGATGTTTCTCTTATTACTTCTGGTCCAAGCACATATTTCTCACCGGTCTCTAACCAATAGGACGGTGAGTTGCACGGTCTTCCGTACAAAGCTTCAAATGGAGCCATACCAATACTGGATTGATAACTATTATTATATGCAAACTCTACAAGATGCAAATGGTCATCCCATTATCCACCAAAGTCTAATATGCAAGCTCTCAAGAGATCCTCTAATACTCGATTCACCCTCTTTGTCTGTCCGTCAGTTTGAGGATGATACGCGGTACTGAGATGTAATTCCGATCCTAACGCCTCTTGTAAGCTTTTCCAAAATCCACTAGTGAACAACGGATCTCGGTCACTCACAATGCTTTTGGGTATTCCATGAAATATCACTACCCACTTAACATATAGTTTAGCTAACTTAGCTGCTGTCCTGTTTGATTTGACGGGTATAAACCTTGCACTCTTAGTCAATCGGTCCACAATCACCCAAATGCTATCATGGCCCGACCTAGTTCTTAGTAACCCATCAATAAAAACCATTGATACTTGTTCCCATTTCCATTCTGGAATCTCTAATGGTTGCAACAAGCCAGTAGGCTTCTTTTGCTCGGCTTTAACAAGCTGGCAATTCATGCATTTGGATATAAACTTCCCAATGTCTCTTTTCATCCCTTCCCAGCAGTATGTTTGCTTCATGTCTCGATACATCTTGTTACCACCAGGATGTATAGTCAGTTTTGAGCAATGACATTCCTTAAGCACTTCGTCTCTCAATCCATTGACATTGGGTACAACTAGTCTTCCATTCTTTCTAAGCCATCCATCTGGATCAAGCCCAGACTTGTTCATCTCCTCGTCGATACCCATCTCTAACTTGGAGATGACTTCCAATAAGTTAGGGTCGTCCTTCTGACTGGAACCAATCCGCTCAATCAAAGTGGGTCTGATCGTCAAACTTGCTAACATTTCTGGATCCAATTCGCATTTTGGTCTGAAATCATACCCAGCGATGTACTCCAGTGGCTTCCATTCTAGAAACATAGCCCCTAAACTAGCATGTCTTCTACTCAATGCATCAGCTACCGCATTGCCCTTTCCTGGTGTATATGCGATATCGAAATTATAGGAAGCTAAGAATTCTAACCATCTTTGCTGTCGGAGATTTAGATCCTTTTGAGAGAAAAGATACATTAATGACTTATGATCAGTAAACAATTCGAATCTTCCTCCCAAGAGATAATGTCCCACATCTTCAATGCAAACACGATCGCTGCTAATTCCAAATCATGGGTAGGGTATCTTCTCTCGTGCGGTTTCAATTGCCGACTTGCATAAGCTACAACCCTACCTCCTTGCATCAATACAGCACCTAGTCCGGTACCACATGCATCCGTATATACTGTCTTCTCTTCATTCCCCTTAGAAATGACTAACACTGGTGCACATGTCAACTTTTCCTTTAGACTCTTGAATGCATTCTCGCACTTTTCGTCCCAGACGAAGGCTTGATTCTTCTTAGTCAACTGAGTCAACGGTGCTGCTATCTTGGAGAAGTCTTGGATAAACTTACGATAATATCCAGCTATTCCCAAGAAACTTCGTATGTTAGTTGCATTCTTGGGCATAGACCAATCTTGTACCGTAGCCACCTTCGTAGGATCCATGACAATACCATTCTCTGAAACAACATGGCCTAAAAATCTCACTTCCCTTCTCCAGAAGTGACACTTAGAAAACTTTGCTTTCAATTGGTGTTTTCTCAACACCTCCATCACTATCCTTAAATGTTCCTTGTGTTCTTCCTCTATCCTTGAATAAACAAGGATATCGTCCACGAACACAATAACAAACTTATTCAACTGATCTCTGAATACCCTATTCATAAGATCCACAAAATATGCTGGCGCATTGGTCAACCCGAATGGCATTACCAACTACTCATAAAATCCAGACGGCGTCCGAAATGCCGTTTTAGCTATACTCTCAGCTTCCACTATAAGCTGTTGAAAACCTGTCGCGAGATCCAATTGAGAGAATACTCTCATGCCACTCAACTGATCAAACAAATCATCTATCCGCTGTAGAGGATACTTGTTCTTCCTCGTCACCTTATTCAACTCGCGGTAGTCTACACACAAACGAAGGGAACCATCCGCCTTGTTAGCAAACACAACTGGTGCTCCCCATTCAGAAACACTCCTTCTGATAAATCCCTTCTTCAAAAGATCGCTAACTTGCACCCCGAGCTCTCCCTGCTCCCTTGGTGCCTTACAACGAAGTGGCATCACTATAGGTCTGGCATCTTACACTAAATCAATACGGAACTCAATATCTCGGTGTGGTGGAAGCCCGGTCACTTCTTCGAAGACGTCCGGATACTGGCCAACCACGGGAAAACCTGATAACTCACCACACGGGATGTCGAGGGAATTTAGAAAACTAGCCATTACCCCATCACTAGGTAGACCACCAAACACTACCCTCCGCCCATCATCCGCTCTAGCTGTCACCAAAAAGCCCTCACAGTCTACCATCACCCCGTATCTTTGGAGCCAATCGACTCCCAAAATAATGCCAAACCCAGTAAAGCCCAAAACAAAGCAATCACAAACAAACATGCATCCATGACTCGACAAGACCACATTACGACAAATCATGCTAAGGTTAGTCGAACCAACAATCGAGTTCGTCACTGCTAAAGGTCTATCGACAATCTCGGGCACCAATCCCAACCTATCTACCAGGTCACTAGATATGAAGGAACTGGAAGCTCCGGTATCAAATAATACTCAAACAGGAACATCATAAACAGAAAGCATACCTTGAATAACAACATTCTTTCCCTTCTTCGCCGTGGTTGGGGCATTTGACGAAGAAGGAATAGCATTAAGGGCATATGCTTTCACCATATGCTTTTCTTTAGGAGGTTGCGGACACTTGTCCTTGTAATGTCCCACTTGGCCACAGTTGAAGAACTTCCTGTCTGCTGGATTTGCTTGACAATTACAAGCATAGTGGCCCTTCTTGCCACAGCTAAAGCACTCAACATCTTTCTTCTTCTTCTGGCCATCCTTATTCTGGTTCTGCTTCCTCTTATTCTGAGAACCACTCTTGCCTCCACCGCTTGCTTGCGGTTTTGGCTCCTCTGCAGATGCGACCTCAGTCTTCGACTTAGGGTAAAGACTTTCCGATCTTAAAGCTTTCCCCACAATCGACTCAAACATCTCATTGATGTGGTTAATAAGCCTTTCACCCAAGTATCCATCCAAACCAGTAATGAACTTCTCGTTCTTCTTCTCGGCGGTATCTATTAGGGATAACCCATATTTCGACAAAGTGTCAAATTCAGCAATATACTCCGAGACAGCTCTACCATTCTGCTTGAGTTCCAAGAATTTCTTAAACAACACTGACTTCTGAGCAGCTGGAATGAACTTATCGCTAAAGTGCGCCTTAAACCAATCCCAAGTAATCTGATCCTCGAGAGTAGTTGCCTTTATAGCATTCCACCAATTCATTGCCCGTCCTTGCAGCTAACGGGATGTTAGCCTTCTCTTCATCGCATCCTCGATACCCAAGTCTTCGAAGATACGCTCGCAGCTATCCAACCAATCCTGAACATCCGTAGCTGATTCCGTTCCGTGGAATGGCTTCCCACCAAGACTAGTATAATCCTTATTCAGCTTGGCGAAATCAGCCCTAGGCGCCTGCACTATTGGACCACCACCATTACCAGCATTGGGAGCTGCCCTATGAACATCTCTAAGCATATCTCTCATGAGGTCAGTAAACATCGTCCTCATCTCAACAGCATTCCCATTATTGGCTCCTCTACCAGTACCCCTTGCGTATCGGCTCATCGTTTAATCTGCACAGAGAAAACGATTAACCATCCTCTTTGTGGTGTCAGTGAAGTGCGACTTCATCCTTAGCTATAATAATATATATATATATAGCTTTTGAAAACCAAAATAATCACAAATACGCACTCTCATATACGTATTATCTCTCCCTGTTGTCTTTCCCTAGGTTAACTACGCAACCTAGAGCTCTGATACCAAGTGTGACGGCCCGCCCCGCACCAGCCGTCATTTCCTCCGAAAGTGCATTGTACACATGCCCGACTAGCATGGAACGGTCGCCAATGAAAGGAAAGAAGAGAATGAACTAATCGAAAACCTGTAGAATGTCTCACAGCGCATGGGATAAAATATAATAACAGCATACTTGACATAAAAAAGGCGAGACAGTGCATAATCTGAAAACTAAACATCATAGCAGCGGAAAATCCAAATACAGCTTATGTTCCACATCATCATTATTAAAACTTTAAAACTGTCTCTAAATTAAAAGAAAGGAAGGGTACACTACTAATGCCCAAAGTAGTGACCAGCATCGACACAGGGAGAATATCTATATATCATACGTGGAAGCCTCCTGCTCGTCTCCGGTACAGCTACTCGTGCATACCACCAAACCTGTCTCTAGTCTGCTCGTGAGAGCACCCAGAGTAATAAGAAGAGACATAAAACTCTAGGTCAGACAAAAAGTCTGGTATGAGCGATAAGCAGCAAAACATAACAATAACAGGTATACTAAACCTTACCTGAACCTGGACCTGCAACCAAAGAGTTAGCACTACATACTGTACAATACTCTAAGGTGCCACTAAACAGATGGTGTAAAGATAAAGGGGGAGGGGTGTGCATGTCATAGTGATGGCAAACAAATCAAACATAGCAACCATCCTCACATCTCTCACTCAGTGGGTAAAGCATACGATATCCACGACTTTGATCACTAGACCCATCGAGGTAATGACGGAGTTCGACTTGTACAACTACTACTACCACCAAGCTTATCCCATGGGATCATGACCAAACCCTTTCAAATGACCCCACTTCATTGGTTTATAGCCCACTAGTCGTACCTAGGCCACTGTGGCCCTGAATCCGTCCACGTACCTCCCATACATAGTGATCCAAAGTTATAGACATCGACAACCCCTTAGCACACGTCCCGCAGCAAAGCCCAACTTATGAAGTCGACTCGTTGGTTACCATCTGGATCCTGAGTTCTACTTCTCATTTGGACTACCTTTGCATCTCGGGTTTTGGTCTCCTCCGGATCGGTCTTCTTCCTTGCCTTCGGTTCGGTTCGGTTATATGCTTCCCAGGTTGGTTTGTGGTACACTCCGTTTCGTGGAGGCATCAGTTCGTAGCTTCCGAAGTGGTTCGGTTCGGTGGGGGCGCTCCATTGGGTTCGGATCGTGTTCACCCATCGGATCGGGTCGGAGCTTCTGAATCGGATGGTGCAAGCAGCTCACGTGGAAGCCGGTTCGGATCGGAGGACTTCAGGTCGTGGCCCAAGCATCGGTTTGTGATCCTCCTTGGCCATTGCTTCCTTAGCTCCTGAAGCAGTTCGTGAGTGGCATCGGTTCAGATCAGAGATAGGTTCCTGGATCACCAGCTTGTCGAGGCACTTCGGTTTGGGTCGTGCAACCATGCCAGGTCGGGTCGTACTCCCTCCATTGGGTCGGGTCGAGCTTCCCCCATCCGATCCGGTCTTGCACAGTTTCCTGCACTTTGTCCAGTAAGTTGTTTACGCCATTCGACAGCGTTTTCGACCAATCTAATACTTCTAGACAATCACAAATCATACCATACAGTCATAGCAACATGTACAATCAATCATAAACACCAAAACAACAACCATAGCATGCAAAATGAATCAAACATAGCCAAAAACCCATATTTTCCCCTTAAGCATGTTTAGGCATAATTAATGATAGGATTAACAAAACTTAACCAAATTTTCTAATAGATGCCTAAACATTATTTTCGAATATATAAATATTTTTCCAAAATTTTATCATGTCTGATTTCGTTAATCTTCAATAATTACCCTTAATTAACTGTAATTAGTGCAAAACCATGCAAATCACTCACCTTGGCCACAAATAAAATACCAAATCTGAAATGATTTTCTATTTGGCACTGTTCCCAATGCAACACAGCAGTTCTAACCTTGCTTTGGTGCTATTCCTCCTTAATTTGATGTTGATTAGGCTAATCTTCAATTAGAGAGTGGTTTGGGGATGTTTTAGATGTTGGAGGCCATGGCTAGGTTTAGAGGAATGAATAGTGATGAATGAAAAATGAGAAAAAGATATTCTCCAAACCCTAACAGCCCTTTTAAACTCCTAATCCCGAAATTCCCCTTTGGGCCTAGTTGTTAATCACCCAGTTAAGCCCAATTAAGCTGTTTTTCACCATCTGAAACTTGTTTCAGCCATATCTCCCAAATGGTGAGTCCGTTTGGCTAATGTGACCACTCTACGGAAAGGTAAACCATCATCCGGATCTAATAGAAGTGGTTTCAGGTCAAAATTCCTTTTCAGTCAAAAGTTATGGTCAAAACAAGATCAGCTTGGGGCAAAACGGTCATTTAAAAATCGAGAAAAATCATGAACATGGGAAATGACCCCAATAGTCGTCTCCCAAAGTTACATGACCATACGATTCTCTATAACAATAAAATAAATATTCTACGATCCTATGATGCGTAGAATGCGGGTCGTTACATATATGGTAATTGACTGTGTCTGATTCCAGTTCAGAAAGAATAAATATTTTAAAATAATATTCAGTAAAAGATCTAAATCTGATTTTGATGTCCGATTTGGGATGGACACGAATATATTTAAATATATGAAGTCGTGTTGATTAGATTAAGGCCATTTTGACGTGAACGATATCTATATCAATTTTATTCATTTTTATAATGAATATCGAAAAGAATTGATTTCAAAATCTAATGTTTTGAAAATATAATCATTTATATATTAATGATAATAGAATATTCAATTTTGATTTGAAATTGAATATGAAGTTGAAATCGTTTTGAAACCGAATTTAAAATATCTTTTAAATGGAAATCGACAAAACATATAATATATATATATATATATATATATATAATGGCCTGAATAGAATGCACCGCGCCGCGGCAGTTCGCGAATTTCGACCATTGACTTCGAACGGGCATTACGGGAGATCCGACTGTCAGATTGTCCTAAAACCGGAACCGTTGGGTTCGTATCGAAAAGAGTTTTCTAACGGATAAAAGAAATTAGAAATTTAACAGTTGGATTTTGAATTATGTCCAAATCAAATTTGGAAAAGGCCGTTGTAAGTGCAGTTCGATGGCCATTTATGGAAATCGACTGTACGGGCCTTGATAAAATTATTAAAAATATCAATAATTAGTGTAAAATCGTAAGAAATGATTTGGAAAGAATTGGGATGAAAAATACCATATTTAAAAAGATAAAATACATTTTATCGAAACGAACTAGTTTTGAACTAGGATTATAATCCAATTATTTTTAAAATAAATAAATTGGATTTGAAATGGTTTTAAAAATAGCCGGAATTTACAATATATGAATTGGAATGGATTTGAATCGAAATTATCTTCGGAATATTTCGATATTGGGTTCCGTGGTTATACGGATATTGTGGAGGAATTTGGAAGATATATACATATCGTTATTCCAATACGATATTTGTTGATTTTAGAATTTGATATTGAATATAAGCCGATATATTTTGTAACAACCCGGAAAATCACAACCGATTTAAAATTTTATTTTAAGGAAATTGGTTAAAAAAATGCGTCAGAATTTAAAATTTTCATTATTAAATTATTAAAGAAAATAATAAAAAAAAGTTTATAAATAAAATTATGATGTTATGTATGAATGATTTCAAATTTATTCCTATTAAACAATTATTTGTAAGTAGATAAATAGTTATTTATTACAATTGAAATTAGTATCAAATTGTATGTATATTTGTAATAATTAAACAATTTATAATAAATGGAATAGTAGACTTGTAAGTGATAGCAATTTTTATTGTAATTTGAGTTAAAATAGCAATAATGATTGATTAGATTATTAGCATACTGTATTATGTTTGAGATTTCTATAGTATAATTCATGGAAAGAGTATCAATTAGCTTTTGTAAGTTTTTCCCTTCTTAAAGGAATGAAGGAATTTGAATTGAAAAGCAATACATACAAACAAAAAGAAATAAATGTGTAAAAGTACATGTTTACACTACTAGTTTCAAATAAAAGAAAATCATACATTCCTTGTAATTGAATGAAGTCAACATGCTTTGTTTACATTTAATTTATGAAAATCAATTAGAAAATCTTCCAAAGAAACATCTTCAGCAAACTAGATATAAAATTCTACTATAATAAATCGTGTAATTAAGAATACATAAATAAACGTATAAAAATTGTGTAATCGAAAAGAGAAAAATTTGAATAAGTTAATAAAAGGGTTAAATTTAATAATTTGGTTAATTAAGAAAAAGAAACAAATTACGAAAGAATTTACTTAGTTAATTTAGTTAATTAAAATTTGTAAGTACATAATTTATTTTTAAGAAATAAAGTAATACTAAGACTTAAGAAATAGGTCGTAGGGAATTGATTGGTCGATTGAGCCTATTAATTTATAGGATCAAATAATTAATTGGAAATGGAGAATTGTAATTGTAAATTAAAGATCAATAAAGGAGAATGGAATTCTTAAAATGTTACAACTTATTAATGCAAACAATGTGTATAATTAAAAGATAGATTTGAATTTGAAATTTTAATCAATAAGGACAAATGGATTTATGGGAATGAACGTAAAGGAATTAATTACTAATTGCAAATCAGTGACTTATTATTAAATACCATAATAAATGCTCATTAGTTATGGTAGATAAATGTGTCATTACATGTAACATACATCGTATGGATAAACGGTTTTTATTTGAAATAAAAGAATTAATTAATTAAATAAGATTATAAATATTTATATAAGGGGCCATTTGTAACCTAACCCTAATTCTAATTGATACGCAGCCGCCACTTCAAAAATCAATGGCCCCGTCGCTCCAATCTTCTTCTTCTTTCTCCCAATTCTTTCAATAATTCCAAGCAATTCCAACGGCAAAAATGTAGCCAACAACGAGATGGACAAACTCAATGGTTATGATTGAGAATCGTGTTGTGTGGATGAAGAATTTGTGGCGCAAAGGAGCTTATGGGTTCAACGGGTTTTCACATTTCAGAAGAGAAGACGATGGAATTCAGAAAAACAGCGGCCTTAATTCTAATTAGGAAATGTAATTAAATTTTTAATTATATTTTATTGTTTAAATATTGTAATTAAATGTGTAAACAACTATAACTTGTTCATACAATTTCGGAATCGAGAAATTTCAATTGCGTTGGAATAAAAAAACGAGATCTACGCGATGGAACAGACTAGAGATGAAACCGAGCATTTTGAAAATTCAGACAAAAAGCAAAGTGAGAATTCTGATTTAATAATTAAATTAAATTTTAATTATTTTCTCGCTTTTAAAATCACTGTATGTATGTTATTGATTAGGACCTGCGATGTTTGTAAATTAGAATTTATTTATTGTTGTTTGTGGTATATTCTGACTTGTTAGATCTACGACGAAATCTCACGTTTGTTGAATTTCTAGTTTGCGTTAGAATTCAGATCTAAAATTATCTTTTATTTCAAATTTGTGGATGTTAATTAAAAATTTTATTCATAAATATGAAATCATTCTTCTATCATCCGGATCTACTTTCTGTTATCCAAATCTATGTCTTTCTTCATAGATTCATGTGTAGATTTGGTTTAAATAAAAATTTCAATTTTATTTTTAATCCAT